>JAPYYL010000031.1:7034296-7082627 GCA_028534055.1 Eulemur mongoz | reverse complement strand
CATCTCTATGGTTCTCCTGGAGAGAGTTAGAACCCATTCTATTAAGTGAAGTATCCCAAGAATGGAAAAACAACCATCACATGTACTCACCAGAAAATTGGTTTCCCTGATCATCACCTAAATACACATCTGGGAACGACACCAATCGGATATCAGACTGAGGTGGGGCGTGGGGGAGGGGATGGGTGTATGCCTACACAACGAGTGCATTGCGCACTGTTTGGGGAATGGTAACATTTGAAGGTACTGACTTGGGAAGGGGGGGTGGGGAAGGAAGGGATTTATACCTACATGATGGGTGCAACACGCACTATCTGGGAACAGACACGCCTGGAGCCCTAACTTGGGGGGAAATGCAGCACATGGGCAAAGTATGTAACCTGCAATTCTGTATCCCCCATAACAATAAGATGAAATTAAAAAAAAAAAAGAATATGTAGCATTTATTTTTCTCTTACAGAGTTACTTCACTTAGGATAATGTCCTCCAGTTCTCTCCAAGTTGCTGGAAAATATATTATTTCACTCTTTCTTATTGTTGAATAGTACTCCATGGTGTGTGTGTGTGTGTATGTGTGTGTATTTGTATATATATCAATTTCTTAATCCATTCAGTTGATGGGCACTTAGGTAGATTCCATATATTTGCAATGGTGAATTGGGCTGTGATAAACATATGAGTAGAGATATCTTTTGGATATAATGATTTCTTTTCCTCTGGGTAGATACCCAGTATTTACTTGAGTTTGCAGGATCAAAGGTATATCTACTTTTCATTCTTTGAGAAAGTTTCATACTAATTTACATGCCCAGCAAGAGTGTATAAATGTTTCATTTTCATTGCATCCACACTAACTACTAACGTTTTTTTGACTTTTTGATAATGGCCATTCTAATTGGAGTAAGACAGTATCTCATTGTAGTTTTAATTTGCATTTCCCTGGTAACAGTAAGTTTATACACAATTATGTTAAATAAAAATCGACATACATTTCAAATAAAAAGAAATATTTCTCAAAGTATAAAATTTTATTCCACCCCATTCTCTCCCTCAAAGAATAAAGTTTATATCCATGAGTCTATCCAGAATAATAAATGACTGAATACATAAATGGGAGAGAACAGACAAATCGTTGTGCAGAAGTATTACACATCATTTATGTAGATACTCCATACTTCTCAAGTGTTGGCTGGTCATCGTGACCTCCTTCCAAAGAAAGTACAGTGTGGAAAAGGGGGAAAAGAGTAACTCTATAGTAGGGAAGCCTGAAAAACTCTCCCTCTGCCAGGTGATCAAGATAGATATCCACAGTGGTAAGTGTCAGACAGGTGGGAGGGGGAAGAAGGGGATGGCTAAATCCATACCGAACAGGTGAAGTGCGCTGTCTGGGGGATGGGCATACTCCTACCTCTGACTTGAGCAGTGCAAAGGGAGTATATGTAATCAAATGGTTTTCACCTCCATAAAATTCTGAAATAAAACAAAAACAGTGATAAGTCATTGCTGATTGTATGTATTTTTGTTATGATGTCATGAGAATAGCACTTTACCTCTGTGGTCCTCCCCTTTCCAAATCCAGCATACCAACCTAATCAGGACAAAATCATCAGCAATGTTCCAGGAGACGGTCATCCTACAATATATCTGACTAGTACTCCTCAAAACTGTCAAGGTCATCAAAAACAAGGAATGCCTGAGCAACTGTCGTAGCCAAGAGGTGTCTGAGAAGGCATAATGGCTAAATATCCTATAGAATCTTGGATAAGATCCTGGAACAGAAAAAAGACATTAAATAACAACTAAGGAAATCTAAAGAAAGTGTGGACTTTTGTTAACGTTGTATCACTATTTGTTCCTTAGTTGAAAGCAATGTACCATGCTAAGAGGTTAATTAATAGGGGAAAGTGAGTGTGGGCCATGTGGGAACTCTCTGTACTATGTTGGCAATTTTTCTGTGAATCCAACAGTATTCTAAAATAAAAAGTTCCGTAAAATGGAAAAAAAGGTTAGTCAACTAGATAAAGGATATGTTATCAAAGACTGTACACATATGGGGAAATTTGAAAGCTTTTGCTTTGAGACTGAGGATTAGATAAGGATTCCTCCCATTATCATTTCTATTCAATATTTTGATGGAGATACTATCCAGTGCAGTAATGAGAAGCAGAAGAAACAAAGGAGATAGCAATCATAAAATAAGAAATAAAGTGTCTGTGACTAACAGATGATTAGACTGTGTGAGAAAAAAACCCAAATGAACTAAAGTTAAACTATTCAATGTAAAAAAGTGAATATCAAGGTTGCTTGGTATAACATCAATATACAAAAAGTAAAATTTGTTTCTGCAGCAACAAGTATAAATAGTAGCAGCAGCAAATAGTATAAAATGCAGTTCTGCAGAAAATAGTATAAAATGAAAATGAATGTCAGCAAAATGTGCTGGTAACTTATCATACCAAAATATTGAAGAGTAAATCTTGCTAAAGAATGTTTAGGAACTGTATGGAAAAATATAAAAGCACTGTTTAGATAAATTAATAAACACCTAACTTAAAGTATAATAAGATCATGGATACAAAGATTCAGTTGGATAAAGATGTTAATTCTCCTTAATTAATCTACAGCTTGACTACAATCTAAATAAAAAATCCCAAAGTCTTTGTGGGTGAATATGTCTGTTTGTGTGCATATCTGTGTGAAATGTGACCCAATAAGCATAATGTTTAAATTGGTGTGCAACCGGCCAAGCATAGCTAAGACAGTCTTGAAGAAATAGAGGAAGATAAAACTAGTTACTCTACCAGATGAGTAAGAATTATTAAAATGCTAGAGTAATTAAGTTTGTGGTATGTGTACCGTGTTTGACAAGCAGATCAATGGATATAGCATACTCTTGAAACAGATAGGCTTATGTATGGATCGTTGATTTACAAAAAAGGTGCAATTGCAGAACAGTGGAAATCACAGTATCTTTAGTAAATGACAGTGAAACAACTGGATCTCCATGTAGAAACCCCAATGCAACTGGAATTCTTCTGAAGCTAGGGAAAAATCAATTGCAGAGAGATTAAAGGTCTACTGTTTCAATTGTTGTTATGAAACATTTCAAAACACACAAAACTATATTGAACAGTTGAATGAACCTAGCATTGTCGGTCAAATAGGGCTTTGAAAATGCTGCAGGGGAGAGGACTGAAAGAGTCTGGGGACATCATTTAGTTCCAGAAGGGTTGGAGATGATATGAGTTGGGCAGAAAGAGAGGAAATGGCAGCTTCTTCTGTTCCCTGTCTCTGACACAGATGGCCTTGCTACCTTCATGGGCCTTGACTTTCAAAGAGCTGGACCTGGTGGCTAGAGGCAGCTATAGAGAAGGCTACCTGGACCAATGATGAGCTCATTCCACCTCCCACAGAAAGCCCTGCTGACCACTAGAGCCCTGGTGTTCCAACAAGTGTGACTTGATATACGAGTCCAGAGACTCCTGACAAGTGATGTCAGACTGACACGCTGACCAGGCCGAGGAGGACTTTATTGGCTTAGAGGAAAGGCCAGGTTTTCCACATATGTTGGGAGCAGAGTACTGCCTCCCGGCTCACCTGGAGGAGAGCTTTTGATGGAGGGAAGGGCTTGGGGGCTTTGGGTACTCTCTTTCTTTGGCTCATTTCAAGGTGTACCACAGATTCTGCTCTTTTTCAGAAATCCCTCTCTGCACACCCCTGCTAATAGTATTTGAAGTACTTGGTGGAACAAAGGAGGATATCTCTCCATCCTGCAGTCAGAGTTACTCTAAATGTGCAGGGGTAAGTATCATGGGATGACATTGAACTCAGTCCAAGTGGGCAGGCAACCTCAGAGTTACCAGTGGGAGTGCTTTCCCTACCAACACGGGAACTACCACAGTCTGGGGAGGATTATCCTAACAGTGTCTTTCACAGAGTAAAAGTTTTAATTTTAATAATATCTAACTTATCAATTTTTTCTTTCATGAGTCATGCTTTTGGTGTTATATCTAAGAAGTCATTGCCAAATCCAAGTTCACCTTGATTTTCTTCCATGTTACCTTTCAGAAGCTTTATAGTTTTGTGATTTACTTTTAGGACTAGGATACATTTTGAGTAAACTTTGTGAAAGGTGCACAGCAAGTGTCTTTCTCCTTGCTAAGGTGAGGGATATTGTAAATGTGGAGAGAACAGGCATCATGGGATGACATTGAACTCATTCTGAGTGGGCAGGGAGCCTCTAGAGATACCAGTGGGGGGGGGGCTGACCCTCCAGCACATTAACTGTCACCAGTCTGGGGAGGGTTGTTGCAGAAGTGTCTTAATGAAGACCTTTCACCATCAAAATGGGATTTGGAGCTGCTGGTTGGAAAGGGTTCTGGCTGGCAGTTAGTCTCTAGGGGTCCCTGTAGGAGGAAGGGTGCCATCTTGATCCACAAGGGCATCTTTCTCAGATCTTCACTTTGAGAATATGGTGGGGTTCCTGGTGGTAAAACCCATAATGTTTTCCCTTTAAAACTGTAGCCCCATGTAGTTTGTTACTCACACTACCCCACACTCAGCCTTCAGAAATTCATCAAAATCATCATTTCATGGTCTTACCATTTATTACTCCAGCACCTTCTGCTCCAGGTCAGCAGATCTCATCTGAGCCTTTTTGTATGCACCCGTCTTTGCATATTTTGGGGTAGTGGCAGGCCCTGCAACCTCAATTCTCTGATGGGTAAAATAAAAATGATTGATTTTCACTTTGTTAAGCATTTTCTTATTGCAAGGGTGGGAGTGTGAACTTACAACTGTATATCTTTTTTTAGTGGTTGCTTATTATATATACCTAATTTATCAGCATCTACTGTTAACATTTCACTAGTTCAAGTGAAGTGTAGAAAACTCACATTCCTTCATGTCCCTTTTCCTATTTATGATGTGATTGTCCTGCATATTTCTTAGACATACATTTACATCCACATCATACAGTGTTATAACTCTTGCTTTAACTGTCAAACATAAATTAGAATCTTTGAGAGGCAAAAGAAAGTCTATCGTACTTATCCACATTTTTTCTTTCTGTCTTCCTTCCTGATGTTCCAGTTCCCCATTACCCTTTTTGTCATTTTCTTTCTATTTAGGGAACTTCCTCTAGCTATTCTTTTAGAGTATATCTCCTGGTGACAAATCCTATTAGTTTTCTTTACTCTGAAAGTGTCTTGATTTCACCTTCAGTTCTTAAATACATTTTTCCTATATTTAGGGCTCGGTGTTGAATGTTCTTTTCTGTCTGCACTTGAAAGATATTGTGCTCCTTCCTTGTGGCCTCCATTGTTTCTGTTGAACAATTCCTCTGTCATTTGAATTGTTTTCCTTCATCATTTCTCTCTTGATGCATTCAAGATTTTGTCTTTGTCTTTGATTTTCAGAAGTTTGTCTACGATGTATCTTGACTTGGATTTCTTAGGATTTATCCCCTTTGGATTGATTCAGATTCTCGAATTTGTAGGGGTTTTTTTATTTCAAAATATTAGGAGGGTAAAAATGTTTTTGATTACATAGATTGCTTTTGTAATGCTTGAGTTACAGCTATAAGTGTGCCCATCACCCAAATAGTGTTCATTGTACACATTAGGTAGGTTTTTGCTCTGGCCCCAGACTGTGTTCACAAGGTGGGGGTAGTGGCAGCACTGAAGGGGCTGTAAGCCTGCTACTTTATTTTCAAGAAGGTCCTAGTTCTGTGGTCACAACAGTGCTTGGGCTCATGAGGGTGGAAATCCTTCCATGCAACTTGGCAGCCTGCTGATTTCTGGAGGTGTGGGAAGGAGGAATGGAACCCTCACCTATCCTTTCACTGGGCTCTCAGCTCCTCTGGGGTTAATCTTTGCTGATATCTTTTTTTTCCTTCCTGTTCTGCTTCACAATTTCTTTCTGTGAAGTCTCTGGCAGGCTCTGGCACCTTTACACCCAAGCTACACCTGAGCTTTGTCCACTCACCCCTTTCCTTTATCTTAAACCTTTCTTTCCCTATGGGACAATCTGGCAACTGATGTCTCTAGTCAGCCACCTTGAATTTGTAGGTTTACGACGGTTGTTAAATTTGGAAAGTATTCAGCCATTATTTCTTTGACTACTTTTTCAGCCGCATTCTCCTTCTCCTCTCTTTCCAGGACTCCAGCAACATAAATATTAGATCCTTTGTTATATTCCCATAGGTCCCAGAGCTCTGCACATTTTCATCTCCGTGTATGTTGTCTCTGTTTTTCTAACTAGGAAATTTCTATTGTTCTGTCTTTCAGTTCACCGATTCTTTCCTCTGTTACCTCCATTCTTCTTTTACTCCCATCCATTGAGTTTTTAATTTCAGTTATTGCCTTTTTCAGTTCTGTAAACTTCATTTGATGTTTCTTTGTATCTGCTACTTCTTTTCTGAGACTTTCTATTTCTTGCAGAGATTTTCTATTATTTACACTCATTTCAAATGTGTTTGTGATATAGGATGAAATATTTTTATAATGGAAGATTTAAAATCTTGTCAGATAATTCTCACACGTCTGTTGTCTTGGTGTTGACATGCATTGAGTATATATTTTTATTTAGTTTGAGATCTTCCTGGTTCCTGTTATGTGAATAATTTTTGGATGAGCCATTGACATTTCAGTTGTTATGTCATATTACTCTGGATCTTATTTAAACCTTATGTTTTCACTGGCTTTCTCTGACATTACTCTAGCAAGAGAAGCAGGGCACTATCTCATTACTCCAATGTCGGAATGGAACATGAGGTAGAGGCCTAGAGGAGAGCCAGAACTTCCACATTGGAGCTCCACTGGCACAATCTGTTAGCGTGAGTTACTTATCCAGAACTCCCAACTCCACCCAGCCTCTACTGATACTTCCTTGTCTGGCAGGGATGAGTATCCTTCATTACTGTTTTCCATGTACCCTCCACTGATCACAGAGAGTGAGGATGGCCTCATTATTGCTGGAAAGTTGTGAAAGTCCTCACTCTTTGAGAAGCCTCTGATGACATCCTATTTGGGAGATGAAAGGGTGACTCATTACCTTTGGTTGGAAGTGTAGGTTCCTGATGTGCTGTACAATGTGGGGTTGGATGGGCAATGCTTCATTATTACCTGGTGGGGATGAAACTCCAACCTCCCTGCTCTGTCTCCTTTGACAGTACTCTAGTGGTGGTGAAGGGGTAACTGAAACTCTTAGTATAGACTGGTGAGGGTGGCAACCCATGCTCCCTACTTGACCTTTGCTAATATGGATGTGGGTGGGGTCACTGGGTTTTTTCTTTCATGGTGATGGCATTTAGTCAGAGCAGAGCAACTATTGTGTAAAACTTTTTTTGTTGTTGTTACAGAGAGCAGGCTTTCATTAAGGCTCCCTCCTGACTGTGGATCTGTTGACGTTTCTATGTGCTGGCTTATTTTGCTCCATTTCTGGGCTATAAGAGGCTTAAGGAAAACCAGGGAACTTACCACCTGTTGTTCCTTGTGTTCCAAGGTTGCTAGCCATTCTGCCTCTTCTCTCCACCATTCAAAGCCTTCTTATTCTTATTTCATGTATAATGCTCTGGGTGTTTAGTTGTACTTAGCAGGAGAAATAGGGGAAAGTGTGTGTACTTCACCTTCCCAGAAGTGGAAGTTGAATCCCTACTGAGAACTTTAAAACAATATTGAAATTGGATAATAGCCAGTTTTGATTTTTGTCACCATCGTATTCTAGTATTTCTATATAATTCCAGTGATACTCTCCTCCCAAAACATTTATTTTTAGCCTTTCAAAATTTGTTTTTTTAAGTGGGGAACTGTAAACCTAAATAACAAACAAAGAGGGTCTCTGAAAGAAAATGGTGTTAATTTGGGAATAGACCATTACAATAGAATACATGTGCCATATAAACTATGTGCATATTCAGGGAGGTAAAGGAAGACAATGGTTTTTAAAGGAAAAAATGAGGAGGATTAGATAATTGTTTTGAGGTATTCTTCCTTGGCTACAAAGTGTGAGGAATTAGATACGCTCTCAGCAAAGAATTGGGTCTCTTAGGCAGGGATCCTCACAAAGGATAAGGAAATAATAGAAATAAAAGAATACACAGAGATGATATACAGTTTTATAAAGAAAAGATTCATAAAAATGGGGTCTCGGCAAAAACATACTCTGGGGCCAAGAATCCCTATTCAATAAATGGTGCTGGGAAAATTGGATAGCCACATGTAGAAGATTGAAACAGGACCCATAGCTTTCACCTCTCGCAAAAATCAAATCACGGTGGATAACAGACTTAAATCTTAGGTGTGAAACGATTAGAATTCTAGAAAAAAATGTAGGAAAGCCTCTTACAGACATTGGCCTAGGAAAAGAATTTATGAGGAAGTCCCCTAAGGTAATCACAGCAACAACAAAAATAAATGAATGGGACCTGATCAAATTAAAAAACTTCTGCACAGACAAAGAAACAGTCACAAGAGCAGACAACCTACAGAATGGGCAAAAATTTTCGCATGCTACACATGTGATAAAGGACTGATAACTAGAATCTATTTAGAAATCAGGAAAATCAGCAAGAAAAAATCAAACAACCCTATCAAAACGTGGGCAAATGGCATGAATAGAAATTTTTCAAAAGAAGATATAAGAATGGCTAACAAACATATGAAAAAATGCTCAGCATCCCTAATCATCAGGGAAATGCAAATCAAAACCACAATGAGATATCACTAACTCCAGTGAGAATGGCCTTTATCAAAAAGGCCAAACAACACATGTTGGCGTGGATGTGGAGAGACAGGAACACTCATGCACTGCTAGTGGGACTGCAAACTAGTGCAACTCCTGTGGAAAGCATTCTGGAGATACCTTAAACATATTCAGGTAGACCTACCATTTGATCCAGCAATCCCATTATTGGGCATCTACCCAAAGGAACAAAAGTCATTCTATGACATAGACACCTGTACCCGACTGTTTATAGCAGCACAATTTACAATTGCAAAGATATGGAAACAACCAAAATGCCCATCAATTCATGAATCGATTAGTAAATTGTGGTATATGTAGGCCATGGAGTATTACTAAGCTATAAGAAATAATGATGATACGACATCTCTTTGGTTCTCCTGGAGAGAGTTGGAACCCATTCTATTAAGTGAAGTATCCCAAGAATGGAAAAACAAGCATCACATGTACTCACCAGGGAAAATTGGTTTCCCTGATCATCACATAAATGCACATTTGGGAATGATACCAATTGGATATCAGACTGAGCATGGGGGTGGAGGGAGGGGAAGTGTATATGCCTACATGATGACAGCATTGCGCACCGTCTGGGGAATGGTCACTCTTGAAGGTGCTGACTCGGGGAGGTGGGGGTGGGCAGAGGGATGGGTGTATACCTACACAATGAGTGCAATGTGCACTGTCTGGGGAGTGGGCATGCTTGGAATCTGACTCGGGGGGGTAGGCGGTACATGGGCAACATATGTAACCTGAACTTTTGTACCACCATAATAAGCTGAAATAAATAAATAAATAAATATAATTAAAAAAATAAAAGGAGACAGGAAAAAAAAAGTATACAAATTATACAAAAAAAAAGAAAAAAAAAGGTGGGGCTTGGGAATCCTCACAATATTTCCTTAAATTGTGAGGCCACGAGTGAAGTTTCACATCAGTATTTATGGGTACAGTGATGGGTTGCCAGGGGTAACAGATTTACATAATAACAGGTAGTTCGTTTTAGGTTAAGTTTCCCAAAATACTAGCGATCCCTTAATTAACTTTCTCTCCATGTGCAGATGGTTACAAAATCTTTCTAAGACAAACTTATAAGTTCTAAGATAAAACTATCACTTTAGCAGAAAAGTTAAACAGAGATATAGTGACTCCATATTTCTTTATCTAGTTATTGTGGATTGAGACAGGTAATCAGGAGTCAAGCAAGAGCTGTCCCTTGGGCTAACTGCTTTTAGCCACAGGTGTCTGTCTGTTGGGTGGGCACTCTTTGATCAGCTCTCATCCCATGGCTCCATGTAAACCTGCTTTGTCATTCAAAGCAGGTGAAAATCACAGGTTTGAGACTGCAATGTCACCTTGGAAAGCAGCTGCTACTGACCTGTGAGAAGCACTCCTGAGGTGAGGCAAGTTTTGATATTTGAACTAACACATTCACATATGCCTTCAGGGCAAAGCCCTGCAAAACTCCTGAGATCATTTCTGTTTCTAATATAGCCATATTAATCTATGGACCAACAACAAAGACCAATAACAAGGGTGATGCCAGTCTGAAATTGGACAGGCAGTTGCTGGGCAGATGTCCCTGCAGAAGTATTTTTTTGTTTAAGGTTGTGATGGCCTCTGTGCATCAAGATTGTGGTTTTTACAGAGTCTTTTATGATGGTTTTGTTATTAGGCACACAAGCATGAGAACCCTCTCTTTGTGGTCATTCCTAGCTCTAGTTGTCAGGGTTTTCTTAATGTTTAGTGACTCCATTTTGATTTTAACAACTTTTATGGAATATAATTTCTAAAAATATTTTTATCGAGGAATGGTCAGCATACAATAAACTTATCAAAGTGTATAAATTGATAAGTTTTAAATATCTATGCACCACTAATAGCAACACCACAATTAAGAGAGTGAATATATCCATCACCATGAAAAGGTTATTGCTAGCCTTTTGTAATTCCTCCCTCCTGCTACTCTCGAACCCCCATTCCCAAGCAACCACTGATTTGTCTGTCATGACAGATCAGTTTGAATTTTAAAAGTTATACAAATACATAGATGTAGGATGGTTGTATCATATGGTAGGGGCATGATTAACATTTTAAGAAACTTCTTTTCCCCAGTGTACATTGTTGTCTGCTTTTTTGAAGATCAGTTTGTTGGAAAAATTGGATAGCACCATGCAGAAGAATGAAACAGGAGCCCTACCTCTGACTACTCACCAAAATTAATTCAAGATGGATAAACGACTTACATCTAAGGTGTGAAACCATAAGTATTCTAGAGGAAACTGTAGGAAGAACTCTTCTAGATACTGGCCTAGGCAAAGAATTGATGACTAAGACCCCAGTGGTAATCATGGCAACAACAAAAATAAATAAGTGGGATTTGATTAAACTAAAATGTTTCTGCACATCTAGGGAAACAATCAACAGAGCAAATAGCTCACAGAATGGGAGAAAATATTAGCAAACTATGTGTCCGATATAGGACTAATATCCAGAATTTACAAATAACTAAGGCATAGGAGTGAGAAAATAACCAAACATCCTTACTAAAAAGTAGGGAAAAGACTGAACGGAAGCTTTTCATAAGAAGACAGAGAAATGGCCAATAAACATATGAAAAAATGTTCAACATCATTAATCATCAGGGAAATGAAAACTAAAACCATGATGATACATTACATTACTCCAATTAGAGTGGCTTCCATTAAAAAGACCAAAACAATAGATGCAGAAAGAAAGAAACACTTATACAGTGTTGATGGGACTGCAAATTAGTACAACCCTTATTGAAAACAGTAAGGAGATTCTTCTAAGATCTAAAAGTAGCTCTACCTATGGATCCAGCATTCGCACTACTGGATATCTACCCAAAGGAAAAGAAGACAGGTGCTCATGAATGTTTATTGCAGCACAATTCACAATTGCAAAGATGTGGAATCAATCCAAGTGCCCATTGACTCATGAGTGTATTAATAAAATGTGGTATGTTTATACCACGGAGTACAACTCAGCCATAAGAAAGATGAATTAATGCCTTCTGCAACAGTCTGAATGGAACTGGAGACCATTCTCCTAAGTGAAGTATCTCCACAATGGAAAAACAAACACCACATGTACTTACTATTAATTTGGAACTAACTGATGAGCACACAGGTGCACAGAGGGAAGTAAAACTCAGTGAAAATCAAGCAGAGGAGGAGGGGAAAGGAGGGGGGACTCAAACATTCCAAAGCAACCCACGTAACTTAAAACGTTTGTACCCCCTTAATATTTTCAAATTAAAAAATTTAAAAAACTGCAAAACTGTGTTTTAAAATGGGTGTACTGTTTCACATTCTCTTGCCAGAACCTCAAGTACAATGTTATACAATTCCCCTCTCCTTACCATGAACTCATTAGTCTTAGGTTGTGTTTTTTTACATGCAAACATCCATCATAAGTTCTGGCACATGAACATTTTCCTTATCTGCCCTGTGCTGATAAAACCTAGGCTTGTTTACTATACATCTACAGAGACGAACACAATGCCCAGAACTGAACTAAGAGTAGGATACCCAAGGCAGAGAGTTTATTCACTGAAGTCTTGACTGCCCAAAGGCAGTGATTTCAGACTGGAAAAGAGAAAACAAGGGGGACCTCTAGAAACAATGGGAAAAGGAGGTGGATGGAAAAGTTCCCTGGTGGTAGCCAAGAAGTAGATAGCCTTCAAGGGGCATAAGAAAAATCTGTAAGCAAGAAGTGGAATGATTCACATTTTTACAGAGACTTAATATGGCCACATTATCATGGAGGGATTTTAGGTAAGACATATGGAACTAGGTAATGATGAAGAGTAGGGAGAACAGAATGAACTAGTCAATGAGGGTGGCTGTGGGGAAAGGTTTGGAAGAGACACAGTCTCCATGATGTGTTATCCATGAGAATCCGAGATGGAGAAATGAAGAGGGTGGAAGGTCAGTTTGGAGGGCTCTTTAGGGGTGTTAAGGAATGCTCCCTTTTCCCAACAAGAGCACCTAGGCCCCCCAGCCTCCTCTCTACTGGAATGTCAGGATGGTGCATTGAGAGACATCTTAGTTAAATCTTGACACCCACCCGCTCCCCTGGATGATGCCCTTGTGTCAGGATGGTGCTTTGTGATGTTTAATCAGCTGCGTCTTGGATTCCCCAGCATCTTTTCCCACCCCCACCCCAACTTCATGACGTCTGCTGTGTGGTGATTTGTGACATCTAAGGTCCCCTAGGGCTCCCATTGGCTGGGGGTGGCTTAGTGACCAAAAAAAGCTTAGGGGTGTGGGCACAACCTATCCTGGGGAGGGGAGGGTATATACAGGGAGGTCAGGTGGCCTGGGTACACTGCTGGGAAGCACTGCCACGGTGAACATGACCGGGAAATCACAAGCCTCTGGCACCGTCTTTGAACAACCCCCTGACAATGTCAAAGGGGGGAAGAAGAGGAAGGCCTCTTGTCAACCCAGGTCCAGAGGCAGCTCCAAGGTGAGTGACCCATCAAAGCTACTCCCGCCTTTACCTCGAGTTCTGCCCCTGATTCTCCCCCTGCCCTTCACATAACACAAACCCACCTCGGGCCGCACCCCTTCCAATGCTCCTACCCCACCTCCACCCTCTTCCCCCAAACCAGTGCCCTTCTGTGATCTCCCTGTTGACCTTGCAGGTGCCCAAGGTAACCAGGAAGGCAAAAGGACCCATTCAAGGGACTTTGAGGAGAAAAGCTCCTCCAAAAGTGACCACCCTTTCAATTAAACCCTAACAGGAGATAGGGCTGACACCGTTCGACGCTTGTCAACAGCTGGATGAGGAAGTCAGTCAAAATGAGCCAGAGCAGGCTCTAGAGAGCTGGGAGAGCTCCATCACCTTAAGCATCACCCTCAACAGCCAGTAACTTCAGAGTGAGGCCAGCGACCTCAGAGTTATCTGTGAATTCTCCGGAAATCTGGCTTCGGGGACATGGCCAACCATGTCAATGAGGAATTTTTCACCAACAGGGTATATCATAGTGATGAAAATAAAATCAACCATCTGTGAAATGGTGCGTGTGTCCCTGAGTGTTCTGTAATGGTGGGGAGGGAGGAAGGAGGGAAGAGGCGAGTGTGTGGGAAGGGAGGGGTGGGTCCTGCCTGGTTGGGGTCACACCAGCTGGTACACGTAGAGCCAGACATGCAGGGCTGAGCTCTGGAGCAAATTTCATCCTTAACACTTTCACCCACTGACAAGGCAAGAAAAGACTTAGTATTTTTTTTTTTTTTTTTTTTTTTTTTTTTTGTGTGTGTGTGTGTGTATAAGGGGACCAGAAAGGAGAAAAGGAGAAGTGTGATGTGTGTGAGGCACGAATACCTCTTCCCAAAAATTTACACGGTGTAATTGCCTTCAGGACACACACCCATCTCATAGTGGTGTTGGTTACCTTGACTAGGCTATGATACCCAGATGTGTGGTCAAACACCTGTCGAGATGTTGCTGTGAAGATATTTTGTAAATGTGGTTAACATTCAAATCAGTAGATTGTGAGTAAAGCAGATGGCCCTCTATAATGTAGGCAGGCCTCATCCAATCAGTTGAAGGCCTTAAGAGTAAAGAACAAAATCCCCCAAAGAGGAAGGCATTCTGCTCCAGACTGCCTTCGAACTCAAAACTGCAACAATCCTTGCTGGAATTTTCAATCTGCTTGCTGCCCTGAAATTTCAGACTTGATAGTACCCTCCATCTTGTAAGCCAGTTATTTAAATTAGATATCTCTTTCTCTCTCTCTCTCTCTCTCTCTCTCTCTCTCGCTGTTTCTTGGAGAGCAATAGGGAGTGTTTATATATGTATATATATGTATGTGTGCATATATACATACACAGATGGAGAGAGAGAGGAAGAAATAGAGAGAGACTATACACACTCACACACTCATAGACACACACATACACATACTATTGGTTATGTTTCTCTGGAGAACTCTGACTGATATACAGCATTTGCTATAAGCAACTAAAGGCTCTGAGGACCAATCATTTCCTCTTATGAAAAGTCATTGACAACTCTTCAATCAATAAAATTATGGTGTTTGGACACCATGAATATAACCCTTCTCATGCACTTTCTTGTTAAGAAAACTTGAGGTTGAGTGGTTGCCCAACAATGATGGGACAGGGGCAGTGGGAGTGGTCAGACTCTAGTGCAGTCAATAACTTGCAGACAATTGTTAAATATTAATATCTTTGAGATAATTGTTAACTGACTTGTGAGGAATAACATGGAGATATTGCATACTCCTTAGGCAGCTTCTCCTAATAGTAACATCTTGCAATACCATAGTACAATATTACAACTGGGATAGAGATATTGATACCTTCAAGACACTAAACATTTCCATCACCACACAGCACCCTCATGCTACCCTTTTATAGAGATATTCACTTCCCTTTCACACCCACTATCTTCCCCTTAACTCATGGCAGCCACTAATCTGTCCTCTTTTTTCATAATTTTGTTATGTCAAGAATAATATATAAACAGAATCATACCATATGTAACCGTTTTGCACTTGGCATAAACTATGGTCTGAATGTGTCCCCCCCAAAAAATTGTATGTTGAAACTTAATTGACATTGTGATGCTATGAAAAGGTAGGAACTTTAGGATGTGGTTGAGTCATTAGGGTGGAGCACACATTAATGTGATTAGTGATCTTACAAAAGAGGTGAGAAGGAGCAGTTTTCCCCTGCTGCCATGTGAGAACAAAACAGGAACCACCATCTATGAAGCAGAGAGCCTTTGCCAGATATTAACTCTGCTAGCACATTGATCTTGGACTTTCCAGCCTCTAGAACCATGAGAAAATAATTTTCTATTATTTATAAATTACCCAGTCTAAAGGAATTTATTGCATTATAGCTGCCTGAATGGACTAAGACAGCATTCTCTTGAGGGGTTGCATATATCAATAGTTTCTTCCTTTTTATTGGTAAGTAGTATAGCATTCTATGCATTGATCTACCATGGTTTGTTTAACTATAACCACAGTTAAGGTCATTTGGGCTGTTTTCAGTGTTTGGGTATCATGAATAAAACTGCTATGAACATTTATGTACAGGTTTCAGTGTGATCACACATTTTCATTTCTCTGGGACAAATACCCAAGTGTGAAATCTGAGTTGCATGTTCAGTATTTTTAATTAATAGGCTTTAATTTTTAGAATAGTTTTACATTCTAGAAAATTGAGAAGACAATACTGAGAGTTCAAAATACTTTCATCCTCCCATATAGTTCTCCTTATTATTAACTTCTTATGTTAGTGTGGTAAATTTGTTACAATTAATGAACCAATATTGATAAATTATTATTAACTGAAGTCTATTGTTTATGTTAAGTTTCACTTTTTGTGTTGCACATTTCCATGGTTTTGGAAAAATGTAGAATGGCATTCATCCACCATTCCAGTATCACATAGAATAGATTCACTGCCATGATGAACTTCTTATGCTCTGTCTATTCACTCCTACCCCTTCTCCCTGAATCCCTAACACCACTGATCTTTTTATTATAGCAATAGTTTTGCCATTTCTAAAATGTCATATAGGTGGAATCATATAGGGTGTAGACTTCTCAAACTAGCTTCTTTGACTTAGCAACATACGTTTAAAATTCCTCTCTTTTTTTCATGGTTTGATAGCTCATTTTAAAAAAAATTTGCTGAATGGTATTTTTATTCTGTTGTATGGATGCACCACAGTTTGTTTATCCATTCACCTATTGAATATCATGGGATATCGTGGTTGCTTCCTCTTTGGGATGAATAAAGCTGCTATAAACGTTTGTGTGCAGGTTTTTGTATGGAGGTAAATTTTCAACTACATAGAGTGAATATCTAGATGTGTGGTCTCTGCAATGTATAGCTAGGTTATGATCAGCATTGTAAGAAACTGGCAAACTCTCTTTCAAACTGGCATACCATTTTGCATTCCTACCAGCAATTAATGGAAATTCCTATTGCTCAGCATCCTCACCAGCAATTGTTATTGTCAGTGATTTTCATTTTCGGCATTGTATAGGTGTAGTAATATTTCATTGTTGTGTAAACTTGTAAATGCCTAATGACAAATGATGTTGAACATCTTTTCATGTGCTTCTTTGTCATCTCTGTATCTTCTTTGACAAGCTGTCTTTTCAGATCTGTTGCTTATTTCTAAACTGGTCATTTGTTTCCTTACTGTTGAGTTACAAGATTTCTTTGTATATTTTGGATATAAGTCCTGTATCAGATATGAATTTTGCAATTATTTTCTCCCAGTACATGGCTTGTCTTTTCATTCTCTTGACAGTGTCTTTCACAGAGCAGAAGTTTTTAATTTTAATAATGTCTAACTTATCCATTTTGCCTCCATAGTGGAGCAGCAGTCCAGTTTCCTCTTGCTAGTCCAGATCAGTCACCCCAGGCACACAGCAATTCTTAGCCTGTTGAGTCAGAGGCATGAAGGGCTCAAAGAGACTGGTGGCAGTCTTCACTTCCAGTTGAGGGAAACACTGTTGTGTCTTCTGGAGGAAGCATTCTCCACCTGGAATTAAGACTTCTAGGCCAGCAGAGCATAAGGTTTTTGTGAGAACAAGAAGCAAAACTTTTGCTGGTAGGTCATTAGGGGTAAGGTGAGTGGTGCCACGCCCACTTCCACCCCTTAATTCCAGCACCTTTGAATCCTGGCTATGACTGAAACCACATCATATATTGGATGCTGATTCAGAGCATATACAGCCTTCTAGAGAACTGCAGCGCTGCAGAGAATTCTCACCTACTTAGTGGTGTTAACTATGACTTCAAAAGGCCATTACCCTGTTATTTTTCACAAATATATTTGTTTGTGTATCTATACATATACATATATAGCAAACACCTTTATTTTCTTTCCTCCTTTACTCCATTATCATGTAACATACATGTGTTGACTTCATACCAGTATTTAAATATTGTTGATTTTATGTAATATTATTTAAGTTATGGGATATCAGCACAAGAAAAACCTCATTGAAGAAACATATCTCCTCTTCTCGGGAAACAATTAGTATATTTCCGTTCGTGTGAAAAAACAGTTGTAGTAAGTTAAGCAGAACCACGACCTTGCTATTGTCTTTATTTGGGCTTTAGGTATGGTCTAAGCAGCTGCGTATGGGTGCCAAGTGGAGGCAGGTTTGACTGGTGATGCTTAATTTTATGTGCTGACTTGGCTGGCCTCAGATAGCTGGTCAAACATTGTGTCTGAATGTGTCTGTGATGGTGTTTTTGAAAGAGGTTGGCATTTCAGTCCTTAGACTGAGTAAAGAAGATCACCCTCACCAACGCGGCAGCCACTGAGAGCCTCCACAGAACAAAAAAAGTGGAAGGAGGGTGGCTTCTCTCATTTTCCAAGCTGGGATATCCATCTTCACCTGTTCTCAGACCACTCATCTCTGGATTGTCAGACCTGCAGACTCCAGGACTTTCACCAGAAGCTCCCATGCTCCCTGCTATTCTTGCTTATTTTTCTGCAGAGAAGGCAGACTATTGCAAGCATGTAGGCCACTATCTACACAGCACTCTGCTTAACCTAAACCCATGGCCTGAAGCGACCGCAATTTATGGAGCTAAACTTCAGGTCTAGCCATGGTCATGGTCCAGACTGACAGTAGGATATTTTCCTACCGCCCAATGGACACCTCCACCTGGATGGGCTAGAGCACCTCGCCATCTACAAAGTTCCCACAGACCTCATCCTCCCCACTCTTCCTCATCCTATCATGACGAACTCTTCCTCCTTCCCCCCCCACCTTCAGCTAAGGGGAGCAGCTTCCAACTAGTCAGCAGCCCCAAAAGTCAGATCATTAAAGATTCTCACCATCATTTCTCAGAATATGACTTCCTAAAACTCTCACATGTGTCTCCAACTCACCATCCTCCCTGCAGCACATTGAATTAATTAACTGGTCCCTTCTTTTTTTTACTTGTTTTTTTCCTCAATAGATGTTCAATAACTGTTTGCTGGATCAATGAATGAATGGATCAAATTACCAGAGGGTCCCATTGGCTGATTCAAAGTATGGAGGCTGCCCCCCGCCTGGGCCTTCTGCCTTCATGGAAGGCACGTAACACAACTACTTATCTGACATCAGAATTCCCCTGGAGTGTCCCTGAGAGTGTCATCATAGACGTCTCCTCCTCAGGCCCAATTACCATCTTCGAAATGTGGATGCTTCCAACAGGATGGGACCTGATGCTTCCTGCACTGGGCCCCACATTTCCCCATCAGTATGACAAAGAAGGGTGCCACTTCCTTTGTCATGGAACCTCCACAGCCAGCCCCTCATCGGCAGAGTCTGGGGTGATTATCCCCTGGGTGTCCTTCCTCCAGTTTCCCCTCAAAGCAGCTGCACAGGTGCCTGTCTTTCCCTGCCCAGTGCCCTTCCAGGCCTGTCTCCCCTGTCAGTATCAGTTGCCAACACACCCAAGCATGTAGTGGAGTTTGAGGGGGCCCAGGGTACACAGGGGATGAAACCCTGGCCCCCACAGGGGTCGAGACACCTTCTAGCCTGGGACCCTGGCCAGGGTACACTGGACCACCAGAGGGGTCAAGGGACTTCAGGGGACTCACCCAGAGTGATGCAGGGTGTCAGCTATGCTCCTCCCGACTGAGCTAGGGGCTCCTTGGGGGCTAGGGTGTCTGTAACCTCCAAACAGGCCAGGCCACTCAGATCAAACTGCAGCTTCCACCTGGGGAATAATGATGGGCCCCCTAATTCCCATGCCCATTTATGGGCTTTGTCCTGTCCTCCCTCCTCCCTGCCTCTTCCCTTCCTCTGATCCTTCCCCCACTTTTCTGAACTCTGGAGGCAGAGCTCTGAGTGCCAGACTTCCTGCGGCTCTGTGGCTATGGCTTTGGACATGGTGTCTCTCCTGGACTCTAGCCACCGCTGTCCTCGGGATCCCCCCAAAACCCCTCTCTCTGAGGTGTCCTGTCTGGTCTTCTTCCCTGGCTCCTAGTCACTCTGACCAAATCATTCCTTCTCTAATGGAAAAGGTACCCTGAAATTTCAGATGCTTAAATCAAGCCTAGAGGAATGGTCTTAGTCAGGACATCACTGCCTGAATCCAGCTTTATATGGGGGAGGAATTAACCTAATCAGAGACAGTGGAGATGCAAATTAAAATAACAGTGAAACAATATTTCTTCACCAAATTTTATTCATAGTTTTCACCAAAATTTAAAAGATTGATAAAATAAGATATTTGTTAGTGGGTAGGATATTCACATACATTTCTGAGAAAATACATTGGTACAGTATTTTTGGAATAAAATTTTGATGATATTTGTAAAAAGTTGAACAATTCATACCATTTCCTCTTTCAGCCAATGTCCATGTTAATGTATCTTTCTTATTAGAAAAAATGCATATTTGCCCAAGAATTTCAGGTTCAGAGATATTATTTCAGTTCTATAAATCATAATAACAAATGGAAAACAGCTTACGTGTTCATCAGGAGAAGAAAGGTTTAGTTAACTGTGACACACAGCCACTTTACATTTCTAGGGAGCAGTGACAAAAGTGAGGGTGGAAGGTCCTGTACCCATCTTATTAAGTGGCAAAGGCATGTGATAGATCTATATTTTCATCATACCTGTGGGTATTTAACAGCATTGTATGTTTTCATAGTGCATCTATGTCTAAAAAAACCCCTAGAATAAGGCTTAAAATAATGCACACCATATGACTATGAACAACAGTGGTGACCTCGGAGGAGGGGACTGAACTGTAGGTGAACTTTGTAAAGAGAGGAATTGTGATTCATCTATATTTTTTAGAAGTTTTTGTGAGAAGAACATAGACACTAATCCTTTGCAATTGAATTACCTAAATAAGCTTGACACCAAAAATAGTAGCTGTGTGCTATGTGAAGTAACTGCAAGGTCATGCAACAAACTCTGAAATTTGAATGGCTGAACAGAAGAATAGCTTATTTTCTGTGATATAAATTCTGATGTGGTTTGTCAGGGGCTCTCAAGTGACCTGGGTCCTAGGCTGCTTTCTCCTTGTGACTCCCCTATCTCACATGGCGTTGCCTTGCTTGGCATTGAATGGAGGGAGAACACGAGGAACTGGAACCCTGGCTCTCCAGTGCCTGGATGAGAGAAACAAGGCCTCTGCTTGTGATCCAGTGGAAAAGGATAGTAACATGACCCTTCCTCATTACAAGTGGACTCCACTGTTCCCATGTGTCCAGGAAGGAGAGGAAGACAAGATGTGTAAGAGCACTTAAAATCCTTGCCACAAACTGTTACAAAGTAGATGCTCAAAAAAAAGCAACGGCTACAATATGTTATGACAACACCCTTAACTGCTGCGAGGAGTTTCTGGGAAGGCCAGATTTTTCCCAATCTCTCCAACTTTTTAAAGTACCTACTACGTGACAGGTGCTTTCAATTCCAGGATCACATGTAGTTTTCCAAGGATCTTGTAAATGTCAGCAGGAAGGTTTTGCCTTCTATACTCAATGGCACTTTTCTGCAGTACCCTTTGCAGCACCATCTGTCATCCCAGTAGGCTGAGGACTTTCTCTTTCCATTTGATGTTGGGGCAAAGTCTTAACCTGTGAATCTCTGCTACCATCCGCATGACTGAAGATCTTCACAGGATGTCCTAGACACACGGATAGTCAGGACTTTCCTAGGGGGCAGTTACATAGAGCAGAAGCAGTGGAAAGATGGTTATTCCTTCATTTTTAATCTGAGCTGGCATGCCTACTAAGGAAGCATTTTTTATTTCCTAAGAGAATACAAGAGTTTCAGGAATTCAGATTCGGGAGATATTTGCTTCACAGTGATTTCCATAGTCTTTCCTCATTTACCAATATAAAGGAGATGCTATGAACTGAACTTTATTTCCTCGAACCCAAATTTATATGTTGAAGCCCTAAGGCCCAATGTGATGTACGTGTAGATAGGGCCTTTCAGAATTAATTAGTGTCAAATGAGGTCAGGAGGATGGGGCCCTGATGATGAGATTAGTGACTTATAAGAAGAAACCATCAGAGAGCTTTCTTGCTCTCTCTGTCTCTCTCTGACATGTATATACACACAGAGGGCAGCTGTCCTCAATCCAGGAAGAGAGCCCTCACCAGAGATCCAATCTGTGAGTACCTTCATCTCAGACTTCCCAGCCTCCAAAACTGTGAGGAATAAATATCTGCTGTTTAAGCCTCACAGACTATGGTATTTTGTTCTGGCAGTCTAAGCTGACTAATATGGGAGGCTTTGGTTTTTGGCCACCTTGGAAAGCTCTTTAAGGTATGTATGTGCTTGGTGGCCAGTTTCAAATAAGGTACCCCATTAAAATCCTATTGTAAATATCGGGGGGGAGTGGTTTAAAAACCTCTCTAACTTCAGAGTTATATCTCAGGAACTGGTAAATTATGGGCCAACTCAGACTCCACTCATGAGCTTATTTGGAAAAAATTGGGGGAATGTGTTGAAGACATCTAACGTGATGGTCAGTTGTCTAAAGGTCACTATTCAAAGTCAAAGGGACCTTTGCTATCATAGGGGCTCCAGGGAGAGGGAGAGGGACAATTAAGGGCCTTCTGCAGAGAGTAGAAATACTCTATGTCGGGGGAGCAGAGGTGACTCTGAGCAGTTCCACTGGCAGCAGGGCACAGGCTTTAGATAATGAAGCCACAGAGAGCTGTGCAGCAGGCTGGATTCCAGAGTTGGACAGGCAAGCCCGTGGGGAATGATTCTGGAAAGGGCACGGTAATGTAGCAAAGTACTGGTACTGCACAAAAATGCTGGCATCTGGGCAGGTTTGGCTCTCATTGAAACACATACCATCCCTAAATTGTATTTGGTTCACATTGCCATCCTCCTTGGCTTAGTCTTTGCAGGCTGCCATAAGGAAATACTATAGAATGGGGACCCAAACAACAGACATTTATTTTCTCATTGTCCTAGAGTCTGGGAGTTCTGAGATCAGGGTGCCAGGGTAGTGGGTGTCTGTGGAGGACTTTCTTTCTGGCTTATAGATTGCCACACTCTCTGTGCATCGTCAGGTGGCAGGGAGAGATAAAAAGAGCAAGATACTACTCTGGTGTCTCTTTTGTAAGGGCACTAATCCCATGATGAGTGCTCCACCCTCATGGCCTCAACCAAACTGAATTACCTCCCAAAGGCCCTATCACCAAAGACTATCACATTGGGGCTTAGGACTTCAATGTATGAAATTTGGGGGACACATTTCATTTCATAGCACATTTTTGGATCTGCTTTTAATACTGGCCCACAGTCCTTGTTTGTTTGCCTGAGAGACATTATGGAATCATGAGAAGAGAAATGAAGCAAGACCAAGGTCTGCTTCAGGTTGAGAGCAGTGGGAGTGGTGTGGGCTCTAGATGAATTCAGACCATATGTATTAGTTTTCTGGGGCTGCCATGACAACGTGCCATGGACGGGGTTTTAAACAACAGTAATGTATTATGTCATTGTCCTGGAGCCTCTAAGTCCACGATCAAAGGGATGGCAGGGTTGGTTTGGTCTGAAGCCTCTTTCCTTGGAGACGGCTGTCTTCTCCCTGCGTCTCCAGAGGTTCTTCCCTCTGTGTGTGTGTATGTGTCCTAATCTCCACTTTTCCTAAGGACACCAGTTATTAAAATAGAGGGCATCCTAATGCCCTCATTTTACCTCAATGACCTCTTTGAACACCGTATCTCGAAATACAGCCACAGTCTGAAATACCGGGGATAAGGGCTTCAGCATATGCATTTTAGGGCAGACACCATTCTGTCCATAAGGCAGGGGATCTAGTCCCAACTCCGTTGCTTACTAGCCACACGGTTAGGGGAATCTACCAAGCCTTGTGAGCCTGAGATTCTTCATCTGTGAAATAGGTTTAATTGGATCTGTCTGGTAGGACTGTTGGAATGTGTGCAATGTATGCAAAGCACCTGACACAGTGTCTGGTGTATGTTAGATCTTTCCTGATTGATAGTTATTTGCATTACTAGTATATTTGGACCTCAGATCCTACTACACTTACCTCTGGGAATTTTGTTTTTGCTAATGTTGTTATTATCTAGGAAACCTCTGAGTACGCAGTGCAATAGAACAGGGAATTCCCATTCTGCCAAAAATGTTCCTTCATGGATAAAACTCAGTAAAAATTCCCTCCTAGATGATTTACTATTTAATTTAGGTGTGGGGGAGTCTTCCCTAGTTGGATACAGCTCAAATCTCCTGGCATCTGAGTCAAGGACCAACTCCTTCCTTCCCTCCCAGCTGCTTTTCCAGCCACACTGGTATTTTCATCCATTTTATCCCCACTTCAAATCTAAGCCTTTACAACTGTGTTGAGCATAAGAATCCTGAGTTACAGAAATGCTCCCTGTATTTCTGAAGACAATATTTGATTTCAGAAGTCAAATAAGACTTTTCCTTAAAGAAAACATAAATGTCTTAGTTCAAATGCTCTCTCGTCTCAGTAGGGCATCTCATTGGTCAGTAATAGCTGCACTTCAAAGAGACAGGTGTGAAGTGGGCCTATGGTTCTCACCTGTTTTAAAATACAAGACAGGCCTCTCCTAGAACAAAAAGGTAGCAGGAGCTGACAGACAAGGACCCCTGGAGATGAGAGTTGATCAGGTAGATGTGCTAATGCCCAAACCAGGACCAGAGGGAATGATGTTAACTTCTGAGATCATCCCTGTCTCCAAGAACACGATCACTGGAGCCAAGATGTCTCTGTTTCTTGCTAAAGTAATAGCCTTATCATAAAACTTAGAAGTTTGCCCCAGGAATATTTTATAACTCATTGTTCCCCTAGTTAGAGTTAGTTAAAGGATCTGTAGTAGCCTTTTAGAAGACTTTGACCCTAAAGCAAACTGCCTGTTAGTATGTAAATCCTGTTGCCCTTGGCAACGGGAGCCTTTATCTACCCTATAAAATACCTGTGTGGAGTTTCAGTCTTGGATATATTTCTTCTGGGGAGAGAAATATATTCCTCTGGACACCCTCCTTTTATCTATTTTCATAAACCTTTACATTATAAACTATATCTTTGGCTCTGTGTATTATTATCATTATTTTATTTATATTTCTGTTTCCTACTATTTTTTCATCCTTTGCAATGACCCCTGCCTGAGAGACCTGATCAGAAGAATAAAACCTCTTTGCGGCAAGCATATCTAACTCCCTGCAAACTGGCGTAGTCAACCTAGAGAAATGATTGTAAGAAAGAGAAAAAACATCTTTGTGGGGAGAGTAGCTAACTCCACACACAATTGGCCAAATTACACTTGAGATAACCTAAATAAAATGCCATTTTAATAGTGTCAGCGCTATCTCTCCCAGCCAGGCAGATGTGCACCTGGCCAGTGGCTTGGGGGCCTACTTCATGGGAGATTCACCCTTATCTCTCAGGAAATCCCTGCAGAGGATGATTATCATTCACCTGGCTCTGGCACTGTGCTCATCTGCAGTGGACAAGAGCACAGAACACCTTCCACGCCCACCCCAGCTGGAGATTCCTCTATGCTTTTCTCACCATCCAGAAGGAACTGCTCAGGGAAGTTCTCCCTTCCAGGCTTTTCTCTCAATGCTAAGTCACAAGTCACATGGTCTGACAGTCTGGCCCTGCCACCATCCAACTTCATTACAACCAACTCCCATAGAAGGAACTGCAGTTTCCCCAAGCCCCAAACCACCCCGGCTCAGGGCACTCACTTCCCACTGCTCTCAGCAGAAGCACCACCCTTCAACACTTTCGTCACTTGTTCTTTAGGACTTAGAGGATATCTCACCAGATTAATTATACGACTGAAACTCCCAGACTCTCTAATTCTATGGGCAGGTGTGGGTCTGGCTTACCCTAGTGTCTCTGTTAATCCAGGGCCTTTCAAAGAGCAGACGGTCATTGAGTATTTGGGGAACAAATGTGCCAGCGAGCAGTGGCTCCTATTTATTGAGATTAAATTTCCCTTACATTCTCAAATAAGCCAGGCAAATTCACATACACACATGTATTTTAATATTACAGAAAATCATGTGAAAAAGGATAAGATGGAAAGAAGGAAGTGTCTTTAAATTTTATTTCTCTATTTTGTAACTCCATGTATTTAAATGCAAAGTTCTTTCACATTTCTAAGATAATTCCTATTGCAATGACATTCCAATTCCACCTTGCGTGGAGCAGCAAAATGAAATGGAAGGTGACTCCATTTCTTTTACAAAATGGCAAACTCTTACATTTGGTAAGCAAAATTACATGTGTGGTCAATATTTTTCCCCAAAGTAGATGCTGAAGCTAATTATATCTTCTATGAAAACAAAGAAATTTTGGAAAATTCTAAAAGGAAAACAAAGATCAATATGCAAAACACCCAAATGTAACTGGGGCACAAAAGGTTATGCAGTGGTGGTTTCTCCAAGCTACTTGGGCCCTCACCTCTTTAAACACTCACTGCTCTCTTCAAACACAGAGTAAACAATGGACTAATTTCTCATGGGGCAGGAGGAACTGCTGGAAGGGGACCTGGATGTGCACTGGCCCTGCCTCCCCCACATTGGCCCTGGCTGCAGCTCCTGCTCACTCCCTTTATAGCTCATCTCTCAGAGCCTTTTCATACAGGATTGGGAAGGATCTTGGGTCTCTCCGATTGAACCTGGCCACATACTCCAGGACTTTCATCTTGGTGGTTTCAGCATGGGCCCTGGGACCCCACAGGAACTCATTACATGCAGGGTCGCTGTTGCTCACCTGCTGGTAATCCAGGTAAAATTCCTGCACCCAATTCTGTGTGATGAGCTTCCGGGGATCTCTGTACATGTAATGCTCACTCCCAGCAGGCACTCCTATCACACCCAGTGCATCCCAGATGACCTCATCCTGGGTGCAGTTGCCTTCCATGAAGATCACACCCAGGTTCATTACAAGGAGCACAGGTTTGGGAAAGTGCTGACTATCATTCAGCTCCTTATTGTAGGTGAGGCTGAGGGCAGAGACAATGACATAGGAGTGGTTGGCAAGATCCACTTCCTTCACATCGATGCCAAAGACCAGCTACATGCACTTGGAGGCTTTGATGAAGATCTTAGGGAAGTGGTCATGGTAATCTCTGATGACAATATTCAGCATTTCTGCCTTGGTGATCGGCTCCTTCATTCGATACTTGAGGAGCAGGAAATCAACCAAAGCAGACATCTTCTCTTCCAGCTACTCTTGCAGCACAGACGCAGGGACAGCCAGGTCCTGGGAGGTGCTTAGCCCCTCTTGTTCTCTGGTGATGGATCCCTCATTGGAGTGGTGCTCTGGATTGGAGGCCAGGCCAGTGGGGAAGGAGGAGGCTCCCTGAGGACTCTTGGGAGGACCCAGTGTTGCAGTGGCAACCTCCTCCAGGTTGCCTGAGGTCAAAATAGAGGAGGAAGCAGCTGCCCCCTCCTCCTGACCCCAGGAGTGTGTGCACCCACCAGGCTCTGTGCCTCTGTTTGGGTCAGGAGGCCTTTCTTAAGGCTGCAGAGCTGACTCCTGTGATGGTGGCAGTGGCGCCAAGGCATGATGGCTCTGGTCCGGGTGAGCAATCAGGAGTGTGGCAGCAGTTGGGCAATGGGGACTCACAGACCTGGGAAGAGAGGGAACATCTCAGTGGCCTCAGTGAGAAAGACACCCTTGGGCTCTTACAAAGTGCAATCTACAGGCCTTCTTCTTAGGTGATGCCTTGGGGCCTCCCACGTCTCCTCTCCTCCTTGTCAGCCTGTCCCCTC
This sequence comes from Eulemur mongoz, assembly GCA_028534055.1. Taxonomy (NCBI): domain Eukaryota; kingdom Metazoa; phylum Chordata; class Mammalia; order Primates; family Lemuridae; genus Eulemur; species Eulemur mongoz. Next base: position 7,055,114 of record JAPYYL010000031.1, on the reverse strand, counting down.
AGCACATGAACATGAAAAGGAGATCGCTCCTCAGGTGCAGCTGGACTGCAGTGTGTGAAGCTCCAGAGCTGAAAGTGGGTGGGTGGGGCTGGGCACTATTGGGTTCCCTCTGTCCTGGGGAGGGCAGAGGCGCTGGCACACATTCAGAGTGTGTAACTCACCTTGACCCCTAGCACGGCCCGGGACTCCTCTGCTCCATGCCCTGAGGACACTGCCTCAGAACAAGGTCTCACTGTGGGTTCCTGGAACCCCTGTAAGGGGAAGTGAGGGGCCCACATGCTGCAGATAAACGCATAGCCCTGGTATCCCCAGTGCTGTCTGGAGGGTGGGCCAGGCTCTGTGAGGTCCCTACCATTCTGGAGTGGATGATCGCCTCCGTGCTCACTCAGGGCCCTCATCTTTTGCCTGGAGGGCCCTAGACCCCACCCTTCTGCTGGCCTGAGAAACTCTCAGAACAAGAGCTCACATCCCTGATATGGAGCAGAAAGCAGTCAGTGGGTCCCTCATCTCCCAGGGATGATTGCAGGGCATGGGTCAGTCTGTTCTGGGGTGGGGTTTCTCTCAATGCATCCTAAGGGTATTTACCTTTAATCCTGGCAGGTCCTCGAACCACCCGTGCTGACTTGACATGGTCCATCTTAGCTAAGGCCAAGCTCTAATTCCTGAGGATGCCCCTTCCCCCACTGCTGTCAGAGCCAGAGCTTGCCATGTCTTGCTGCTCCCACCTGTATCCTTGGGGGGCTGAAAACAGAGAAGCCAGACTCTGTGGGGTCCCTTCTTTTCTGTGGTGGGTAAGTACTTTCAGTCCTCACTAAGAGTTTTTATCTTGACTTCTGACAAAATCTGGGACTCCTCCCTCAGCTGATGTGAGGATGCACCACTCAGAACAAGGTCCTCTACTCCTTGACACACTTCCCAGGTAGAAGTCTGTGGCCGGCATATCTGGTCACCCATGCTTGGGTCCTCCCAGGGCCAAAAACTTGCAAAGGGCATGGATGGGCTGTCTCTACTGGAGGTACGAGGTCCCCTCACTCATCCCCTTGTGTCCTCACCTTGATGATACCTAGCAGGCCTGGGACTCTTTCCTGTGCTGACCTGGAGCTGCAACCCTCAGACCAGTTGTAACCACATTCAGCCCCTTCAGGCAGCAGTGAGGGAGCACCAGGTCTGGCCACCCTACCTGATGCTTCCAGGTATGACTGTGGGGTCAGGGTGTTTCTGTGAGGCCTCCACTGATCTGTACTGGGGGTACCCCTAGCCCTCTCTCACACCAAGGTGTTCACCTTACTCATGGCTGCAAAGAAGTGTGGATGTACCACATGTGGCCACCCTGCCCAGCGTCTCCCAGGGAAGAAAGCAGGGGCAAGGTTGGGGCCCCTCTGTCCTGGGACCCTGAGTCTCCATCCACCTATTGTCTCCCAGCAGGGTCTTGGCATCTCCCTCTGCTCACCTGAGGCCGTGCTAACTATACAAAGCCCCTACCCTCCCTTAGAACTGGAGGTGGCTGTCAAGATGCATGTGCCAGGCCACTCTGCATGGGGCCGCCCAGGGCTGATAGCAAGGACAGGCATATTTGGGGTTCCCCCCATCCTGAAGTCTAAGGCTCCCTCCCTCCTCTCCTTATCTCCGTGTTCTTATCTTGGCTGTCTGGTACAGCCCGCATCCCTTCCACTCACACCAATGCCCTTACTTCTCTCTAACCCCTGAGGTGCAAGTCAGTGGACCCCACAGCCTGGGCCATCCCAGCAGTGACATTAGGGGTGGAATGTGATGGTTGGTGGGAGTCCTCCCTCAGGGTCCTGACCTTGATGCCTAGCAGAGCCTGGACCCTGACCCCATGTCCTTGAGTCAGCCCAGGTCACAGCAGGTTCTGACTCCCAAAGTGCCCTACATACTAAGAGGGAGGGACTCCGCCTCACAGGTCTGCCCCACGGTGGCCCTAGGCTGACAGGAGGGGCTGGATTATCTTGGGACACTTTACCTGGGGTAGGGGCCCCCTCAGTCTATCCTCATCATCTCACTTGAATCCTCACAGAACCTGGACCCTTTTGCATTGGGCAATCTGAAGCCTGCCCATGAGACCATCGGCCTCATCTCTATCAGCCCCTCAGACTCAAGTCAGTTTGGATTACATCTGGGGGCCCCCTACAACGGGGATTTCGCTATTCCCGGTTGACAGCAGGAACAAGGATGGACTGTGGGGTCCCCTATCGGGATGTAGGGGGGCCTCTCAATCCTCCCTTAGGGTCCTGCCCTGTATGGAGCTAAGACAGCCCTGGGTCCCACCAGGCTCCAACTCCCAGTGGCCCCTAAATTCTAAGGGATAGTGATTCAGCCTGATAAGTCTTTCCCGGGGTGGTACACTGCTGACAGCAGGAGCAAAGTTGGATTATTTTTGGGTCCCTCTATTTGGGATTGGGGCCCCTGAGTCCACTCTCATCATCTCACCTCACTCCGAATAGAACCTGGGCCCTCTCCCCTCCGCCGACCTGAGGCCTGCCCCTCAGACCAACCGTCTCGCCTCTGTCAGCCCAACAGATGAACGTCAGTGGACGTCAGATCCCACTCTCCACCCCGGATTCCAGGGCTGACAGCAGAGGCGCAGTGGGATTATTTGAGGACTGTCTACTAGACGGTGGGCCCCCTCACTCCACCCTCCATATCTCACTTGACTCCTCATATAGCCTGGGCCCTCTCTCCTCCACGGATGTGAAGCCTTCCTCTCAGACCAATGGCCTCACCTCTGTCAGCCCACGAGACAGACGTCGGTGGATTTCAGATCCCACCCCCAACTCTGGCTTCCCAGGCTGACAGAAAGGATGGAAATGGATTATTTGGGGACCCTCTAGGTGGAGGCCCCCTCAGTCCACCCTCCGCATCTCACCTCACTGCTGACAGATCCTGGGCACAGTCCCCTCTGACGATCTGAAGCCTGCCCCTCAGGCCGACCACCTCGCCTCTGTCAGCCTCTCAGACAGACCGTCCGTAGACGTCACAGCCAGCCCCCCACATGCGGTCTTCCCCGGGCTTTTCCAAGCTTCCCCAGGCTGACAGGAGAGGCAGAGCTGGATTATTTGGGTCCCCCTGCCTGTAGTGGGGACCTCCTCAGCACTCCCTCAGAGTCTCATCTTGACTGCTACCAGAGCCTGGGCCCTCTGCCCTCCACTGAGTTGAAGACTAGACCTCACACCAAGGCCCTCACCTCTGTCAACCCCTGAGACAGAAGTCGGTGGGCATCACTGATGGAAGAGGCAGGGATGGGGTCCCTCTGTGCTAGGGTCCAGGGTTCCCCTAGTCTTCCTTCAGTGTCTCACCTTGACTGCCAGCAGAACCTCAGACTCTGTCTGCACTGTAGTGGGATCTCCCACAGCTGACCACTAGTACAGTGCTGGGGCAACTTCCATTCTGTAGTCCATGGCTCCCTTACTTCCCATTGAGGGCCCTCGCCTCGATTCCTACCGAGGCATGTGATACCTCCCTGGGCTAACCTCAGTATGTCCCCAGTAGACTAAGGCTTACACTGCCCTGAATCCCTTGAGGCAGAATTTCACCAATACAGGTCAACACCTGTAATGTTGAGAATTGAGGAGTGGTCAGCCTGACAACTCTGCTGGGAGTCTTCCAGGACTGACAGGGCAGAGATGGACTCTTTGGGACTCCTATGTTCTGGGGTGAGTGGACACCTCAGTACTCATGAGAGCCCTCATCTTGGCCCTTGGCTCCTTGAATAAATGCTCCATGGGAAATGTGTTCTCCCTTCCATGTCGGACCATTTGTCCAGCTGCAACACTTGTAAGAAAATGACTCCAAGTCCCAGGCTAGATGTTAAATAGGGAGCTGTTGCATCCATCACCAACAGTGAGCAGTCATATATGTAGTGTTCTCTTATTCAAATCTCTTCTGTATCTATGTTTTGTGTAATTTTATTTAACTTCAATTGTTTATGCTTTTTTATTTAGTCATTGATCCTACTTGGAAAAATGTCTATTTTGTAAGTATTTTCAAAGAATTCTGTTTTGTCAGTTATCTGTATTGTTATCTGCTTCATTATTTCTGCTTTTATCTTTATTATGTCATACCTTCTATTAACACATTTCATATGGTATTTATTCTTTAGTCTCTTGAACTGTGCAGATGTTTTAAACATTTTTATTGTCTCATATATTTAAGGCTATCTATTTCCCTCCGAATATCATTTGGGCTGTATCATACAGTTAGTGTTATATAGCTTTATGTGTATGACTTGAATTTTTTACAAGTTGAATGTATTATTCTATTACTTACGCTATTAAAATTTTCAATATTTATCCCCAAATGAGTGGTGTAAGATTATGTTTGAGAAGACTGTGAAAAGGATGATAGAAATATAATGTGACTTGGAGGAGATTTCAGGTTCCAAAGGCATTGTATTTTGTTTTATTTTTGTCATTATTTACAGAACAATTTTAAACATATTTAAATGCTATTGCCACTATTGGGTTTATTGCAGGAATGCAAAGAAGTTTAACACTAGAATATAAATCAACATATCTGGCCATGTGTAAGAGTCAAGAATATTATAGGAAAATAGAAAATTCTATCAATATTTAATACAGAAGGAATTTAATGCAGGGGACTGTTTACACAAGTGATGGAGAAGCCAAACGAGGGAGAGTTGGAGAACCCAATAATTAGCCACACAAGGAAGTCAATCTCACCTCTAGGTCTGAAGGAATTTAGCATTAATGGAGCCTAGGTATTGGGTTCCACAGGATCTGCAATCATGGTGGGACCATCTGATGGTGGCTGGAGCCATGCAAAATGTAGCCACTGAAGGAGAAGTCACCTGATGCAGAAGAAGGAGGAGAAAAACCTCTAATCACTCTATCTTCCTCAACCAAAATGGCAGCCAAATGTTGGTGAGCCTGGGAATTGGAGCCTTCAGGAGTCAAATCCTGTACAGTCGAGAGCAGAGTAGGAGAAAATGAGAGATGGATCTGGGAGCAAATAGTTCCAGGACTGGCTAACTATAGTAACAGACTGAATGAGACAAATAACAGACTGAATGAGACAAATAAGTAAACTTATTAATTTTTTAAAAATTTTAAGGTTTAGGGAATACAAATTGAATTCTGTTGTACGTATATATTATATAGCGGTCAAATCTGGGCTTTTGGTGTACCCATCACCTGAGTAGTGTACACTGTGCCCCATTGGTAATATTCCATGCCTCACCTCCTCCCACCCTCATCTTTCTGAGTCTTCAATGTCCATTATACCAATCCGTGTGCCCTTATGTAGCCATAGTTTAGTTCCCACTTATAAACGAGAATATGGAGCATTTATATTTCTGTTCCAGAGTTACTTCACTTAGGATAATGTCCTCCAGTTCTATCTAAGATGCTGCAAAAGACATTATTTCACTCTTTATTATTGTTGAATAGTACTCCATGGTCTGTGTGTGCATGTGTGTGTGTGTGTGTGTGTGTGTATGTATGTATATATAAATATCTCAATTTGTTAATCCATTCAGTTGATGTGCACTTAGGTAGGTTCCATATTTTTGCAATGGTGAATTGTGCTGTGATAAACGTGAGTAGAGATGTCTTTTGGATATAATTATTTCTTTTGCTCTGGGTAGATACCCAGTACTGGGTTTGCGGGATCAATAGTAGATCTACTTTTAGTTCTTTGAGAAAGATTCATACTAATTTACTTTCCCTGCAAGAGTGTATAAGTGTTTCATTTTCACTGCATCCACACTGACAACTAATTTTTTTTGACTTTTTAATAATGGCCATTCTAATTGGAGTAAGATGGTAACTGATTATAGTTTGAAGTTGCATTTCCCTGGTTACAGTATATGCATACATAATTGTATTTAATAAAAATCTACATACATTTCCAACAAAAAGTGATATTTCTCAAAGTATAAAATTTTTTTCTACCCCACCTTCTCCCACAAAGTATAAAATTTATATCCACGAGTCTATGCTGATAAATAAATGACTGAATAAATGGAGGAGAATAGATAAATCTGAGCAGAAGAATTACAAATCAGCATTGTAGATACTCCATAGTTTTCAAGTACTGGCTGGGTGCACTGACTTCCTTACCAAGAATATATAGTGTGGATAATGGAGAAAAGACTAAGTTTACTTTGGGGAAACCTGAAAAACTCTCCGTCTGCCAGGTGATCAAGATTGATATCCACAGTGATAAGTGTCAGGCAGCTAGGAGGGGGAAGGAGGGGATGGGTAAATTCCCACCTAACGGGTGCAGTGTGTTGTCTGGGGCATGGGCAGGCTTATGGCTCTGACTCGGGTGGTGCAAAGGCAGGCTATGTAACCAAAGTGTTTGCACCCCCGTAATATTCTTAAATAAAACAGTGATAAGTCATTGTTGATAGTATGTATCTTTGATATGATGTCATGAGAATAGCACTTTATCTTTGTGGTTCTCCCCTTTCCAAACCCATATACCAAGCTAATCATGAGAAAATCATAAGAAAAATTCCAAGAGGGTGGGATCCTACAATATGACGGACAAGTACTCCTCAAACTGTCAAAGTCATCAAAAACAAGGAATGCCTGAGAAAATGTCATAGCCAGGAGGAGTCTAAGAAGGTGTAATGGCTAAGTATCCTGTAGAATCTTGGAAGTATCCTGAAACAGAAAAAAGACATTAAGTAACAATTAAGGAAATTTAAAGAAAGTGTGGAGTTTTGTTAATAACACTGTACCACTATTGGTTCATTAGTTGTAAACCATATACCATACTAAGATGTCAAGTAGTAGGGGAAAGCAAGTGTGGGCCATGTGGGAACTCTCTGTACTATGTTTGCAATTTTTTTGTAAATCCAACACTATTCTAAAATAAAAAGCTTGTTAAAATGGAAAAAAAGAAAAGTCAACTAGATAAAGGATATTTGTGAAAAACCTATACCCAACATCGTACATATATGGGGAAATTTGAAAGCTTTTGCTTTGAAACTGAGGATTAGACAAAGATTTCTCCCATTACCATTTCTCTTCAATATTTTGATGGAGATACTGACCAGTGCAGTAATGAGAAGCAGAAGAGATAGCAATTCATAAAATAAGAAATAAAGTGTTTGTGATTAAGAGATGATTAGACTGTGTGTGAAGAAAATCCAAAAGAACTATGGTTAAACTATTCAGTCAAAAAAGTGGATGTCAAGGTTTCTTGGTGTAACATCAATATACAAAAATTAAACTTTGTTTCTGCAGCAACAAATAGTATAAAATGAAAATGAAAGTCAGCAAAATGTGGCTTCTAACCTATCATACCAAAATATTAAATATTGAAGGGTAAATCTAGCCAAAGCACGGTTAGGAACTCTATGGAAAAAATATTGAAACACAGTTTAGATAAATTAATAAACACCTAACTAAAAGTAAAGTATAATATGATAATGGATATGAAGATTCAGTTGGATAAAGATGTTAATTCTCCTTGATTAATCTACAGCTTGACTGCAATCTAAGTAAAAATACTAATCTTTGTGGGTGAACATGCCTGGTGTGAAATGTGCATATGGGTGTAAAATGTGACCCAGTGGAGTGTAATGTTTAAATTGGCATGCCACAGGCCAAGCATAGCCAAGACAGTCTTGAAGGAACAGAGGAAGAAAAAACTAGTAACTCTACCAGAGGAGTAAGAATTATTAAAATGCTAGAGTAATTAAGTTTGTGGTAAGTGTGCCGTGGTTGACAAGGAGATCAATGGAAGTGGCATACTCTTGAAACAGATAGGCTTATATATGGACCCTTGATTTATGAAAAAGATACAAATTCAGAATAGTGGGGAATCACAGTATATTTAGTAAATGACAGTGAAACAACTGGATCTCCATGTAGAAACCCAATGCAACTATAATTCTTTTGAGGCTACATAAAAATCAACTGCAGAGGGATTAAAGGTCTACTTTTTCCATTGTTGTTACAAAACATTTCAAAACACACAAAACTATATTGAACAGTTGAATGAACCTAGCATTGTGGGCCAAGTAGGGTTTTGAAAATGCTGCAGAGGAGAGGACTGAAAGAGTCTGGGGACATGATTCAGTGCCAGAAGAGATGGAGATGATATGAGCTGGGGAGAAAGAGAGGAAATGGCAGCTCCTTATGCTCCCTGTCTCTGACACTGATGGCCTTGCTACCTTCATGGGCCTTCATGTTCAAAGAACTGGACCTGGTGGCTAGAGACAGCTTGAGAGAAGGTTACCTGGACCAATGATGTGCTCATTCCACCACCCACTGCAAGCCCTGCTGGCCACTATAGCCCTGGTGCCCCAAGTGTGACCTGATGTACGAGTCCAGAGACTCCTCACAAGAGATGTTGGACTGACACCCTGACCAGGCCCAGGAGGCCTTTAGTGGCTTAGAGGCAAGGCCAGATTGTCCACATGTGTTGGGAGCAGAATACTGCCTCCTTCCTCACCTAGAAGGAAACTCTTGATGGAGGGAAAGGCTTTGGGGCTTTGGCCACTCTCTTTGTTTGTCTCATTTCCAGGTGTGTCACAGATGCTGATCTTTTGCAGAAATCCCTCTCTGCACACCCCTGCTAATAGGATTTGAAGTACTTGATGCAGCAAAGGAGGGTATCTCTCCCTCCTGAGGACAGAGTTACTCTAAATGTGCAGGGGTAAGTATCATGGGATGACATTGAATTAAGTCCAACTGGGCAGGGGACCTCCAGAGATACCAGTGGGAGTGCTTCCCCTACCAGCACAGGAACTACCACCAGTCTGGGGAGGATTCTCCTAACATTGTCTTTCACAGAGTACAAGTTTTAGTTTTAATAATGTCTAACATCAATTTTTTCTTTCATGAGTAATGCCTTTGGTGTTGTATCTAAGAAGTTGTTGCCAAATCCAAGTTCATCTTGATTTTCTTCCATGTTATCTTTTAGAAGCTTTATAGCTTTGTGCTTTACATTTAGGTCTAGGATTCATTTTGAGTAAACTTTGTGAAAGGTGCACAGCAAGTGTCTTTATCCTTGCTAAGGTGAGGAATACTGTAAATGTGGAGAGGACAGGCATTATGGCATGACATTGAATTCATTATGAGTGGGCAGGGGACCTCTAGAGATACTGGTGAGGGGGACTCTCCCTCCAGCACATGAACTGTCACCAGTCTGGGGATGGCTGTTGTGGAAGTATCTTACCCTCCACCATTAAAATTGTATTATAATGGGATTTGGAGCTCCTGGTTTGAAAGGCTTTAGGTTGGCCAACACTTTCTGAATGGGAATGGGTCACCCAAAATGGAGACACAGGGTGATGGGCTGAAGGGCCTTGTAACAGGGAGAGCACCATCTCGATTATTCCATCTACCCAAGGGTAGCTGGTGGCCCAGATCAACACTTGCTCCCACCTCTGCTCCACATACTTCCTTTCAGCTGCCCTCACTCTGGACAGGGGCCTCGGCAGAATTCAGGAATGTCAAGACTCCAGAAGAGGTTGACTTATGGTTTTGTGAGAGATTTCAATGAAGGCCTGGGTCATCTGAAGATCCACTCTGTTCAGGACAAATTCAGCTGTTGTGGAGTTAATTTGCTTTCTTCCTTAGCTTCAGCTTTAGGGTCTTGGGTGCATTAGCCTTTCTTGTAGCCAGAATAATATATGCAACTTGTGATGGTTAACTTTAGATGTGGGATTGGCTAGGTTAAGGGATACCCCAGTAGTTGGTGAAGCGTTATTTCTGGGAGTGTCTGTGAGGGTGTTTCTAGAAGACATCAGCAATTGAATTAGTGGACTAAGTAAGGAATATTTGCCCTCGACCAGTGTGGCTAGGCATGATCTAATTGGCTGAGGCCCAGATGGAACAAAACGGCAGAGGAAAGATAAGTTTGCACTCTCTCTCTCTCTCTTCCTCTCTCTCTTCTGGAGCTGGGACACCCTTCTTCTCCTGTCCTTGGAAATCAGAACTTCAGGCTTTCTGGCCTTTGGACTCTTGGACTTGAAGCAGCGTCTGCTCTGGGGTCTTGGGCCTTTGTTCTCCATCTAAGAGTTATACCATCTGCTTCGCTGGTTGCAAGGCCTTCAGACTTGGACTGAGCCATGCTGCTGGCTCCCTGCTTCTGCAGCTTGCAGATGGCCTATTGTGGGACTTCTCAACCTCCAAAATTGCATGAGCCAATTCCCTTAATCAATTTCCACTCATATATCTGTATCTATCTGTCTATGCATCCTCTTGGTTCTGTCTCTCTGGATAACGCTGACTGATACACAACCTTTGAGGTGAGGGTGGAAAGCTTACAGAATAAAGCTCTTCTCCTTGATTTGGAGATACCTGGCATCCAAGTGCCACTCCTGGCCCTTGTGACCTCCAGGATTTTGGTACTGCATCCCATCGGAAATAGCAAAAGTGCTGTCTTTCCTTTTCTTGGGGGGAAGGGAAGAGGGGAATGACTTTCTGGAGCTTCTTCTGTGCACTACCCACAGTAGATGGCTCACTAATGAATAGAAATATTTTGAAAATTTAGCATATGTTGATGGCTTATGTGTCAAGTTTAAAGATGAGAAGACTAATGCAAAAAGGGACCTGAGATTTGCAACAACATGGATGCAACTGGAGAACATTAAGTTTAGTGAAATAAGCCATGCACAGAAAGACAAAACTTGCACGTTCTCACTCATATGTGGGAATTAAATATCAGAAACATCACATGGAAACAGAGTGTATGAAGATGGTTATCAGAGGCTGGAAAGGGTAGTGAGAACAGGGGGATAAGGTGGGGATGATTAATGGATGCAAAAATATAGTTACATGGTAGATAGAATGAACACTATTTCATAGCACAACAAAGTGACTATAGTCAACAATAAATTAGGGTATGCTTTAAAATAGCTAGAATAGAAACATCACTAACACAAAGAAATGATAAATACCTAAGGTTATGGAAACCCCAATTACCCTGATTTGATTAATTCACATTCTGTGCCAGTATCAAAGCATCACATGTACCCTATAGAGATATACACATAACAGTAAAATGAAAAGGAGGGCATGAGTACCTCTAAGTGAGAAGAGCAAGCAAAAGCCTTCAAAGACCAAGGGAAAGTACATATGGTTGTTATCAGCACTCTTCAATGATAAAGGCTTCACCTTTCCTGGGTACACAGCAAGCTCAATGTCCTGGCTTCTTAGAATGGGGCCAATTTCCTTAGTCCTAGCTAATGAATTGTGAGTGTAAGTGAGGTGTTTCCCTTCTGACAGCAGTACTAAATTACTTGTGCAAGCCCCACTACGTTTCAGTCCCCCTGCCATGAAAATTGCAGGACACATCAATAGCTATAATGAGCAGATGCTGCCCCAGTGCCCTGAATTAGACACACAGTGTGAGAAGAAAATGAACATTTCTTGGGTGAAGTTTCTGGGACTTTGTGATGGTCACCACAGCAGCACCTAGCCTGTCATGACTGATTATCCAATTCCAAATTGGGCATTTCCACGTACTTGGCCATTGTCTGGTGGTGTGATGGGGCAGAATTCTTTTTACTGATTGGAGAGGACACTTGAGTTCTCATTTTTCTCGCCCAAGAATGAACATATTCCTCTATGGAGAGTGTGTCAGGGTGGAAAGTCTCCCTGAGGCATGGCCCATATGGAGCTAGAGTAACAGGAGAGGGTCTTTGGTTAGGTGGAACATTTTGTGCTGCAAGAGGCAGAGCAACATTAGCACTAGAAATGCCTGTTTGTGTGGTGGCCCTGGAGGTGTGTCTGTCAGATCTCCAGTAGGAAAACCTGCCATTGGCAGCAGCATTACTTGTCTGTGCAGAGGCCATGCTTCCCCTGGGGCTGTTCCCATTCAATGACTGGGAGTAGCAGGGATGACGGTGCCAGCCTGTTCCCATCTGAGCAGGACCAGAGGGCACAAGTAACTGCATGAGCAGATAGTTCAGGCCCTCTTACCACCCAGCACCATAATACAGCGCCCGTTCCCCATCCTGCTTCTATGGCCATATGGAGGGTTCTTTATGGCCAGTTAAAGTGGGGGAAGGTACAAGCTTAAAATGGCTGGTACTGCATCTCATGCAGAGTAGTGTGTGCTCTTAAAAGAGAGTGGTAAGGGAAAATTCTTTCCCAAATGGGCAGAGCTTTGAGGGCTGTACCTGGCCTGGGGTCAGAGTGGGTTGGCTAGCTGGGAGAGGACTGGAGGAGGCTCCCAAGGGCACAGAGGATATTGCAGACAGAAGTGAGGTGGGGAAGGATGACAGAGTCCATCATCTCCCATCAATTTTTGCCCTCTTTTCTCCAACTGGCACTAGAGGGAGACTTTCTAAGAAACTGATGTGTTTCTGCTGCCTTTGTTTCTCCTTGAGTAAACTACCTGTGGAGATATCACTTCTTTCACGTTATTCTCTCCAGCCCTTTTGACTTTTTACAGCCATAATTTTGGTCTGTGTATTTGGTTGGACACAGATTAAAGAGAGACAAACTCCAAGAGAAAAAAACACAGGAAAAGAACCTGAAATGGAGAAATTTGGCATCAAGGATGGAGAACTGGATTCTGTGCAGCAAATCTTAGGTTGGCCTTTGGAAAAGTTCATGTTCCAATTCTGACACTGACTCCCTGTGCAGTTCCTGAGCAGCTTCCAGACCATGGGACTGAAAGTCATTGAAGTCCCATGGCAAATATGTCTCTTCTCCCCTACTACTGTTAAGGATGAAAATAAACTCAAGGTTATTAAGAAATACTCTGAACCTTCATCAGTCCTGTATACCTTACCAATTCCTATCCTCTCCCACCCTTGTAACCCCAACTGGGAGGAGAGCTTGAGTTGGGTAAGCAGCACCATGGCAGCCCAAGGGGCCCCAGGAAGCATGCCAGACAGGTAGGAAGCTGGTAAGGGCTCCTTCACCCCAGGAGTTAGTGAAGCTGGGAATCAGAGGATCCCATTCCCCTCCTCTCATCCCTGCCCTATGGGTAGTTGTGTAGTCATGCAGGCAGCAAGTGACAGTGGTCTTTTTCAGTGTTAGGCCCATCCAAGTCCGACCCGCTCCACCTGTGGCCACCTTCTGAACCTCACTTGTCTGGAACAAGTTAGCCAGCAGAAGAGCATGCAGCCACTCATGGCAGGTCCCAGCTGCGAGAAAAGTCTTCCTCACATCCAAGCTGCACTTCCTATTTCCGCAGGTACCTATGACCACTCAAGCACGATAAGCTTTCAGCAGCAGGAGAGCTGCTAGGCGTTGAAAGGGATATTTCTGCCTGTCAGGGTCACAGTGGAATCTCTGGGAAGGTCACGTGGAGCTGACCGCACTGCAAAGGCTGGCCCAGCAAGGGCTCTCAGCTGCAGTGTTTGGTGAGGGAGGCACCGAGTAGTGTGATCTCTGCAGTGGGCTTCTCTGCAGCCAATCAGGCCCGGGGTTGGGTCTTAGTGGGCAGGTGGGGTTGGGATCCTGAGTCCTGTGAGGGAGACCAGGGGGAGCCAGGGGAATGGGGTGTTTTGCCAGGGTCTGCTGACATGAGTCAGAACAGTGGAGGAGAAGAATGGCTATCGGGAAAGCTTATCTATCCTTTGTATGTTCCAGCTTGGAAGACCAAAGCGGCCTCTGCAGAGTGGGTTTGCATAGAACTCCTGGCCTGTTTTGGGCACCAAAGGGACCACAAAGCATCACTGGGCCGGGGTTCCTGCTGCAACTCCAAGGATTTCATCAAAAGGTGCTAGGAGATGAACTGAAGAATGTGGGACACAACAAGGACACCCTGCATCACTGCAGGGCATTTGCATGTGACTTTTCAAAGGTTTTAATCCTGAGGATGCTCTATTCCCACCCTCACAAGGCTTTCTTTCTCTCCATTCTGCACATTCATGTTGGCAAAGGAGATTTTGCAAACAATTTTATTCTTTGTCAAGATGGCTTATCCCACACCCCTTAACCGGTAAAAGGGAACCAGATGTCTACCTTGTATTTTCTCACCACAATGCCTTGTTATGTTTTAAAAGTTTTTGTTTGAAATGATTAGGAATGGCCTATTCAAAAGTGTGAACTAATTTCATTTGTGCTGTTGCTAATTCCCCTCCTCCTGAAAACCATGGCTTCAAATGTCCTGGGGCGTGAGGAGCTGTTGTGCAAAGCCGTGGGAAGGCCATGGTGAGGGATGGAAGCCAGAGGCTTCCTGGGTTTAGACAGATGTCCAGCGCAACACTTTGTAATCCTACAGAGAGGAGACACAATGAACCGGCAGAATGCTTCTCATTAGACATATTTATTCTTCCCTTTGGCTGTTTATAATATTTTACTTCAGTATATTTTTCAGAAGAATAATTGTATCTTTATGTTTAATTGTTTTGAAGTCCGCACTGTTCAAGGTCTTTTTCATGCAAAAATGTACACTTAATGAGGGCAAAGAAGGTGCCCAGTCATCTCTTGAGGCTCTGGCGCTTTGTGCCCCCTTTTTGGGTCCGGCCATCCAGGGAAACTGGGTCTTGGTCCTCCTCTCCTTTTCTTGGTTTTCACTTGCCTAGGCCCACCACCACTTCTGAAGATCCGTTTGTGTGTGTTTGTGTGTTTGTGTGTGAGACTTTACTGTACTTCGTCAGCTTTCAGAGTGTCTCTGACTTGCTTGCGCTCTGAAGAATCTTCTGGCACTTCCCAATGTCAGGCACCATGGCCAGTTTTAGTAAATTCAGGCACACTCAACTCTGCCGATGACAACTGACCCTGGGGGTGCAGTCCGGCTAGATGGTGGGCACAAAGTCTCATGCAAATTGAGTCAACAGAAGTGACCCTGACCAACTGGGGCTATTTCATAATTTAAGTATATCAGACAGATACATTAACACCCTCCCCCACCCTCCTCTGGAAACCCAACACTGATACTATAGATTTCCTATCGATCACAGGACACGATAAAACAGACATGAGCACACTGCACTTTTAGTAGGACAAGTCACACTTTCCTTTGATGTTTGGCTATAGAATAGCTAGGAAGTTACTGCTCAGCACCACAGCAGGGTACCATGCAGGTGGATAGCGTAGTGAATGTATTCATTAGTTAATAGCTCAAAGGGTTAGTTCTTGTATGTACAGAATAAGGAACCCTCATCAGGAACAGCCACAGTCTCAGCAAAAGTCATCTCTAAATGTGAAAAGACTTTGCAACCCTGCTATTAACAAGATTGTAAGAATACATTTGACAAGCTCCATTGATGGTCGTCTGTGACCTGTGAAAGACAAACCACAGTGGCAGTTTGAAAGGACAAGAACTTGGTAGGAAATGTGTCACCTATCCCCACAGCAAGTCGACACTTTAGAGAGAAGGATGGGGGTGTCCCTCCTGTGCTAGTGGCACAGAAGGGATTCTAAGGGGAAGTAGATGGGAGGGAAAGTGGGCAGAGGAGCAAAATGGGGGTCACTCCATCCCAGATGCTGCCCAAGCTCCAAATTACCAAGCGCTCTTTGACTGGCAGGGACAGAGAAAGGCTCCAGGCTGCACCCGTGCAGCACCCAGCTGGACACTGCACTTCCAGAGTCACTTAGTGTGAGGAGAGGAGAGGGAGGGTATGGGGGCAGTCAGCTGGAGGCGGGGGCTTGCACGGTTGGGGAGGGGCTGGGGACAGCTGGGATGAGGCTTAATGATACAGATAACAGACCACCCACAGGACTTGACAAGGAGAGATCTGGCAATTCTCAGGCTCAAACGAACAAATCCATGGCAAACCCAGAAGGTTTAAGTTCCCGAAACATGTTGTTGCCAAACCTCCACCTCACACTGACACTGAACTACAAGGTGTGTGTCGCAGTAGAGTTCAACTGCTCTCTTGCAGCATGTTAGGAGAAGATATTCTTTGTAAGGTATAATATTATATCTAGCTATGTGGATTTGTTGAATTATCTACAAGTGGCCTCCCTGCCCTTCCTCCGTGTGGTGAAGCTTTCATGTGCATGGTTACCAGACATGTCTGAAAGCCCTCTGTTTGTTCCTAGTGCTCCCATCTCCCTTTGTGACTGCCTCACAAATCAACTGCTCACCCCACACAGTGCTCAAAACCCACCAGGTTCCTGGAGACACAAATCCAAGGCAACCGAGCAATGCTTGGTCTCCAGGAAGCCAGCCTTTCTACAGCCACGTGGGGAGCTTCAGACATGAGGCTACTGCTCCCCTCTCAACCTGGATCTCTCTGTGCGGTGTCCAAAAATAAAGAGGGTATCTTAGCCAGTCTGGTGGCAACTGTGTTGTTTATAAGTTTCCTACAGGATTTGTGTGTGCACAACACACGTGCCTTTATGATTGTGCATGTGATTGTGTTTGGCCATTTGTGAGTGTGTGCAGGTCGGGTGTGTATAGGCATATACCGATAATGGTGAGTGCCCCCAATGCGTGTCTGCACATGTGGGTGACAGTGTGGGTCTGTGTAGGTGTGTGAGTGTGAGAGGCTATATGCTTTTGCAGAAGGGAGGAAGAGACAACAAGCTGGGCCCACTGAGGCAGGCAGTCCTTAGGCCACCTTGTCACTTCCCTCTCTCCCAATTGACTATTGCTTGCCCTGGAGGGGTGGAAGTGGCGAGTTCCAGACTCTAAGTCCAATGCAGAACTTGCGGCTGGTTGCTGGAGTCCAGCAGCCAACCACCATCCCGGGGTAGGCTACTAAAGTGTGTCCTGCACCCGAATGGGCCATCACCACAGTCCATGCCTGCAGCCATCCAGGCGATGCCCTGGGTGCTTTGTTACATCACCTGCCTGCCTGTGTCTCCCACCAGCTGCCACACGTGTGTCAGGGTTACAAAACAATGGGAATAGAGGTTAGAGACAACGTACTGTCTGGTTTGTTGGCTCACCCACCCCAAAGTTTGCAGCATGCTTCTGTTCTCATTGTATCCTTCCAGGCTTCTCTCCAGCTTGTGACTCCCAAGCATGTCCTCCCAGAAAAAGGCAAGATGCTCTTCACTTGTAGCTGATCCCAAGGACTGAGCATTTCCTACCTAAAGGCACTAAATTACCACTCCTCAGGACTACATTCATGTCCTCTGGCTCCTCTGTCCAGGAGACAACACAGATGGGTAAAGGGAGAGGATGAAGAGTGGATGGGGACCAGGAGATACCAGTCCCTGGAAGAGGAAATTGGAGAGAAGCAATCCATTAACCAGTGCAGCCAAAGGGCACCCCCCATGTGGGAACAGGCCAAAGGAATCTTGATGCTTCTGGAAGGGCCGCCAACAGTGAATATATATGTTGTCAGGTGCATTTTGCTTCACACTCATTCAAACCAGATTAACACAGGTGTGAACATGTACACACACATACTCAGCATACACCCATACGTATACACACAAGCACACAGATACATAAGCCACACTTTCACGGGGATGCATCCACATGCACACGTCCCTACGTTGTTGCACATATGCTTGCATGCATGGCAGCATAGATTTATAGTGACAGGCACAGCAGTATACAGCTTCTCAAAATCTTGTACATGCACCTAGACCTACATTGATACATATGAACACATACAGGTATAAAAGGAAAAACGAGCAAAGAAGCATACTTAAAGAAAGGCGGGCAGAGGGGTGAGGGGCTGCAGGAGTGGCTTCTGAACGAGAAAGTGGGGTATAGGTTGAGTGCTTGGTGACGCTCACACCCTCACAGCCTCCATCAATGAGGTGGAGCTGCTTGGAAAGCTGAAACGCAGGCCAAGTCTAATTCCATTAGGGGACCTAATGGGTGGGCAGTGCCTATGTTCTCCATCTGTTCACTTCCCCTTCCTTGGCTGGCCACCAGCCAGTTCCTGCAGGGACACCCCCAGTAAGGTTGGGGGCCTGGTACAGAGGCAGACTCTGTGCCGGAGCACCCCCTTTTGTGAAGGGGAGAAAATAAATGGGAATTCTTTGGTTTAGAGAGTAAGGAGAAGGAAGAGCAAGTGGGGTGGCTCTACCACTCACTGTCTGCACACCCTGAAGCACAACACACAAGCTCCGTTTGTTTTCCTTGCCACACTGAAAACAGTGTGCTTTGCCTTTCCTGGCTTGTGGTGCTCCTCTGAGGGTGCGATGGTACGGTGGGTCAGTGAGCTTTTTGACACTATGCACTAGACAAAGAAAGCATTAGTATATAGATTTACAGTAGATGTTTATCTGCTAGTCTGTGTCAGACGGTGAACTCCCAAGTCTGAACTTTCCAAACCCTAGTGCTTATTCCCAAATGCTTACTCTGAGATTCATGATCAACTCAGTGTCTGATAGCAAGTGAACTCCCAACTCAGACAGATGAACCAAGTCTCTGGTGTCAGGCATTCTGAAGCAGAAATACAGGCAAGAGAAGTTCCCGTTCCTCCAAAGAGGGCAGCTCAACAGTGCATCTCCAACTTGGCCTTGCCCTCTGCCCCACTGTATGCTCCCATTGGGTGTGTGCTCTGTCAATTACCCTGACAGGTCGCCGTTCAGCCTCACCTACCTAGTTCCCCTCCCAACCCTGCACCACCATGCTGCATTCTAAATATGACAAAGAGTGGGAAAAAGACACTTACAAATGCTCCCCGAGTTTCCCATGGCCCAGTCCCTGAACTTCCAAGCCATAGCTAGCCCTTCCCCTGTGTACCCCCAGCCAACCCAGCTTGACTTTTTCCTATAGAGCCCTAAGCAGAGGGTGAGCAAGGTCCATAATCTCTAGGAGTAAAGAAAAAAAAAAGAGAGAGAAAAAGTCATGAAAAAGAAAGTTTGACACCTCAGGGGAACAGAAAAGCCCCAGACACGTTTTTGAGCAAGGCTTAGATCCTTTCCCTGTCCCGAAACCTGGCTGCCCCCTGTCCTCTAAACATTCCCAGGGGCCTTGCCATGCTTACTAGCTGTGAGAAGTATTTGGAAAGGTGAGCGCCTTCTAGCAGGAAAGGAAATCAATGTGCTCTTTACCTCCAACTCCTCCTCAGTCCCCTCCTTTCCAGCCAGAAGACACACTTTCCAATCACTCTCCACCTCATGCTTATAAAGAGAAGTGTGGAACTGATCAGATTGCCTGGAAAGCCACAAAATAAAATGAATGAAGGAGAAAGGGAAAAATAAAACCGAAAGAAACCATAAAGGAGCAGAGCACAGTGTCTCTGCCGCTCTGGGGCCACTGGGGGCCTAACAGATGTGGTATACCCAGTAAGCAATGTTGAACAACCCAAAGGCCAGAGGGAAGAGGAACCGGGACCACTTTTCAACCTTAGGGACTTACTTTGGGTTGAAGAGATCAAAGGAGAACCCTTCCATGAGGGCACACCTAGGGCCCAGGGTGGGGGCACTGTCCTCAGACTCTGAGATACTGTCCTTGTCTTGTCCACTGGCCATGAGGTCATCATGATCCAGGCTCCAGATACTATCAGCACCACACTCAGGCTGCTCCTCAAGTCCAAGGCAGCTGCTCTCAACATTGACATCCTCGTGTAAACTATGGATCTCCTCCAGCTCACGGTTTGCTTCTGTGTGATGGATGGAGTCTGCTCAGGCAGGCAGGGCTCGGCTCTCCGCAAAGGAGGAGGGACGTTGTTGGACATTAATGTACCGCCTACAGCAAGAGCCTCAGCACTGCCGTGGGAGTCTGAAGTGCCAAAGAAGGTGGGGTAGGCAGGCCAGCCTCTCCAGTGTCTGTCTTCCTTTCAGCCTCCCTCTGCCCATCTTCCCTTTCAGCTTCATTGCCTGCCCTGGATGCATGCAAAGTGGACCAAATTTGGTCCAAGTGTATGCAGAAATTTAGCCTTGCTGTGTACTTGCTTTGTGACCTTGGACAATGACTATGTGTCAAGGAGTGATCATAAAGAGTCTTACTTCCTTGTTACCTGTTCACATGTGTGTGTGTGCACGCTCAAGCGTGTTCTGGGTTTCTGTTCGTGTAAGGATTAAAGGAACTAAGAAATGCAGAAGGGTCAAAAGCGCTAAGCTGGGGCTTGAGAGGTGCTCGGGAAAAGCTGATTGTTTGTCAGGCAAAAAGTCAAACCAGTACGTTCCCCACCACCACTTCCTGGTACCAGTAGTGGGCAATGATTCTTCGTGGCCTCCTGCATCACCAATGATGGCTCTGAGGTCCCCAGCTGTAGAAAAGATAGTTGATGTAGACATACTCCAGCAGGGACAGGAACATGACAAGGAGGCACATAAGGATATAGACATCGATGGCCTTGTCATAGGAAATGTGGGGGAGCTTATCCCACAGATGAGGGTTGGTGGTGGTTATGATAAGGATCGAAGTGAGACCTGCAAACAGAACAGCACTGGTTCAGTCTTCTCTGGTGGCTGATCTTCCTGGCAAGCCACTGGGCCCCTGGAGATCTCTGGAGTGAGGAGGAATTTCAGCAAAAGCCTTCACCTCTCTGAGCTGGGGAGCACCTTTGCTGAAGTTCTCACTTTGTTACTCCTCCCGCGTCTTGAAGCCCAGCCTCTGCCTCAGTGGTCCACGACATCACATCACTCTCATGGTCAAGTGAAAAAAACCCAGCCACGGTTGCTTCTCTGTGATTAACACCTGTGGTTCCCCCTTGCCCTATTCTGGCCCCCTCCCCTTTTGTCTTCCTTTAGTCCCCAGGAAAATTTTGCGAGCCCTAAACTATTACACAAGTGCAAAGTTTTATTCCCAAATGATCTCCTGAGAAGGAAGCCAAGGAGTCTCAGTGACAAGGAAAGCAGACTTGGATCTGGGGCATATTAGAGGCTCCTTCAGAGCAGCTGCTCTTGAAGCCCAGCTGCCTGGTAAGGAGTTCTGATGCCTTGATTAAATCAATGTTTATTGTGTTGTATTTCTGATCTAAATGTGTGATTTGTCCATTGACTTATGGACTCCACAAACTATGAATTCTGGTACTTTGGGCACAACATACCAGGATTGCAAG
>JAPYYL010000031.1:7014709-7027326 GCA_028534055.1 Eulemur mongoz | reverse complement strand
CTAACAGTATATCTTGTTAGATACAGTATGTCCTCATAATGTATACATTATTTCTTGTACAATGATATGAAATAATATGGGAAATATTCATGATAAATTATTAAGTGAACAGTGCAAGTTAAAAACAATAGTTTCATATTTTTTTCCCCACCCCCCCTTTCCCGAGTCAGCACCTTCAAGTGTTACCACTCCCCAAACGATGTGCAATGCACTCATTGCCACACCATATATTGAATGCTGATTCAGAGCATATGGAGCCTTCTAGAGAACCGCAGCCCTGCAAAGCATTGTCACCTACCTGGTGCTGTAAGCTATGACTTCAAGAGGCCATTACCCTGTTATTTTTCACAAATAGATTTGTTTGTGTATCTATACATATACATATATATAGTAAATACCTTTATTTTCTTTCCTCCTTTATTCCCTTATCATGTAACATACATGTGTTGACTTCATTCCAGTATTTAAATATTGTTGATTTTATGTAATATTATTAAGTTATGGGATATCAGCACAAGAAAAACCTCATTGAAAGAACTTATCTCCTCTTGTGGGGAAATGATTAGTATTTTTCTTTTGTGCCCAGGACAGTTGTATTATGTTAGGCAGAATCACGACCTTGCTATTGTCTTTATTTGGACCTTAGGTATGGTCTAAGCAGCTGCATATGAGTGCCAAGTGGAGACGGGTTTGACTGGTGATGGTTAATTTTATGTGCTGACTTCGCTGGGCTCAGAGAGCTGGTCAAACATTGTGTCTGTGAGGGTGATTTTGAAAGAGGTTGCCATTTCAGTCAGTAGACTGAGTAAATAAGATTACCCTGACCAATGTGGCAGCCACTGAGAGTGTTCCCAGGACAAAAAAAGTGGAAGTAGGGTGAATTATTTCAATTTCAGAGCTGAGATATCCATCTTCAACTCTTCCAAGACTCTCATCTCCAGGTTGTCGGACCTGCAGACTCCAGGACTTATACCAGCAGCTCCACTGCTCCCTGCTATTCTTGCTTCTATTTCTGTGGAGAACGCAGACTATTATAAGCATGTAGGCCACAATCTACAGAGCACTCTGCTTAACCTAAACCCGTGGCCTGAAGGGATCCTTGTTGAAGTAGCCAAACATCAGGTCCAGCCCTGACTCCTGTACACATATACAGAACCATTTTCCTAGTGATGGGAGTGACCGGGATGGGCCTCAGCACCTCCCCATCTGCACAGTCCACACTGACCTCATCCTCCCCAGTCTTCCTCATCCCATCACGACCAAGTTTTCCTCTTTCCCCATCACCTTCAGCTAAGGAGAGCAGCTTCCACCTAGTCAGCAGCCCCAAAAGTCAGATCATTAAAGATTCTCTCCATAATTTCACAGACCCTGACTTCCTAAATCTCTCATGTGTGTCTTGACCTCACCACCCTCCCCGCATCAGATTGAAGTAAATGGTCCCTTCTTTTGGTTTGTTTACTTGGTGTTTTTCCTCAATAGATGTTCAATAAGTCTTTGCTGGATGAATGAATGAAGGAAGGAATGGATGAATCAAAATGCCAGAGGGTCCCATGGGTCAATTCAAAGCGTGAGCGGTCTTCTGCCTTCACTGAAGGCACATGCTACAACTGCTCATCTATCTTCAGAATTCCCCTGGACTATCCCTGAGAGTGTCATCATGGACATCTCCTCCCCAGGCCCAATCACCGACTTGGATGTGTGGATGCTGCCAATAGGATGGGGCCTGATGCTTCCTGCATTGGGCCTCACACATCCCAGTCAGTGTGACAAGGAAGGGTGCCACCTCCTTTGTCACAACCAGCCCCTCACTGGCAGAGTCTGGGGTAAATAACCCCAGGGCGTCCTTCCTCCTGTTTCCCCTCCAAGCAGCTGCACTGCTGTCTTTCCCCACCCAGTGCTCTTCCAGGCCTGTCTCACCTGTCAGTGTCGATCGTCAACACACCCACCCATGCAGTGGAGTTTGAGGGGGCCCAGGGCACACAAGGGATGAAACCCCGGCCCCCACAGGCATCGAGACAGCTGCCAGCCTAGGACCCTGGCCAGCGTGCACCAGACTGCTAGAGGGGTCAAGAGACTTCAGGGGACTCACCCAGAGTGATGCAGGGTGCCAGCTATGCTCCTTGCAAAAAAGCTGGGGGCTCCTAAGGGGGCTGGGGTCTGTGCATCCACCCAAAAAGCCTGGACACTCAGGTCACACTGCAGATTCCAGCTGGGGATGAACGATGGGCCCCCAATTTCCCAAGCCCATTCATGGACCTTGTCCTGTCCTCCCTCCTTCCTGCCCCTTCCCTCCCTCTGGTCCTTCCCTGACTGGGATGAGCTCTGGAGACAGAGCTCTGAGTGCCAGCCTGCCTGAGCCTCTGTGGCTGTGGCTTTGCACCTGATATCTCCCCTGCATTCTGGCCATTGTTGTCCTCCGGATCCCCACAACACCCCTCACTCACCGAGGAGTCCTGTCTGCTCTCCTTCCCTGGCTCCTGGTCACTCTGACCAAATCATTCCTTCTCTAATGGAAAAGATACGTTGGCATTTTGGATGTTTAAATCAAGCCTAGATGAATGGTCTTATCTAGGACATTACTGCCTGAATCCAGCTTCATCTAGGGGAGGATTTAACCTAATCAGAGACAGTGGAGGATTTAACCTAATCAGAGACAATGCAAATTAAAATAACAGTGAAATGATATTTCGTCACCAAATTATATTCATAATTTTCACCAAAATTTAAAAGACTGATAAAATATATTTGTTAGCGTGTAGATATTCACATAGATTTCTGAGAAAATAAATTTGTACAGTGTTTTTGGAATAAAATTTTGACGATATTTGTAAAAAGCAAACTATGCATACCATTTCCTCTTTCAGCCAATGTCCATGTTAACGTATCTTTCTTATTAGAAAATATGCACATTTACCCAAGAATTTCAGGTTCAGAGATATTATTTCAGTTCTATAAATCATAGCACAAATGGAAAACAGCTTAGGTGTTCATCAGAAGAAGAAAGGTTTAGTTAACAATGACACACAGCTACTTTACAATTCTAGGGAGCCGTTACAAAAGTGAGGGTGGGAAGATCCTGCACCCATCTTATTAAGTGGCAAAGGCACGTGATACATCAGTATGTACATGATACCTGTGGGTATTTAACAGCACTGTATGTTCTTGTACTGCACCTATGTCTAAAAAACCCTATAATAAGGCTTACAATTATACACACCATATTACTATGAACAATAGTGGTGACCTTTGAGGATGGGACTGAACTGTAGGTAAACTTTGTAAAGAGAGGAATTGTGATTTATCTATATTTTTAGAAGTTTTTGTAAGAAGAATATAGGCACTATTCCTTTGCAATTGAAACAACTAAATAAGCTTGACACCAAAAATAGTAGCTGTGTATTATATCAAGTAACTGCAACATCATGCAATAAACTCTGAAATTTGAATGGCTTAACACAAGAAAAGCTTGTTTTTCATGCATATAATTTCTGATGTGGTTTGTCAGGGGTTCTCAAGTAACAAAAGAGCCCAGGCTTCTTCCTCCTTGTGATTCCCCCATCTCACATGGAGTTGCCTTGCTTGCCATTGAATGGAGGGAGAATGCGAGGAAATGTCACCCTTGCTCTCCAGTGCCTGGATGGGACAAACAAGGCCTCTGCTCATGATCTCATGAAAAAGGATAGTCACATGACTCATTAAAAGTGGACTGCACTGTCCCCATGTGTCCAGGAAGGAGAGGAAGACAAGATGTGTAAGAGCACTTAAAATCCTTGCCACAAACTGTTACATAGTAGGTGCTCATCAAAAACCAATGACTATAATGTGTTATGACAAAACGTTTCACTGTTGGGAGGAGTTTCTGACAAGGACAGATTTTGCCCGAGCTCTCCCACTTTTTAAAGTACCTACTACATGACCGGTGCTTTCAATTGCAGGATCACATGTAGTTTTCCAGGGATCCTGTAAATGTCAGCAGGAAGGCTTTGCCTTCTTCACTCAATGGCTTTTCAGCACTCACTTTTCAGCACTATCCTTTGCAGCACCATCTGTAATCCCAGTAGACTGAGGACTTTCACTTTCCATTTGACATACGGGCAAAATCTTAACCTGTGAGTCTCTGCTACCCTCTGCATGACTGAACATATACACAGGATGTCCTTAGACACACTGAAAGCCAGGACTCTCCTATGGGGACAATACATAGAGCAGAAGCAATGAAAGATGACAGTTATTCCTGCATTTTTAATCTGAGCTGGCATCTCTACTAATGAACCATTTTTTGCTTCCTAGGAGGATAGCAGAGTTTTAGGAATTCATCTTCAGGATACATTATCCTCACAGTGTTTTCCACAGTTTTTGCTCATTTACCAATATAAAGGAGATGCTATGAACTGAACTGTGTCCCCTTGCCCCAAATTTATATGTTGAAGCCCTAAGGCCTGATGTGATGTATGTGTAGATAGGGCCTTTCAGAATTAATTACAGTCAAATGAGGTCATAAGGATGGGGCACTGATGATGGGATTAGTGCTCTTATAAGAAGAAACATCAGAGAGGTTTCTTGCTATCTCTATCTCTCTCTGCCATGTGTACACACAGAGAAGACAGCTTTCCACAAGCCAGGAAGAGAGCCCTCATCAGGGATCAAATCTGCCAGTCCCTTGATCTCAGACTTCCCAGCCTCCAAAACTGTGAGGAATAAATATCTGCTGTTTAAGCCTCACAGACTATGGTATTTTGTTCTGGCAGTCTAAGCTGACTAATATGAGAGGCTTTGGTTTTTGACCACCTCAGAAAGCTCTTTAAGATATGTATGTGCTCGGTGGCCAGTTTCAAATAAGGCACCCCATAAAAATCCTATTGTACATATCAGGGGAGGTAAAAACGTTCTATCTAACTTTAGCGTTATATCGCAGAACTGGTAAATTATGGGCCAAATCAGGCTCCACTCAGCAGCTTATTTGGAAAACATTTGGGGAATGTGTTGAAGACATCTAATGTGATGATCAGTTGTCTAAAGGTCACTATTCAAAGTCAAAGGGACCTTTGCTATCAGAAGGGCTCCAGGGTGAGGGAGAGGGATAAATAAGGGACTTCTGCAGAGAGTAGAAATACTCTATGTCAGGGGAGAAGGGGTGACTCTGGGCAGTGCTGCTGGCAGCAGGGCACAGCCTTTAGAGGATGCAGCCACAGAGAGCTGTGCAGCAGGCCAGATTCCAGAGTTGGACAGGCAGACCCCTGGGGCAAGACTCAGGAAAGGGCACGGTAATGCAGTAAAGTACTGGTACTGCACAAAAATGCTGGCATCTGGGCAGGTCTGGCTCTCAAGGAAACACATACAAACCCTAGACTGCATTTGGTTTACATTGCCATTCTCTTTCTTGCCTTAGTCATTGAAGGCTGCCATAAGGAAATACTATAGACTTGGAGCTCAAACAACAGACATTTATTTTCTCATAGTTCTAGAGTCTGGAAAATCTGAGACCAGGCGGCCAGGGTACTGGGTGTCTGGTGAGGACTTTCTTTCTTGCTTACAGATGGCCACCTTCTCTGCGTGTCCTCACATCAAAGGGAGAAATAGAAAGAGCAAGCTAGTTCTCTGGTGTCTCTTCATGTAGGGGCACTAATCTCATCCTGAGGACTCCACCCTCATGGCCTCAACTAACTGAATTACCTCTAAAAGGCCCTATCACCAAAGACTGTCACATAGGTGCTTAGGGCTTCAATGTATGAATTTTGGGGGACACATTTCATTCCATAGCACATTTTTGGGCCTGCTTTATTACCTGGCCCACAGTCCTTGTTCTTGTTTTTTTTTTTTTTTTTGCCTGAGAAGCATTATGGAATCATGAGAAGAGAAATGAAGCAAGACCAAGTTCTGCTTCAGGTTTGGAGGAGTGGGAACGATGTGGGCTCTAGATGAATTCAGACCATACGCATTAGTTTTCTCGGGCTGCCATGACAACGTGCCATGGACTGAGGGGTTTAAACAACAGACATGTATTGTGTCATTGTCTTGGAGCCTGGAAATCCACGATCAAAGTGATGGCAGGGTCAGTTTGTTCTGAAGCCTTTTTCCTTTGTGGTGGAGAAGGCTGTCTTCTCCCTGTGTCTCCACAGGGTCTTCCCTCTGTGTGTGTCAGTGTCCTAATCTCCTCTTCTCATAAGGACACCAGTCATTAAATTAGAGGCCACCCTAATGACCTTATTTTACCTCAATGACCTCTTTAAAGACCATATCTCCAAATACAGTCTCAGTCTGAGGTACCGCGGGTTAGGGCTTCAGCATATGGATGTTAGGGCAGACACCATTCTGTCCATAATGGCAGGGGATCTAGTCCTGACCCCGTTGTTTACTAGCCACATGGTTATGGGAATCTACCAATCCCTGTGAGCCTGATATTCTTCATCTGGGAAATCGGTTTGATAGGATCTGTCTGGTAGGACTGTTGGAATGTGTGCAATGGATGTAAAGCACCTGACACAGTGTCTGGCATATGTTAGACCCTTACTGATTGACAGTTATTTGCATTACTAGTATTTTTGGACCTCAGATCCTCTTACACTTACCTCTGGGAATTTTGTTTTTTCTAGTGTTGTTATTATCTAGGAAACCTCTGAGTACGCAGTGCAATAGGACAGCAAATTCCTATTCAGCCAAAAATGTTGCTTCATGGATAAAACTCAGTAAAAATTCCCTCCTAGATGATTTATTATTTAATTTGGGTGTAGGGCAGTCTTCCCTAGCTGGATACAGCTAAAAGCTCCTGGCATCTGAGTCAAGCACCAACTCTTTCCCTCCCTCCCAGCTGCTTTTCCAGCCAAACTGCTATTTTAATCCATTGAATCACCACTTCAAATCTAAGCCCTTACAATTGGCCTAGTTACACTTGAGATAACCTAAATAAAATACCATTTTAATAGTGTCAGCTCTGACTCTCCCAGCCAGGTAGATGTGCACCTGGCCAGTGGCTTGAGGGCCTCACGTCATGAGAGATTCACCCTTATCTCTTAGGAAATTCCTGCAGAGGATTTTTATCGATCACCTGGCTCTGGGACTGTGCTCAACTGCAGTGGAACAAGAGCACAAGACACCTTCTACACCCGCCCCAGGTGGAGATTGCTCTCTGCTTTGCCCACCATCCAGAAAGAACTTCTAAGGGCAGTTATCCCTTCCAGGCTTTACTCTCAGCGCTAAGTCACAAGTCACATGGTCTCACAGTCTGGCCCTGCCACCACCCAGCTTCATTACAACCAACTCCCACAGAAGGAACTGAAGTTTCCCCTAGCCCAAAACCACCCTGGCTCAGGGCACTCACATCCCACTGCTCTCAGCAGAAGCACCACCCTTCACCTCTTTCACTTGTTCTTTAGGACTTAGAGGAAATATTACCACCTTAATTATATGACTGCAGTTCCCAGACTCTCTAATTCTATGGGCAGGGGTGGGTCTGGCTTGCCCTAGTGTGTCTGTTAACCCAGGGCCTTTCAAAGAGCAGAAGATCAATGAATATTTTTGGAACAAACGTGCCAGTGTGAAGCGTCTCTTATTTATTGAGATTAAATTTCCCCAACATTCTCAAATAAGCCAAGCAAATTTACATACGTACATATATTTAAATTTTATAGAAAAATATGTGAAAAGGGATAAGATGGCAAGAAGGAAGTGTCTTTAAATTTTATTTCTCTGTTTCATAACTCCATATATTTAAATTCAAAGTTCTTTCACATTTCCCAGGAAATTCCTATTGCAATGACATTCCAATTCCACCTTGTTCCGAGCAGCAAAATGAAATGGAAAGTGATCCCATTTCTTTTACAAAATTGCAAACTCTTACTTTTCATAAGCAAAATTACAAGTGTGGTCAATATCATCCCCCAACTTAGATGCTGAAGCTAATTAAATCCTCTATGAAAAAAACAAAATTTGAAAAATTCCAAAAGGAAAACAAAGATCAATTTCCAAAACACCCAAATGTAACAGGAACACAAAATGTTATGCACTGGTGGTTTTCCCAAATTACTGAGACCCTCCACTAGTATAAACAGTGACTTCTCTCTTCAAACATAGATTAAAGAAAGGACTCATTTCTCACGGGGCAGAAGGAGCTGCTGGAAGGGGATCTGGATGTGCACTGGCCCTACCCCCCCCATTGGCTCTGCCTGTAACTTCTGCTCACTCTCTCTTTACCTCATCTTTCAAAGCCTCTTCTTACAGGAGTGGGAAGGATGTGTGTTTGCTCTGATTGAGCTTGGCCACATATTCAAGGATTTTCATCTTGCTGGTTTCAGCATGGGCTCTCAGGGCCCCACAGGAACTCAAAACATGTAGGATCGCTTTTGGGTACCTGCCAGTATGCCAGGTACCCTTCCTGCATGCAATCCTGGGTGATGAGCTTCCGGGGCTCCCCGTACATGTAATGCTCACTCCCAGCATGCACCTCTATCACACCCAGCACTTCCCAGACAACCTCCTCCCAGGCGCAGTTGCCCTCCAATAAGATCAAGCCCAGCATGATCATCAAGAGGCCAGCCTTGGGAAATTGCTGGCCATCATTCAGCTCCTCACTTTAGGTGAGGCCCAGGGCAATGACAAGGACATAGCAGTGGCTGGCAGGATCCACTTCCTTCACATCGATGCCAATGACCAGCTGCCTGCACTCGGAGACTTTGATGAAGATCTCAGGGAAATGGTCTTGGTAATCTGATGACAATATTCAGCATTTCTGCCTCAGTGATCGGCTACTTCATTCAATACTTGAGGAGCAGGAAATAAAACAAATCAAACATTTTCTTTTGTACCTCTTGTTGCAGCACGGACGCCGGGACTGCTGGGTGCTGGGAGGTGCTTAGCCCCTCCTTTTCTTCACTGATGGAGCCTTCGTTGCAGTGATCTTCTGGATTGGAGGCCAGGCTAGTGGGAGAGGAGAAGGCCCCCTGAAGACTCAATGTTGCAGCAGCAACCTCTTCCAGGGTGCCTGGGGTGAAAGTAGAGGAGGAGGCAGCTGCTGCCTCCTCCTGACCCCTGGGAGCCTGTGCACCCACCAGGCCTTGTGCCTGTCTTCGTGCCTGAAGCGGCTGATAACTCAGAAAGACATGGTGAGGCATGATGGCTCTTGTCAGGGACCTTAGGCAGCAGTGTGGGCAGGAGCTGTGTGATGGGGACACACAGACCTGGGAAGAGAGGGAGCATGTCAGTGACTTCAGTGAGAACTACGCCCTGGGGGCTGTTACAATATGCAACCTACAGGCCTTCTCCTTAGGTGATGCCCTGGGACCTCCCAGGCCTCCTCTCCTCCTGGTCAGCCTGTCCTCTGAGCACATGAACAAGAAAAGGCGATTGCTTCTCAGGCGCAGCTGGCCTGCAGAGTGTGAGGCTCCAGAGCTAAGAGTCAGTGGGTGGGGCCAGACACTATTGGGTCCCCTCTGTCCTGGGAGGGCAGAGCCTCTGGCACACATTCTGAGTGTGTAACTCACCTCGACTCCTGGAAGGGCCTAGGCATCCTCTGCTCTGTGACCTGAGGACACTGCCTCAGACCAAGGTCTCACTGTGGGTTCCTGGATCCCCTTTAAGGGGAAGTGAGGGGCCCTCAGGCTGCAGATACATGCACAGCCCTGCTACCCCTAGTGCTGCCAGGAGGGCGGGCCAGCCTCTGTGAGGTCACAACCGTTCTGGGGCCAGCACATCTGGTCACCCATGCTGGGGCCCTCCCAGGGCCAAAAACTGGCAAAGAGGATGGATGGGCTCTCTCTATTGGGGGTAGGAGGTCCCCTCACTCATCTCCCTGTGTTCTCACCTTGATGATGTCTAGTAGGCCTGGGACTCTGGAGCTGCAACCCCCAGACCAAAGTTGTAACCACACTCAGCCCTTTCAGACAGTAGTGAGGGAGCACCAGGTCTGGCCACCCTGCCTGAAGATTCCAGGGCTCACTGTGGGGACAAGGTGTTTCTGTGAGGTCTCCACTGTTCTGGAGTACGGTACCCCTAATCCTCCCTCACACCAAGGTGTTCAGCTACCTCATGGCCGTCAGGAAGCGTGGATGTACCACATGTGGCCGTGCTGCCCAGGGTCTCCCGGGGATGAAAGCATGGGCAAGGTTGGGGCCACTCTGTCCTGGGATCCTGGGTCTCCATCCACCTCTTGTCTCCCAGCAGGGTCTAAGCATCTTCCTCTGCTCACCTGAGGCCCTGCTCACTATACCAAGCCCCTACCCTCCCTTAGACCCAGAGGTGGCTGTCAAGTGACACGTGCCAGGCCAACATGCACAGGGGTTCCCCCATCCTGAAGTCCAAGCCTCCCTCCACTCCTCCTTATTTGTCTGTTCTCACTTTGGCTGCCTTTTACAGCTTGCATCCGTTGAATTGACACCAATGCCCTTATTTCTCTCTAAGCCCTGTGGCATAAGTCAGTGGATGTCATATCTGGCCCCTTACACTGGGGCTTTCACAGGCTGACAGCAGGAAGAAGGATGGACTGTAGGGCCCACTATCGGGAAGTGGTGCAGCCTGGATTCCCTCCTCTATGGACCTTACTCTGCCAGGACCCACCAACGCTTTGACTCCCGGTGTCCCCTCAGGAAGAAGTTGGGGGGGAGGGTTGCACCCTGACATGTCTGCTGGGCCATGGTCCATGGCCGACAGCAGAGGCGAGGTTTGATTATTTGGGGACACTCTACGTGATGTGGGGGCTCCCTCAGTCCACCCTCTAGGCTCTCCTCACTCTTAACTGAGACTGGGCCCTCTCCCCTCCATCGATCTGAAGTCTGCCCCTCAGACTAACAGCCACGCCTGTTAGCCCTCCAGACGCAAGTCAAGTCGGTTGGTGTTTACCTCTGGGCCCTGTACCCAGAGCTTCCTAGGGCTGACAGTATGGGCAGAGCTGGATTATTTGGGGACCCTCTACGTGGGGTGGGGCCTCTTCCATCCACCCTCAGCATCTCACTTTGAGTCCTAACTGAGACTGGGCCCTCTCCCTTCTGCTGATCTGAAGCCTGCCCCTCAGACCAAGGCCATCACTTCAGTCAGCCTCCTGGCAGAAGTTAATGGATGTTACATTTGGGCCCCACATACATGGCTTCCTGGGGCTGAAGCAGGGACAAGGATGGACTGTTGGTCCCCCATCAGGGAGTAGTTCAGCCTGGATCCCTGCCTCTATGGACCTCAGCCTGCCGAGTCAAACCAATGCTCTGACTCCCAGAGTACCCTGAG
Organism: Eulemur mongoz; assembly: GCA_028534055.1. Lineage (NCBI taxonomy): Eukaryota > Metazoa > Chordata > Mammalia > Primates > Lemuridae > Eulemur > Eulemur mongoz. Next base: position 7,016,118 of record JAPYYL010000031.1, on the reverse strand, counting down.
GAAGAAGTTGGAGGGAGGAGGGGTGAAGCCTGACATGTCTGCCGGGGTGTGGTCCATGGCCGACAGCAGAGGTGGGGCTGGATTATTTGGGGACCCTCTACCAGAGGGGGCCCCCTCAGTGCCCTCTCAGCATCTCACCTTGAATCCTCACAGAACCTGGGCCCTATCCAACACAGTCAACCAGAAGTCTGGAGCTCAGACCAAGACCTTCGCCTCTGTTAGCCCCGCAGATGGACATCAGTGGACGTCACATCCGGCCCCATACCCGGGCTTCCCAGCGTTGACATCAGGGACAATGATGGACTGTGGGGCCCCCTACTGGGATGCACCAGAGCCTGGATCTCCACCCTCTATGGCGCTTAGATGACCCTGGGTCACATCAACATATGACTCCCAGAGTCCCTTGTGATATAAACAGGAAGGGCTCAGCCTGACAATTCTGTCCCAGGGTGGCCCAAGGCTGACAGCAGGGGCAGAGCTGGATTATTTGGGTCCTGCCAGTAGTGGGGACCTCCTCGGCCCTCCCTTGGTGTCTTACCTTGACTGTTAACAGAGCCTGGGCCATCTGCCCTCTGCCGAGCTGAAGTCTGGATCTCACACCAAGACCCTCACCTCGGTCAACCCCTGAGGAAGAAGTCGGTGGGTATCACTGATGGCAGAGGCAGGGATGGGGCCCCTCTGTGCTAGGGTCCAGGGTTTGCCTAGTCCTCCTTCAGTGTCTCACCTTGACTGGCGGCAAAAACTAGGACTCCATCAGAACTAGCAATGGGATCTCCCACATCTGACCACTAGTACAGTACTGGAGTCCCTTCCATTCTGGAGTCCAGCGTTGCCTTGGTCCCCCCTGAGGGTCCTCAACTCGATTTATCTTGACTTGGATTTCTTAAGATTTATCCCCTTTGGATTGATGCAGCTTCTTGAATTTGTAGGTTTATTTTATTTTATTATTATTTCATCTTATTGTTATGGGGGATACCGAATTGAAGGTTACATACATTGCCCATGTACTGCCTTTCCCCCCAAGTAAGAGCTCCAGGCGTGTCTGTTCCCCAGATAGTGCGCGTTACACCCATCGTGTAGGTATATATCCCTCCCTTCCCCACCCCCCCTTCCTGAGTCAGCACCTTCAAGCGTTACCATTCCCCAAATGGTGAGCAATGCACTCATTGTGTAGGCATACCCCCCTCCCCTCCCCCACACCACACCTCCGTCTGATATCCGTTTGGTGTCGTTCCCAGATGTGTATTTAGGTATGATCAGGGACACCAATTTTCTGGTGAGTACATGTGATGCTTGTTTTTCCATTCTTGGGATACTTCACTTAACATAATGGGTTCTAACTCTCTCCAGGAGAACCATAGAGATGTCATATCTTCATTATTCCTTATAGCTGAGTAATATGCCATGGC
>JAPYYL010000031.1:6979057-7014609 GCA_028534055.1 Eulemur mongoz | reverse complement strand
GTACATGTGTCTTTGTTACAGAATGACCTTTTTTCCTTTGGGTATATGCCCAATAATGGGATTGCTGGATCAAATGGCAGGTCTACTTGAATCTGTTTAAGATACCTCCATAATGCTTTCCACAGGGGTTGCATTAGTTTGCAGTCCCACCAGGAGTGTATGAGTGTTCCTGTCTCTCCACACCCACGCCAACATGTGTTGTTTTGGGTTTTATTGATAAAGGCCATTCTCACTGGGGTTAAGTGATATCTCATTGTGGTTTTGATTGGCATTTCTCTGATGATTAGGAATGTTGAGCATTTTTTCATATGTTTGTTAGCCATTCTTATATCTTCTTTCGAGAAGTTTCTATTCATGTCGTTTGCCTACTTTTTGATAGGGTTGCTTGATTTTTTCCTTGCTGATTTTCCTGAGTTCTAAATAGATTCTTGTTATCAGTCCTTTATCTGATGTGTAGTATGCAATTTTTTCCCATTCTGTAGGTGGTCTGTTTATTCTCGTGACTGTTTCTTTGGCTGTGCAGAAGCTTTTTAATTTAATCATGTCCCTATTCATTAATTTTTGTTGCTGCTGTGATTGCCTTGGGGGTCTTCTTCACAAATTCTTTACCTAGGCCAATGTCTGTAAGAGTCTTTCCTACATTTTCTTCTAGAATTCTGATTGTATCACGCCTAACGTTTAAGTCTGTTATCCACCGTGATTTGATTTTTGTGAGAGGTGAAAGCTGTGGGTCCTGTTTCAGTCTTCTACAAGTGGCTAACCAATTCTCCCAGCACCATTTACTGAATAGGGATTCTTGTCCCCAGAGTATATTCTTTCCTGCTTTGCCAAAAATTAGGTGACTATATGAGGATGGTTCTATATTTGGATTTTCTGTTGTGTTTCACTGGTCTGTGTCCCTGTACTTGGCAAGGGGGGAAGACTGTTGTGAATTGTTTAGAGATTTTTCTATTTCAGTTGGGGGACTGCTTCTGATGGGTCCAATCCTAGAGGATTGGAGTGATCCAAGACCGCTTTGGTGAGTTAGGACACTGTGTTGTGGTCTTTCAGAAGGTAGGCAGGGTCCACACTAGTAGTAGACCGAAATTCTCTTTGTTTGTTTGTTTCCCTTTGGTTCTTCCTCTATAGGGGTGGTTTGTGTCTCTATCTGCAGGAAAGACACTAGCTATGGGGAGTGGACGGTGCCCTCACTTGCTCAGCGCCCCAGTTGCCACAGCTCCCACGGGCAAAAATCTGCCTTCGCCCAATGTCCCCAGGTACCAGGCTCCACACTCTCACTTCTGGAGAAGTAGTCAATGTTTAGACATGGGCAGAGTCCCTATATAAGGTCTGTGGACCAGGGGAGGGGGCCGTCCAGGGAGTCTCTTGGCACCCTATTGCTCCGCAGTGACTTTACTGTGGGCCCCAAGATGACGATTGCACACCCGCAGATCGCCGGCATTGGGGGTGACTACTCAGGTTCCAGTATGTACCAGAGCCAGGGGCCTGGCCCGTTCCAAAGCTCACTGTGTCTTCCCAGTTAGAAAGCAAAAAGAGAGAAGAAAGAAAGAAAAAGAAAAAAGAAAAGAAAAAAAGGAAGAGAAAAGAAAGAAAAGAAGAAAAAGAAATAGAAAAGAAAAGGAGAAGAGAAGAGGAAAAAAAAGGAAAAAGAGAAAAGAAAAAGCAAAACCAAACCAAAACAAAACAAAAACAAACAAACAAAAAAAAAAACAAACAAATAACACAAAAAGACCTAACCCCAAAACACCAAAAACACAAACACAAAAGAACAAAAACAGAGCTACACAGCACCACACCACATCGCTAAATGAAGGGATACACAAATCTGAAGTATATAGTTCAGCGGCTCAATGATTCTGTTTTTGCACGTTAGCGCAATTCCGCCCCTTCACGCCCGCTCCGTTGGGTCCCGAGCGGTGACTCAATTTTTTTTATGTCTTAGCGCAGCTCCACCCCTTCATGCCGAGCGCGGCCCTGGAGGGGATGGTGCGGGCCCAGAGACCAGCGGAGGGCGCCGGGGAGAGAGAGCCACTCGGCAGCTTATGGCTCCCTAGCGGTTCCGCCTTTGCTTTCAAGATGGCGCCCCCAGTGCTCCGAGGTAGGAGGGGGACCGGCTCCCCGGCAGGCAGAGACCAGAGACCACCGCTGCTGGGGGGGGCTGGGTTGGCGGGCAAAGCCACCAGGGGCCACCGGCTGAAGAACCACCGACAAAAGTAGCGCAGAGGCATAGCGCAATTCGCTGATCGAGGATCCTTCATGCCCCTCCCCCCTGGCGCAGGTCCGTCCCTTCTCGCCAACGGCTGTCTCAGCCTAGACTTCTCAGGTTGCAAGCTATTCTCCCAAAAAAGCCTCCTGTCTGCAATGCCCTACATCTCCCTCGGTGATTCTGCTCTGGCTTGCCAGGAGTCTCCAAGCAATTGGGGTTGGAAGTCAGTGAGGAGTGCAAGCCGCTTTCCCAAAAGACTGCCCCCGCCCGACCTGGGGGCAGGTGCAGCCGGCCCCCACCCCGCTGGCTACCGTCTGCTCCGCGCCTTCCTCAGAGTTCCGTGATTTTAATTTTTCATTCACCTCAGACCTCACTTGCTCTGTTTGTCCCACGCTGATTCTCCGTGGATTCACACCACTGTTCCTGTGTGGGAGTGGTCCTCTAGCATTGTGGCAGGTCCGGATCCACGGCTTCCTCGCCGGAGCGCAGATCCAAGCCGTCACCACCACTCCACCATTTCCCCCCCCAGATGTTTTAAACATTTTTATTGTCTCAAATATTTAAAGCTATCTATTTCCCTCTGAGTATCACTTGGGCTGTATCACAAAGTTAGTGTTACATAGCTTTATATGTATGACTTGAATTTTTTTACAAGTTGAATATATTATTCTATTACTTATGCTATTGAAATTTTCAATATTTATCCCCAAATGAGGGGTAAAGAATTATTTTTTAGAAGACTGTGAAAAGGATGATAGAAATAGAATGTCACTTGGAGGATATTTCAGATTCCAAAGGCATTTTATTTTGTTTTATTTTTGTCATTAGTTATAGAACATTATTAAACATATTTAAATGCTGTTGACAGAGTTGGGTTTATTGCAGGAATGCAAAGATGTTTAACACTAGAAGGTCAATCAACATAACTGGCCATATGTGGGAGTCAAGGATTTTCTAGGAAAATCTAAAATTCTATCAATATTTAATACAGAGGGAATTTAATGCAGGGGACTGATTCCACAAGTGACAGAGAAGCCAAATGAGGGAAAGTTGGAGAACCCAATAATTAGCCACACAAGGAAGTCAATCTGACCTGTAGGAGGGAAGGACAACACAGGAATGTAGCATTAATGAAACCTAGGTATTGGGTTCTACAGGATCTGGAATCATGGTGGGACTATCTGATGTTGGCTGGAGCCATGGAAAATGTAGCCACTGAAGGACAATTCACTTGATGCAGAAGAAGGTGGAGAAATACTCTAATTGCTCTATCTTCCTGAACCAAAATGGCAGCCAAATGTTGGTGAGCTTAGGAATTGGAGCCTTCAGGAGTCATATCCTGTATAGTGGAGAGCAGAGTAGGAGAAAATGAGAGATGGGTCTGGGAGCAAATAGTTCCAGAACTGGCTAACTATCATAACTGATTGAATAGACAACTCATATCTACAGTAAACTTATTAATTTTTTTTAAATTTTAGGTTTTAGTGGGTACAAGATAAATTCTGCTGTACATATATATTGTATAGCGGTGAAATCTGGGCTTTTGGTGGGCCCATCACCTGAGTAGTGTACTCTGTGCCCCACAGGTGATTTTCCATGCCTCACCTCCTCCCACCCTCACACTTTGGAGTCTTCAATGTCCATTATACCACTCCATGTGCCCTTATGTAGCCATAGTTTAGTTCCCACTCATAAGCGAGAATATGGAGCATTTATTTTTCTGTTCCAGAGTTACTTCACTTATGATAATGTCCTCCAGTTCCATATACAATGCTACAAAAGACATTATTTCACTCTTTCTTATTGTTGAATAGTACTCCATTGTTTATGTGTGTGTGTCTGTGTGTGTGTATGTATATATAAATATATCAATTTCTTAATACATTCAGTTGATGGGCAATTAGGTAGATTCCATATTTTTGTAATGGTGAATTGTGATGTGATAAATATATGAGTAGAGATGTCTTTTGCATATAATGATTTCTTTTCCTCTGGGTAGATACCCAGTACTGCAAATTCCCAGTTTGCAGGATCAATGGTAGATCTACATTTAGTTCTTTGAGAAAGTTTCATACTAATTTACATTCCCACCAAGAGTGTATAAGTGTTTCATTTTCACTGCATCCACACTAACAACTAATGTTTTTTTTGACTTTTTAGTAATGGCCATTCTAATTGGAGTAAGATGGTGTCTGATTGTGGTTTTAAGTTGCATTTCCCTGGTTACAGTAAATTTAAACATAATTGTAGTTAATAAAAATTGACATATATTCCCAACAAAAGTGATATTTCTCAAACTATAAAATTTTTTCTACCCCACTCTCTCCCACAAAGTATAAAATTTATATCCATGAGTCTATGCTGATAAATAAATGACTGAATAAATGGAGGAGAATAGATAAATCTCAGCAGAAGAATTACAAATGTGTTGTGTAGATACTCCATATTTTTCAAGTGTTTGCTGGGCACAGTGACATCCTTCCCAAGAAAGTACAGTGAGGAAAAGGGGGAAAAGAGGAAGTTTACTTTGGGAAAGCCTGAAAAATGCTCCCTCTGCCAGGTGATCAAGATTGATATTGACAGTGATAAGTGTCAGGCAGGTGTGAGGGGGAAGGAGGGGATGGATAAATTCCGACCTAAGGCTTACAGTGCATTGTCTGTGGGATGGGCAGGCTTGTGGCTCTGACTCAGGTGGTGCAAAGGCAGTATATGTAACCAAAGCATTTGCACCCCCGTAATATTCTGAAATAAAACAAAAATAGTGATAAGTCACTGTATGTATATTTGATATGATGTCATGAGAATAGCACTTTATCTCTGTGGTGCTCCCCTTTCTAAACCCATAATATCAAGCTAATCATGACAAAATCATCAGTAAAATTCCAAGGGCAGAGCATCCTACAATATGCCTGACTAGTACTCCTCAAAACTGTCAAGGTCATCAAAAACAAGGAATGCCTGAGAAACTATCATAGCCAAGAGGAGTCTAAGAAGGCACAATGGCTAAATATCCTGTAGAAACTTAGGTAGTATCCTGAAACAGAGAAAAAGACATTAAGTAATGACTAAGGAAATCTAAGGAAAGTGAGGACTTTTGTTAATAACCTTGTATCACTATTGGTTCATTAGTTGTAAACAATGGACCAAACTAAGATGTTAATTAATAGCAGAAAGCAAGTGTGGGCCATTTGGGAACTCTCCGTATTATGTTTGCAATTTTTCTGTAAATCCAACACTATTCTGAAATAAAAGCCTTGTTAAAATGGAAACAAAAGGAAAAGTCAACTAGATAAAGGATATGTGTGAAAGACATACACAAACATCATACACATATAGGGAAATTTGAAAGCTTTTGCTTGAAGCTGAGGATTAGACAAGGATTCCTCCCATTACCATTTCTCTTCAATATTTTGATGGAGATACTGTCCAGTACAGTAATGAGAAGCAGAAGAGATAGCAATTCATAAAATAAGAAATAAAGTGTCCGTGATTAACAGATGATTAATCTGTGTGTGAAGAAAATCCAAAAGAACTATGGTTAAACTATTCAGTCAAAAAAAGTGAATGTCAAGGTTGCTTGGTATAACATCAATATACAAAAATAAACTTTGTTTCTGCAGCAACAAATAGTATAAAATGAAAATGAAAGTCAGAAAAATGTGGCTTGTAACCTATCATACCAAAATATTAAATATTTTAGGGTAAATCTAGCCAAAGCACGTTTAGGAACTCTATGGAAAAAATATAAAAGCACTGTTTAGATAAATTAATAAAACACCTAACTAAAAATAAAGTATAATATGATAATGGATATGAAGATTCTGTTGGATAAAGATGTTAATTCTTCTTGATTAATCTACAGATTGACTGTAATCTAAATAAAAATCCCAAAGGTTTTGTGGGTGAATATGTCTGTTTATGTGCATGTCTGTGTAAAATGTGACGCAATAGAGTGTAATGTTTAAATTGACATGCAACAGGCCAAGCATAGCCAAGACAGTCCTGAAGGAATAGAGGAAGACAAAACTAGTTGCTTGGCCAGGCACGGTGGCTCACGCCTGTAATCCTAGAACTCTGGGATGCCGAGGTGGGTGGATCCCTCGAGGTCAGGAGTTCAAGACCAGCCTGAGAAAGAGCGAGACCCCGTCTCTAGTAAAAATAGAAAGAAATTATCTGGCCAACTCAAATATATATATATATTGAAAAAAAAAAGTAGCCTAGCATAGTGGCACATTCCTGTAGTCCCAGCTATTCAGGAGGCTGAGGTAGTAGGATTACCTGAGCCCAGGAGATTGAGGTTGCTGTGAGCTAGGCTTCGCCACGGCACTCACTCTAGTCTGGGCAACAGAGTGAGACTTTGTTTCAAGAAAAAACAAACAAACAAACAAAATCTAGTTACTCTACCAGATGAGTAAGAATTATTAAAATGCTAGAGTAATTAAGTTTGTGGTATGTGTGCCGTGGTTGAAAAGCAGATCAATGGAAATAGTGTCCTGTTGAAACAGAGGTTTATATATGGACCGTTGATTTACAAAAAAGGTCCAACTGCAGAACAGTGGGGAATCACGGTAGTTTTAGTAAATGACAGTGAAACAACTTGATCTCCATGTAGAAACCCCAATGCAACTGGAGTTCTTCTAAAGCTGCATAAAAATCAATTGCAGAGGGAGTAAAGGCCTACTTTTTTGACTGTTGCTATAAAAAATTTCAAAACACATGAGAAACTATATTGAGTAGTTGAATGAACCTCGCATTGTGGGTCAAGTAGGGCTTTGAAAATGCTGAAGGGGAAAGGACTGAGAGAGTCTGGGGACATCATTCAGTGCCAGAAGAGATGGAGATGGTATGAGCTGGGGAAAAAGAGAGGAAATGGCAGCTCCTTCTGCTCCCTGTCTCTGACACAGATGGCCTTGCTACCTTCATGGGCCTTCATTTTCAAAGAGCTGGACCTGGTGCCTAGAGGGAGCTTGAGAGAAGGCTACCTGGACCAATGATGGGTTCATTCCTTCTCCCACTGCAAGCCCTGCTGGCCAATAGAGCCCTGGTGCTCCAAGAAGTGTGACTTGATGTACGAGTCCAGAGACTCCTGACAAGGGATGTTGGACTGACACCCAGACCAGGCCCAGGAGGACTTTAGTGGCTTAGAGGCTAGGCCAGGTTTTCCACTTGTGTTGGGAGCAGATTACTGCTTCCCTCCTCACCTGGATGAGAGCTCTTGATGGAGGGAGGGGCTTGGGAGCTTTGGCCACTCTCTTTATTTGGCTCATTTCAAGGTGTACCACAGATGCTGCTCTTTTGCAGCAATCCTTCTCTGTACACCCCTGCTAATGGAAATTGTAGTACTTGATGGAGCAAAGGAGGGTATCTCTCCATCCTGCAGTCAGAAGTACTCTAAATGTGGAGGGGTCAGTATCATGGGATGACATTGAACTCAGTCCAAGTGGGCCGGGGACATACAGAGATACCAGTGGGAGGGCTTCCCCTACCAGCCCAGGAACTATCACCAGTCTGGGGAGGATTCCCTAGCAGTGTCTTTCACAGAGTAGAAGTTTTAATTTTAATAACATCTAACATCGATTTTTTCTTTCCTGATTCATGCCTTTGGTGTTGTATCTAAGAAGTCATTGCCAAATCTAAGGTCACCTTGATTTTCTTCCATGTTACCTTTCAGAAGTTTATAACATTGTGCTTTACATTTAGGTCTAAGATCCATTTTGAGTAAACTTTGTGAAAGGTGCACAGCAAGTGCTTTCCCCTTGCTGAGGTCAGGGGTGCTGTAAATGTGGAGAGTACAGGCATCATGGGATGACATTGAACTCATTTCGAGTGGTCAGGGAGCCTTCAGGGATACCAGAAAGGGCCCCCCCCCCCCAGCAGCACATGAACGGTCTCGGGAGCCGTTTTGGGGATTTGTCTTAATAAGACCCTCCACTATTAAAATGGTATTATAATGGGATTTGGAGCTCCTGGTTTGAAAGGCTTTAGGTTGGCAGTCAGTCTCTGAATGAGAATGGGGTCACACAAAATGGAGCCACAGGGTTATGGGCTGAGAGGCCCTGTATCAGGGAGAGCATCACTGCAACTATTCCATCTAACCAAGGGTAGTTGGCGGCACAGATCAACACTCGCTCCCACCTCTGCTCCACAAACTTCCTTTCAGCTGCCCTCACTCTGGACAGGGGCTCGGCAGAATTCAGGAATGCCAAGACTCCAGAAACCGTTGACTTTGTGATGGTTAATTTTAGATGTGGAATTGACTAGGTAAGTGGTACCCCAGTAGTCAGTTAAGCTTTATTTCTGGGTGTGTCTGTGAGTGTGTTTCTAGAAGAGATTGGTATTCGAATTAGGGGACTAAGTAAGGAAGATTTGTCCTCACCCATTGTAGCTAGGCATGATCTAATTGACTGAGGCCCAGATGGAATAAAAAGTAAGAATAAAGACAAGTTTCTCTCTCTCTCTCTCGCTCTTGCTCTCGCTCTCGCTCTCTCTCTTCCGGAGCAGAGACACCCTTCTTCTCCTGCCCTTGGACATTAGAACTTCAGGCTCTCAGGCCTTCGGACTCTTGGGCTTGCAGCAGCATCTGCTCTGGGGTCTTGGGTCTTTGTCCTCAGACTGAGAGTTATACCATCTGCTTCCCTGGTTGGAAGGCCTTCAGACTTGGACTAAGACATGCTGCTGGCTTCCTGGTTCTGCAGCTTACAGACGACCTATTTTGGAACTTCTCAGCCTCCAAAATTGCATGAGCCAATTCCTTTAATCAATCTCCTCTCATATATATGTACCTATCTGTCTATGCATCCTATTGGTTCTGTCTCTCTGGATAACCCTGACTGATACTCAACCTTTGAGTTTAAGGTGGAAAGCTTACACAATAAAGCTCTGCTCTAGTACCTGGAGATAGCTGGGGTCCGAGATTCACTCCTGGCCACTGTGACCTATGGCATTTTGGTACTGCATCCCATCAGAAATAGCAAAAGGGCTATTTTTCCTTTCTTGGGGGAAGGGATGAGGGGTATAACTGCCTGGAGCACTTTCTGTGCACTACCCACAGTAGATAGCTCACTGATGAATAGCAATATTTTGGAAATTTAGCATTTGATGATGACTTATGTGTCAAGGTTAAATATGACCAGACTACTGCAAAAAGGGGCCTGAGATTTGCAACAACATGGATGGAACTGGAGAACATTATGTTCACTGAAATTAGCCAAGCACAGAAAGACAAATCTTGCACATTCTCACTCATATGTTGGACCTAAATTTCAGAAAAATCTCATGGAAACAGAGTGTATGAAGATGGTTATCAGAGGCTGGGAAGGGAAGTGAGGACAGGGGGAAAAGTTGGGGATGATGAATGGATGCAAAAATATAGTTAGATGGTGGATAGAATGAACACTATTTCATAGCACAACAAAGTGACTATATTCAACAATAAGTTAGGGTATGCTTTAAAATAGCTAGAATAGAAATGTTTCTAACACAAAGAAATGATAAATACCTGAGGTGATGGAAGCCCCAGTTACCTTGATGTGATTAATTCATATTCTTTGCCAGTAACAAAACATCACATGTACCCTATAGAGATACACAACTATGATGTATACATAACAGTAGAAATGAAAAGGAGGGTATGAGTACCTCTAAGTGGGAAGTAGAGCAAGCAAAAAGCCTTAAAAGACCAAGGGAAAGTACATATGGTTGTTATCACAGTCTTCAATGATAAAGACTTTGTCCTTCTTGGGTACACAGCAAGCTGAATGTTCTGGCTCTTGAGAGTGGGTCAAAGTCATTAGTCCTAGCTAATGAATTGTGAGTGTAAGTGAGGTGTTTCTCTTCTGACAGGAGCACTGAATTACTTGTGCAAGCACGTCTACATTTCCATCCCCCTGCTATGAAGATTGCAAAAGGACACATCAATAGCTATCATGAGCGGAAGCTGCCCCAGTGACGTGAATTAGACACACAGTGTGAGAAGAAAATGAATATTTCTTGGGTGAAGTTACTGGGACTTTGAGATGGTCACCACAGCAGCACCTCGCCTGTCCCCAATGACTATCCAATTCCAAACTGGGCATTTCCATATTGTTGGCCATTGTCTGGTGGTATGATGGGGCAGAGTCCTTTTTACTCATTGGAGAGGATGCTTGAGTTCTCATTTTTCTCGCCCAAGAATGGACATATTCTCTATGGAGAGCATGTCGGGATGGGAAGTCTCCCCAAGATGTGGCCCATATGGAGCTAGAGTAACAGGAGAGGGTCTTTGGTTAGGTGGGACATTTTGTGCTGTAAGAGGCAGAGCAACATTAGCAATAGAAAGGTGTTTGTGTGGTGGCCCTGGAGGTGTGTCTGTCAGGTCCCCAGTAGGAAAACCTGCCATCAGGGGCAGCATTACTTGTCAGTCCCAGCCTTGTCTGTGCGGAGGCCATGCTTCCCCTGGGGATGTTCCCATTCAGTGACTGGGAGTAGCAGGGATGATGGTGTCAGCCTGTTCCCAACTGAGCAGGACCAGAGGTCACAAGTAACTGCATGAGTAAATAGTTCAGGACCTCCTACCATCCAGCACTGTAGCACAGTGCCCCTTCCCCACCCTGCATCTATGGCCATATGGAGGGTCCTTTATGGCCTGCTGAAGCGGGGGAAGGTACAAGCTTAAAATGGCTGGTGCTGCATCTCACACAGATAAGTGGGTGCTCTTGAAATAGAGTGGTAAGGGAAAAGTCTTTCCTGAATGGGCAGAGCTTTGAGGGGTGTACCTGGCCTGGGGTCAGAGTGGGATAGCTAGCTGTGAGAGGACTGGAGGAGGCTCCTGAGGGCACAGAGAGTTTTGCAGACAGGAGTGAGTTGGGGAAGGATGACAGAGTCCATCATCTGCCATCAATTTTTGCCCTCTTTTCCCTGAGTGGCACTAGAGCGAGGCTTTCTAACAAGCTGATGTGTTTCTGCTCCCTTTGTTTCTCCTTGAGAGAACTACCTTGGGAGATTTCTCTTCTTTCAGGTTCTTTTGTCTAGCCCTTTTGACTTTTTACAGTCATAATTTCGGTCTGTGTATTTGTTTGGATACAGATAAAAAAGTACTCAACATCAAATTGGTTTTACTGATCATCACCTAAGAGCACATTTAGGAATAACATTGATCAGGTGTTGGGCAGATGTGGGGACGGAGAGGATGGGTGTATACATACATAATGAGTGCAATGCACACTGTATATGAGATGGACACGTTTGAAGTTCTGACTTGGGGGTGGTGGTGGGGAAAGGGCAATATACATAACCTAAACCTTTCTACTCCCACAATATGCTGAAATTAAAAAAAAGAGAAACAGAGAGACAATCTCCAAGAGAGAAAAACATGGGGAAGGAAACTGAAATGGGGAAATTTGGAGTCAAGGATGCAGAACTGGATTCCGTGCAGCAAATCTTAGGTTGGTCTTTGGAAAAGTTCATGTTCCAATTTTGACATTGACTCCCTGTGCAGTTCCTGAGCAGCTTCCAGAACACAGGACAGAAACTCACTGAAGTCTCATGGCAAATAGGTCTCTTCTCCCCTACTACTGTTAAACAGGAAAATAAACTCAAGGTTATTAAGAAATAAGCCAAACCTTCCTCAGTCCTGTGTACCTTACCAATTCCTGTCCTCTCCCACCCTTGTGACCCCAACTGAGAGGAGCGTTTGGATTGGGTAAGCAGCACCGTGGCATCCCGAGGGGCCCCAGGTAGCATGCCAGACTGGGAAGAAGCTGGTAAGGGCTCCTTCACCCCAAGGGTTAGCGAAGCTGGGAAGTGGAGGATCCCATTCCCCGTCTCTCATCCCTGCCCTTGGGGTAGTTGTGTAGTCATGCAGGCAGCAAGTGACAGTGGTCTCGTCAGTGTCGGGCCCATCAAAGTGCCACACGGACCACCTACATCCACCTTCTGAACCTCGCTTGTCCGCAAAAAATTTGCCGGCAGAAGAGCACGCAGCCACTCATGGAAGGTCCCGGCTGTGAGAAAACTCTTCCCCATATCCAAGCTGCACCTCCTCTTTCCGCAGGTACCTGTGACCCCGCCGGCATGGTAAGCTTTCAGCAGCAGGAGAGCAGCTAGGCATTGAAAGGGAGACTTCTGCCTGTCAGCATCCAGTGGAATCTGTAGGAAGGTCACACCGAGCTGACCGCACTGCAAAGCTGGGCCCAGCAAGGACTCCCAGCCGCAGTGTTTGGTGAGGGAGGCACCGAGTAGTGTGTGCCCTGCAGTGGGCTTCTCTGCAGCCAATCAGGCTTGGGGTCGGGTCTTAGTGGGCAGGTGGGGTTAGGATCCTGAGTCCTGTGGAGGAGACCAGGTGGAGCCAGGAGAACAAGGCGTGTTGTCAGGGGCTGCTGACATGACTCGGAACAGTGTAGAAGAAGGGCTATCAGGCAAACTTTTCCAGCCTGTGTATGTCCCAGCATGGAGCAGCAAAGCGGCCTCTGCATGGTGGGTTTGCGCGGCACTCCTGGCCTGTTTGGGGCACCAAAGGGACCACAAAGCATCACTGGGCCAGGTTTCCTGCTGCCATTCCAAGGTTTTCATCAAAAGGTGCTTGGAGATGCACTGAGGAATGTGGGCCACAGCAAAAACGCCCTGCACCGCTGCAGGTCATTTGAGTGTGACTTTGTAAACATTTTAATCCTGAGCATACTCTATTCCCACCCTCACAAAGCTTTCTTGCTCTCTATTCTGCACATCCGTGTTGGCAAAGGAGATTTTGCAAACAATGTTGTTCTTTAAAAAGTTGGCTTATCTCACGCCCTTTACCCCGTATAAGGAAACCAGATGTCTACCTTGTATTTTCGCACCACAATGGCTTGTTCTGTTGTAAAAGTTTTTGTGTGAAATGATTAGGTATGTCCCGTTCAAAATTGTGAACTAGTTACATTGGTGCTGTTGCTAATTCTCCTCCTCCTGAAAACCATGGGTTCATATGTCCTGGGGCATGAGGAGGCTGACATGCAAAGCCATGGGAAGGCCATGGTGAGGGATGGAATCCAGAGGCTTCCTGGGTGCAGACAGATGTCCCAACACTTTGTAATCCTAAAGAGAGGAGACATGATGACCCAGCAGAGTGCTTCTCAGACATTTTTATTCTTCCTTTTGGCTGTTTACAATATTTAATTTCAGTATATTTTTCAGAAGCATAATTGTATCTTTATGTTTAATTCTTTTAAAGTCCGCACTGGTCAAGGACTTTTTCATACAAAAATATACACTTAATGAGGTCAAAGAAGGTGCCCAGTCATCTCTTGAGGCTCTGGCGCTTTGTGCCCCCTTTTCACATCCAGCCATCCAGGGCAATTGAGTCTTGGTCCTCCTCTTCTTTTCTTGGTTTTCACTTTCCTGGGCCCAGCACCACTTCTGAAGACCTGTGTGTGTGCGTGTGTGTGTGTGTGCATGTGTACGTGTTAGACTTTAATACACTTCATTGGCTTTCAGAGTGTCTCTGACTTGACTGCACTCTGAAGAATCTTCTGGCACTGCCCGATGTCAGGGACCATTGCCAGTTGTGCTAAACTCAGACACCCTCTACTCCGATGACACCTGACCGTGGGGACGCAGTCTGGCTAGATGGTGGGCACAAAGTCTCAAGCAAATTGAGTCAACAGAAGTGACCCTGACCAATCTGGGCTATTTCATAATTTAAGTATATCAGAGAGATACATTAACACCCTCCCCCTCCCTCCCCTGGAAATGCAACACTGATACTATTGATTTCCTATCGATCACAGGACAGGATACAACAGACATGAACACAGTGCACTTTTAGTAGGAGTAGCCACAATTTCCTTTGATGTTTGGCTATAGAATAGCTAGGAAGTTACTGCTCATCACCACAGAAGGGTACCATGCAGGTGGATAGCTTAGTGAATGTATTCATTAGTTAATAGCTCAAAGGTTTATTTCTTGTATGTACAGAATACAGAACCCTCATAGGGAATGGCCACAATCTCAGCAAAAGTCATCTCTAAATGTGCAAACACTTTGAAGCCCTGCTATTAACCAGATGACATGAATTGTAAGAATACATTGGACAAGCTCCACTGAAGATCGTACGTGACCTGTGCAAAGGTACCCCACAGTGGCAGATGGAAAGGGCAAGAACTTGGTAGGAAACCTGTCGCCTATGCCCACAATCAGTCGTCACTTTGGAGACAAGGACAGGGGTGTCCCTCCTGTGCTAATGGCAAAGAAGGGATTCTAGAGGGAAGTGGATGGGAGGGAAAGTGGGCAGAGGAGCAAAGTGGGGGTCGCTCCATTCCAGATGCTGCCAAAGCTCCAAATTACCAAGTGCTCTTTGACTGGTGGGAGCTGAGAAAGGCTCCGGGCTGCACCCCTGCAGCACCCAGCTGGACAAGGCACTTCCAGAGTCACTTGGTGTGAGGAGAGGAGAGAGAGGGGACAGGGGCAGTCAGGTGGAGGTGTGGGCTTGCACGGCTGGGGAGGGGCTGGGGACAGCTGGGGTGAGGCTCAATGACACAGGCAACAGACCACATGCAGGACTTGACAAGGGGAGATCTGGCAATTCTCAGGCTCAAATGAACAAATCCATGGCAAACTCAGAAGGTTTAAGTTCCCGAAAAGGTGTCATTGCCAAACCTCCACCTCACACTGACACTGAGCTACAGGGTTTGAGTCGCAGTAGAGTTCAACTGCTCTCGTTGCAGCACGTTAGGGCAAGATATTCTTTGTCAGGTATAATATTATATCTAGCTATGTGAACTTATGGAGATATTTACAAGGGGCCTCTCTGCCCTTCCTCTGTGCCGTGAAGCCTTCATGTGCATGGCTGCCAGGCACATCTGAAAGCCCTCTGTTTGTTCCTAGTTCTCCCATCTCCCTTTGTGACTGCCTTAGAAATCAACTGCTCACCCCCCACAGGGCTCAAAACCCACCAGGGTCCTGGAGCCCCAAATCCAATGCAACCAAGCAATGCTTGGGCTCCAGGAAGCCAGACTTTCTGCAGCCATGTGAGGAGCTTCAGACATGAGGCTACTGCTCCCCCCTCAACCTGGATCTCTCTGTGGGGGTACAAAAATAAAGAGGGAATCTTAGCCAGTCTGGTGGCACTGTGTGGTTTCTAAGTGTCCTATAGGATTTGTGCGTGTGTGCGCGCATGCCTGTGTGATTGTTCACTTGAGTGTGTGTGGCCATATGTGAGTGTGTGCAGGTCTGGGTATGTATAGGCTTATCCCTATTAAGGTGAGTGCCCCCCACGTGTGTCTGACACGTGGGTGACAGTGTGGGTCTGTGTGGGTGTGTGAGTGTGAGAGGCTATATGCTTGTGCAGAAGGAAGGAAGAGAAAACAACTTTGGCCCACTGAGGCCGGCAGTCCATAGGGCACCTTGGCACTTCCCTCTCTCCCCTCTGACTATTGCTTTCCCTGGAAGGGTGGAAATGGTGAGTTCCAGACTCTAAGTCCAAGGCGGAACTTGGGGCCTGTTGCTGGAATCTGGCAGCCAACCACCAGCCCGAGGTAGGCTACTAAAGTGTGTCCTGCGCCCGAATGGGCCACCACCATAGTCCACGCCTGCAGCCATTCCAGGCAATCCCCTGGAGGCTTTGTTACGTCACCAGCCTTCCTGTGTCTCCACCAGATGCCACACGTGTGTCAGGGTTACAAAGCAATGGGATTGGAGTTTAGGGAAAACACCCCATTCAGTTTGCTGGCCCTCCCACCCTATCATTTGCAGCATGCTTCTGTTCTCATTGTATCCTTCAGACCCTCTCCCCAGCCTGTGATTCGCAAGCATGTCCTCCTGAAACAAGGCAAGACGCTCTGAACTTCTAGCTGATCCCAAGGACTGAGCATTTCCTAACTCAAGGCACTAAATTACCACTCCACATCAACAGGAGAGAATAAAGAGCGCAAAAAAGGACCCACACATATACACACATATAGACAACCCAGTAGCAATAAAGATACAAAGAAAGATTAGAGGAAAAAGGAGAAATAATACTTTTAACAATGTGATCTGGAATAATCACATGTCTACATGGACAAACATGCAGTTCAATCCATACCTCAAACCATATAAAAAAGTAACTAAAAATGAGTCATAGACCTAAATGTACAATTAAATGTATAAACTTCCAGGAGAAACAAAGAAGAAACTATGTGTTGCCTTTGGTTAGTCAACAATTTCTTATATACAGCACAAAAAGCTCGAACAACTAATTTTAAAAATCCACAAATTGAAGTTTTGAAATTAATATCTCATCCTCAAAGACATTGTTAAGAGAGAGAAAAGACAAGCTATACACTGGGATGAAATATTCAGAAACTACATTTCTGATGAAGGTCTTGTGCTCCAAACATATAAAGAACTCTAAAACCTCAATAAGAAGGAATCAAACAACCTAATGAGAAAGGGGCAGAAGATTTGAACATTTCTTGAAAATGATATCTCTAAAAACTGAATAAGAAGAAATCAAACAACCTAGTGAAAAATGGGCAGAAGATTTGAACATTTCTTGAAAACAACATACATACACATGGCAAATATCCTCCTACGTAGAAACTCAACATTATTAGTGATAAAGGAAAGACAAATCAAAACCACAAGGAGATACCACTATCCACCTGTGAGAATGGCTAATATTGAAAATACTGGCCATGTTGGTGAGATTTTAGAGCACTGGAACTCTCACATGTACCTGGTTAGAATATAAAAGGTTACAAGCATTTTTCAAAAAAGTTTGACAGCTTCTTAAAATGTTAAAGGGCACCTATCACGTGATGCAGGCATACCACTTCTACATAATGCTACAAAAATTTTCAAAATGCAAACGTTTCTATTATGAAAGAAGGCAGATCTGTGGTTGCCTGGAGATGGAAGTTCAGGGCCGAGTACAGAGAAGGAATTATGAAGAGTAAGAAAAACATTTTGGGTGTGATGGATCTGTTCACTAACTTTATTATGGTGATTGTTTCCTGGGTGTATACGTATGTCAAAACTTATCAGATTAACACATCATGCAGATTGTTACGTGGTAAATGTACTTCAATAAAGCTGTTTTTAAAAAATTGTGTTTTCTTCAGGAAAAAAACAAACTTTTAAAAGGAATAAATGTAAAAGGCTTGGAAAGGGAGAGCATTTAGTCACTGAAATTATTTAGAAGTGCTGGAGTAAGCTGTTAATAAAAATCAAAAGTTTGAACTTGGGTTTATTAGTGTTTAAAAATTCTTCATAAGGACTCAATTTCTGCCTGCAGGAAGATGGAGGAGATGCATTTTCCCCTATTGCTCCTGCTAAGTACAACCAAACAGCCTGGACATTGTACATAAAACAAGGATAAAAAGACTCTGAATAGTAGAAAGAAGAAAGCAATTTGTCTAGTGACCTTGGGACATGGCAGTGTGTCTCTTGGTTTTTCTCTTTGCGTCTCATATCATAAACTTGAAATAAATAAGCACAAACTTGCAAATGACAAAGGGCACTGACAAAAATGCCCCAACGAAAGCCTGCTCTCTCTAGCCAAGAACCAGAAAAGGGCCAACCTGGTAAGGCAGAAAACTTTTCGACAATAACTGCTCTCCTCTGGCCGAACAACAGAAGCAGCTGTGGCTCCATCCCAACCAGCCAGCAAAGATCGAGAGGCTCCATGGGGGAGCAGCAATGAGGGAGTCCTACCGCTCACAGCCAAGGAGATATTCAGGGGAGGCCTAGCAGGGAGTAGGAACTCCCACTAATGCCCAGCTATAACAAAGAGTATCATTTTGTGTGTCAATGTAAGCCAAGTGAGAAACCTGGTCTTCCACTCCCATGTGGCAGTGATGAAGACATGGGCCCCTTCCCCTGCTAAAGCAATGCCAGAGGAAGTTAGTTAAAACAGAAAGTTTGAATAAGATCCAACTTCATTGTACAATACTATAATGTCTATGATGCTATATATATATATGACTTATCATGCCAAAAACCAGGAAAATCTCAACTTGAATGAGAACAGACAATGACGAGGGCACATATATCAGAATTATCTGAAAGTATTTGAAATAAACAATCAAAAGAAAACTTCAGGTCGGGCATATTGGCTCACACCTGTAATGCTAGCACTCTAGTAGGCTGAGGTGGGGCGATTGCTTGAGGTCACGAGTTTGAGACCAGCTTGAGCAAGAACAAGACCCCATCTCTATGAAAATAGAAAAATTAGCAAGGCATCCTGGCACATGCCTGTAGTCCCAGCTACTCAGGAGGCTGAGGCAGGAAGATTGCTTGAGCCCAGGAGTTTGAAGCTGCTGTGAGCTACAATGATGCAACTACACTCTAGCTGGGGTGACAGAGTGAGACTCTGTCTCAAACAAAAGTATGCTTCAAGGAGGAATTATAAAGACATTCAAAGCAGATGAAAACGGAAGTCTCAGCAAAGAGATAGGATATAAGAAAAGAACCAAATGGAAAGTTTAGAACTGAAAAATATCTACAATAACTGAAATAAAAACCTTTATTCATGTGTCCAACAGCAGAATGGACAGAATAGAGGAGAGAATCAGTGAACTGAAGATAGAGCAATGGAAAAGTTCCAATCTTAACAGCAGAGAAAAAAGATAGATAGGAAAAAATAAGTAAAGCATGAGGGACAATAGGGCTATAGTAAAAAATCTGATATTTCTGTTATCAGGATCCCAAAAGGAGAGCAAAAGAGACTACGATTGAAAATGTATTAAAATAAATTCCAAAAAAACCTCCCCAGTTGGGGAAAAGACATAAACATATATAGCGCACATATTAAAGAAACGGAGTGAATCCCAAACAGGGTAAACACAAAGAAATCCATACGAAGACATGTCATAATAAGAATGGTGGAAAACTAAAGACAAAGATAAATGTTTGAAATCAGTGAAAGAGAAATGACACTTTATCTGAAGAGAATAAAACTTCAAACGACAGAGGAATTCCTATCAGAAAACATGGAGGCCAGAAAAGTGGCACAAGATCTTTCAAGTGCAGAAAATCGTCTAACTAAGAAACAAGGGAAGAGTGGATTTAAAAGAAATGACCCAGCAATATGGTGCCTGAATGAAACTCACTTAAATACAGTGATATAAATAGATTGAAAGTACACATGAATGTTAATGGCTTCTTTATTTTTAATAGTCAAAAATTGGAAACAAAGAAATGTCCTTGAAAAAATCAATGGTTAAACATCCTGTGGCACATACTGCTCTGTCATAAAAATGAGCAAAGTGTTGAAACATGAAACAGCATATATGGACCTCAAGGGCATTATGCTGCGTGAGAAAAATGCAATATCAAAATCCAGTTTCATACTGTAGAATTATATATCATATAGATTAATAGGATTCTTGAAATAACAATATAAATATGAGAACATTTAATTGGTTTCTAAGGGTTAAGAATTGTCAGGGGAGAGAGGTGAGTGTGATTATAAAGGAGTAGTGCTAGGGAAGTCTTTGTAGGTGGAATAGTGCTGTATGGTGTCTTGATCTGTATCTTCACTGTGCACAAATCTATACTTCTGATAAATTGACACATTGTACCAATGTCAATTTCCTGGTTTTAAGGTGGTGTTATAGTAACCCCTGGGTAAAACCAGATGAAGGGTACTTAGGACCTTTCTACTATATTTATACCTTCCTCGAATCTATACTTATTTCAACATAAAACGTTTTTAAAAAGTGAATGCAGGCTTCAATTTTTGATAACATATTTAAAAAGATACTATGAATAACCTGCATTATGAAAACAACTAAAGTCCTGATAAATCAGTCAAATCTTGATAAACACATCACTCTTTGTCATTAAAGTGTGGAATTCATGGGAGCCATGGATGAAACGATGGGGAAATCCTGGGATGTGAGGAAGTATCAAATTCATCTTTCATCCTTATGGAAAATCTTGGAAGCATTTAGCTTACACTCTATTTGTACAAGAAATAAATGCTAGAGCCTTCCCAAGGTGGGGAGTCTTATGGGAGAGCAATAGGAGGTCTAATAGAAAATCACCTGCTTGTGAACTTGCTACAGTATCAGATAGATGGGACAGCCAAGTAATTTGCTTGTCATGGTCTTTGTATTCGGTAGGGGAAAAAATGACACCCTTAAAACTTACTATTTTTGTAAATTATTTATTTCATAAGGCACTGGATTCCAGAATAAATCAGAACTCTACAACTCAAAGATAAAGGGACAGATATGCCAATTACAAAATGGGCGGAAGATCGGAATAGATGTTTCTCCAAATAAGATACATGAATCACCAATAAGTATAATAGAAACAGCTCAGTCTTGTTAGTCATTAGGAAAATACCAATAAAATCCACAGTGAGATACCACTTCACATCCATTAGGATGGCTAGAATCTAAAAGACAGAAAATAGCAAGAGTCAGTGGGGATGTAGGAAAATTGGAACCATCGTATGTTGCTGTGGGACTGTAAAATGGTGCAGCCATTTTGGAAAAGAGTTTGGCAGTTGTTCATAAAGGTAAACACTGGGTCATCCAGCAATTCCACTCCTATACCCAAAAGAAATGAAAACATATGTCCATCCAAAAACCTGTACAGAAATGTTTTTGGCAGCACCACTCACAATATCCAAAAGGTAGAAACAACCTAAATGTCCCTCAAAGGAAGAGAAGATCATCCCAAAGTGGTATATCCATATAGTGGGATATTATCTGACTCTAAAAAGAATGAAGTTATGATACATGCTACAACATGGATGAAGCTTAAAACATCATGCTAAGTAAAAGAAGCCATTCACAAAAGACCACATGTTGTATGATTCTATTTCTACAAAAGGCTCAGAATAGGAAAACTTATGGAGATATAAAGTAGACTTGTGATTGCCTGGGGATGCTGGTGTGAGGTTGGAAGGAAACACAGAGTGAATTTGAATGGGTACAGGGTTTGTTATTGGGGTGATGGAAATGTTCTAAAATTGACTGCGGTGATGGTTGCGCACTTCTGTGAACATCCTAAAAGCCACTGAATTGTACACTTTAAATGGGTGGTTTTTATGTATTTGAATTATATCTCAATAAAGCTATTTTTATTTAGTTTTGAATTATTTTTTCAAATATAATTTAAATAATTTATTTATTATTTCAGCATATTTCAGGGATACAAAAGTTTAGGTTACATACAGTGCCTTTGCACCACCGAGTCAGAGGTTCAAGCATGTCCATTCCCCAGACGGTGCACACCACACTCATTAGGTGTGAGTATACCGATCCCCTCCTACCCCACCCACCTGCCCGACACCCGATGAAAGTTAGTACTATATGTGCCCTTAGATGTTGAGCAGTTAATACCAATTTTATGGTGAGTACATATGGTGTTTGTTTTTCCATTCTTGGGATACTTCACTTTGTCGAATCGGTCCAGCTCCATCCCAGATAATATAAGAGGTTCACCATTTTTTTTTTTCTTTTTTTTTTGTGTGTGTGTGGTCCAGTAGAAATCCATGGTATACATATACCACATGTTATTAACCCACTCATGTATTGATGGGCATTTGGGTTGTTTCCACATCTTTGTGATTGTGAAATGTGCTTCTGTAAACATTCAAGTGAAGATGTTTTTAAAAGAATGTCTTTTTTTCCTTTGGGTAGATGCCCAGTAATGGGATTGCTGGGTCAAATGGTAGTTCCACCTGTAGCTCTCTGAGGTCTCTCCATATTACTTTCCACAGAGGTTGTACTAATTTGCAATCTGACCATCAGTATATGAGTGTTCCTATCCCTCCGTATCCACACCACCATTTATTTTTTGGCACATTCTGATAAAGAACATTCTCATTGGAGATAATAGATATCACACCATGGTTTTGATGTGCACTTCCCTGATTATTAGAGATGTTGAGCATTTTTCATGTTCGTTGGCCATTAGTCTGTCTTGTTTTGAAAAGTTTCTGTTCATGTCCTTTGCCTACTTTTTAATGGGGTTGTTTTCTTTTTTCTTACTGATTTTCCTGAGTTCTACATAAGTTCCAGTCATGAGCCCTTTATCAGATGTGGAGCATGCAAATATTTTGACCCACATAAAGCTGTTTTTAAAAAGCAATCCAAAGCATTATATGAGCAATGTGATGTCATTTCTATAAATTGATGGACGGCTGGAGTATTAGATAGAAACCTTTTGTCAGTAGAGCTGACATTCATATTTCCTGAGTCTATGCCAAATTCTCATTTACGTTCTTACTTCCTTCTCCTTTTCCTTCCTTTCATTTCCATTCTTTCAAAAGCAGGGCCTTTCTTCTCACTTATTTGCTTCATGGTTCTTTTATTTGAAAATATTTCTCTTCTTTTCCTTTTCTCCCTGCCTCATATCCTCTGTCCCTTCCTTTTTTCCTTTCTTCCTTTTTTAAAAAACAGTGTTAGTATTTTCTCAGAGAATGATTTCAAGCTGGTTTTATATAACTGATGGTAATCAGCGTCAGATTTTTCCTTCATCCAACATAATTTCTCACAGTGTCAGAATCATCCTCTGGGGGTTGTTTTGGAGATCTCAGATCTGTGAGAGAGTAGAGGAAGTCTGTCACACAGGAACGGGGGAGGGAGTGGGCAGTTGCCATTCCATGCAGGTCGGAGACCCTGGATATGCACCTTCTAGCTGAATGTCTTAGTTTCTTAATCTTCTCCTTTCCTCCTCTCTTCAGTGCTGCTGAGTATCTTTATATTCAAAATGGGCAGCATGTATTTAAATCATGGTGTCTGGTACTTGGACCAGGGACTTATTTTTTTCTACTTAATGGTCTATCTTGTATTTGCAGTAATTGTTTCTGATTATTTCAAGAGTGACTCATGTCTAGCTGTTGGAATGAAGGAGAGAAGAGGCCTTCTGGAGCAAACAGTGTGAGTAGAGGGAAAGAAGAAACTCATCCATTAATTCTTGAATCATGTAGCTAGTCTGAGGGAGGTAAATGAGGCCTTAGGTAAGGATGGCTGCTCTGCAGGATGAAATTGCCCCTAAAGTAGCCTTTTATGCAGCTTGGGGTGTGTGTGGCATCTTCAGGGAACCAGGTTGGCCTGGATGTCTAGTTCTGACTATCCTGCTGTCTCTCTGCTTGATGGAGGTCCTCATTTTCCTTTCACAGCAACTCCAGAACACAGACAAGTCATATTTCTGTATTTGAAACAAAATCATAGCAGAGACTAACAATTCCAGAAACTCTCTCTTCTAGACAAAGGGATTGCTTTTCCTTTCTTTCTTTCCCCAATGCTTCTGTATAGCTGATCTCATTCTGCAATCTTGATAGACGGCCTATAGATCTGGTCTACTCTTCTCTCTTTTTTCTCTTCCCACTTTTTTCTTTCCACTATTTTGCCTGAATGCTGACCAGAGTGAAGGCTATGGCTGCAGTGGGTCCATGATGGGTGAGAGTAGAATTCTCCAGATATCCTGCCTTTCTCCACCTTCACCAGTTTTCTTGGCCACCGATCAGAGTCCAGCACACAGTAGGCACTGGGCATAACTGTCTTTAGTCTCCTCTCTTGTGCAAAGAACCTATAAAGATTCTAGTCTCTGCCTCCTCGGGACTAAGGTCTCAGCCTGGCTGGCCAGCTCATGGCCTCTTCCATGAGTGATGCACTTGGTACTTGGAAGAACCTCTGGCAGTGTAGGTGCCAATTTGGAAAGGCATGAAGTTCACTTTCTCCCTGGCACCCTGTGGGCCATTTCATATCCAGCAGCCTGGGAGGGAGCAAGGGAAAACCCTAAAGAAAATGTAGTTCAGAACAGTTACAGGTTGTAAGGTCAGCACAGAAAAATTAATTCTACTTATATATGGCTATAACAAAAAATTAGAAGTCACGACTAAAAGAATTTTTCACCACTAGATTTGGCCTATAAGAAATGCTTAAAAGTATTCTCTATATAGAACAGAACAATTGACACTCAAACATGTAGAAACAACCAAAAGTAAAAACTCACAGCCTTTGTGAAACAGTAACACAAGGGGGGAAACAAAGCTATTAGTTAGCAATCAACATAATCACTCATGTTGTATATAACATATTAACATTAACATTGACTGTAAATGGTCTAAATACCCCACTTAAAAGACACAGATTGCTGGAAAAGATTTGAAAAAGCACAACCCAAATATGCTCTGTCTTCAAGAAGCTCGTTTAACTTGTAAAGCATTTCATAGACTCAAGGTAACGGGGTGGAAAAAAATATTACACCTTTCATGGAAACCAAAAGCAAATGAGAGTAGCTACTCTTACACCAGTTGAAACAGACTTAAATCATCAACAGTAAAAAAGGACAAAAATGGTCATTATACAATGATAAAGGGATCTATTCAACAAGAAGATGTAAAACTTATAAATGTATATGCACCTCAAGCAAAAGCTCCCAGAGTCATAAAACAAATACCACTATACTTAAGGAGAGAAACAAACAGCAACATCATAATATCCAGGGACTTCTACACTCCACTGACAGACCTGGGCAGATCATTGGACCTAAGATATTTACAGAACATTCTACCCCCAAACTACAAAATATGCATTCATCTTATCAGCACATGGGACATAATCCAAGATAGATCACATGTTACAGCACACAACAAGTCTCAAGAAATTAAAAAAAAAAATTAAATTCATACCGTGTGTCTTCTCAGGCCACAGTGAAATGAAAGTAGAAATCAACCCCAAGAGGAACTCTCAAAACTACAAAAATATATGGAGATTTAGAAACCTGCTGCTGAAGGATTCTTTGGTCAATGACAAAATGAAGATGGAAATCAGAAACTTATTTTAATTGAATGACAAAAATGACACAAGCTACCAAAATTGCTGGGGCACAGGAAAAGTAGTGCTGAGAGAAAAGATCATAGCACTAAAAGCCGACATGAAAAAGACATAAAGATCACACATTAACACCAAATGTCATGCCTCAAGGAACTATAAAAAGAAGAAACCAAATCCAAAGCTAGCAGAAGAAATGAAATAAAGATCAAAGCAGAACTAAACAAAATTGAAACAAATAACCCCACATAGGATCATTGAAATGAAAACGTGGCTCTTTGAAAAGATAAACAAAATACATAAACCACTAGATAGCCTAAGGAGGAATAGAGGAGAAAGAGTTCAAACAAGCTCCATCAGAAATAAACGAATACATTACAATTCATATCACAGAAATAAAAAATACCATCCACGACTACTGTGAAAACCTCTACACACAAACTAGTAAATCTAGAGGAAATGGATACAGTTTTGGAAACACAAAACTTCCCAGGCTTGAATCAGGAAGAAATAGAAATCCTAACCTGAGTAATATCAAGCAGTGAGATTGAAGGAGTCATAAAAAATCTCCCAATTGCAAAAAGCCTGGGAACACACAGATTTACAGCTGAATTCTACCAGACCTACAAAGAGGAACTGGCACCTATTGTACTGAAACTATTCCATAGCATTGAGAAGGAGGAAATCCTTCCTAACCCATTTTATGAAGCCAGCATCACACTGATACCAAAGCCAGGAAAAGAATCAGCAACAACGAAAAGAAAATTATAGACCAATATCTCACATGAATGTAGATGCAAAAATCCTCAACAAAATACCAGAAAAGCAAATCCAACAGCACATCGAAAAGATAGATGAAAAAATAGGGAGGAAACTCCTTTACATTGGTTTTGGCAATGGCTTTATGCCTATGACTCCAAAAAGCACAGATAACAGAAACAAAAACAAACAATGGAGCTATATCAAACTAAAGTTTCTGTACAGCAGGGGGAAAAAAATCAATGACATGAAAAGGCAACATACAGTATGGGAGAAAATACTTCAAACCATATATCTGATAGGAGGCTTATATTCAAAACTTATAAGCAACTCATACAACTCAATGGCAAAAAAAAAAAAAAAGAAAGAAAGAAAGAAAGAAACAACTTAAAATAGGCAAAGGATCTGAATAGACGTTTCCCTGAAGAAGACATACAAGTGACCAACAGGTATATATCAAAGACCTCAACATCACTAATAATTAGGGAAATGAAAATCAAAACCACATTGAGATACTGCCTCACACTTGTTAGGATGGCTACTATCCAAAGTGAAATGATAACAAACGTTGGTGAGTACATGGAGAACAGGAAGCCCTTGTACACTGTTGCTGGTAATGTCAATTGGCACAGCCCTCATGCAAAATAGCATGAAAATCCCTCAAAACAATGAAAGTAGAAGTATCCTGTTATCCAGCAAACTAAGTTCTGGTTATATATCCAAAGGAATTGAAATCAGGATCTCAGAGAGATATTTGCACTCCCATGTTCATTGCAGTGTTATTGACAATAGTCAACAAATGGAGACAACCTAAGTTTCATCAATAAATGAATGGATAAAGAAAATGTGAGTGTTATCCAGATATAAAAAAGAAGAAAATCCTGCCATTCACAATAACATGGATGATCCTGGAGGGCAGTATGCTAATAGGAATAAGCCATGCGCAGAAAGACAAACACCGCATGATCTCACTTACATGTGGAATCTAAAGAAGTCAAACTCATAGAAACAGAGAGTAGAAAGCTGGTTGCCAGGGTTGGGGTTGGGAGAAATGGGCGAATTTTTGGTCAATGCCTACAAAATTTCAATTAGATGAATACGTTCTGGAGATCTAATGTACAACACAATAACTATAGTTAATGGTAATGAACTGTATACTTGAAATTTTCTAACAGACTAGATCTTAAATGTTCTTGGTACACATACAAAATAGTAATTATATGAGTCGATGTTAATTGTACTAATCACTTCACAATGTATATGTATATCAAAACATCAGGTTGTACACCTTAAATATATACAATTTTTATTTGTCAAGAAAAAAATAATTTTCAAAAGTAAATTAAATTGGAAGACGTATGTTAGCTGAATTTTTAAAAATCTTTTTTTTTCCCATTTATGTTTTAGTTGAATCTAAGCATGGGATACAAGTGAAATTACAGTATCAAACTTAAAGATAATGCTACCATAATCAAGACACTATGATTTTGGCTCAAGGATAGACACAATGCTGAATGAAATTGATCAGAGAATACAGAAGTAGTCCTGCACAAGTATGGCCTGTAGTTTCTCAAAGATCTAAGACAATTTAATTGAAAACAGTTGGTCTTTTCAAGAAATAGTATTGGAACAGTTAGACATTCACGTGTAAGAAATGTATCATAAACCTAAATGTTAAATGAAAAACAATAACACTTTTAAAGAAAGCATAGGAGAAAAATCTCATGACCTGCCATAGGCAAAGAGATCTTGAACACGACACCAAAACCATGGTTTCTAAAGGACAAAAATTCAATTAGAATTCCTGAGAATTAACTTTTGATCTGAGAAAGACAGAATAAAAGTCAAAAAGGCAAGCAACCAACGGAAAAAAATATTCGCAGATCATATATCCAACAAAGGATTTGTATCTGGAATACATAAAAGGCTCTCAAATGTGAAAATTAGAAAACAAATGACCCAGGTTTAGTAATAGAGAGAGCGCTCACATATGCACTTTACCAAAGCAGGCATATAAAGGCAAATAAGCACATGAAATTGTCTTACATTATTGACCATTAAAGAAATGCAAATTGAAATTAAAATGAGACAATATGACACATATTTGCAAATGATTAAAATAAAAGTACTGACAGTGCTAACGAGGGCAAAGAACAACTTGAAATCTCATGCATTAGTGTGAGAAAGTAAAATGTTACAGCCATTGTGGAAAATGATTGGATAATGTCTTATAAACACATTTACATCTGACTGAGTAATGTCACTCTTGGGAGCAACAAAATTGTATGCTCACGCAAAAACCTACACTTGAATGTTTATGGCAACCCTATTCATATTTGTCCAAATCTGTAAACAAACCACTAACCTTCCATGGGTGATGGACAAACTGTGATGCATCCACACAGCAGTACAGTACTCAGCAATAAAAAGGGAGGTATTGATATACACAAGAACTTGGATCTAACTGAAAGGCATTTTGATGATTAATGTATTCATAACAAAATGAGGAACTACTCCTGTGAACTACAGTTCTTGTTTATGTAACCGGTCACATAGTGGTAGCTGGTATTTCTAACCACCTTCTACTAACCATTCTGTATTCCCTTGGCTTTTAGCACCTCAGCTGGCTGTGGTTCTTTAGCTGGTGGGGTGACCCTAAGTCCATTCTTGTAAGGTCGGCTGTTCCTAATCCTACCTGGATTGGGTTGTTGTAATTTCTCGCTGTCCTTAATCACAGGACATGACAATGCTATGGGACTCCCTGAGGGATCTCCTGTATTCCAAATATGCTCTTCCTTCCTTCCATGGTGAAGCAGCAGTCCAGTTTCCCCTCACTAGTCCAGATCAGTCACCCCAGCCAACACAGAAACTCTCAGCCTGTTGAGTCAGAGGCATGAAGAGCCCAAAGTGACTGGTGGAAGTCCTCACTTCCAGTTGAGTGGAATCACTGTTGTGTCTCTTGGAGGAAGCATTCCTCCACCTGGAGCTAAGACTTCTAGGCCAGCAGAGCATAAGGTTGTTGAGAGAATAGGAAGCAAATCTTTTGCTGGTAGGTCACTATGGGTAAGGTGAGTCGTGTCATGCCCACTTCCACCCCTTAATTCCTGGACCTTTGAATCCTGGCTATGACAGAAACCACACCATATATTGGATGCTCATTCAGAGCATAGACAGGATCCTAGAGAACCTCAGCCCTGCAAAGTTTTGTCACCTACTTGGTGCTGTTAACTATGACTTCAAAAGCCCATTACCCTGTTATATTTCAAAAATACATTTGTTTGTGTATCTATACGTATACATGTATTTATAGCAAATACCTTTATTTTCTTTCCTCCTTTAATCACTTATCATGTAACATAGATGAGTTGACTTCCTATCAGTATTTAAGTATTATTGATTTTATGTAATTTATTTAAGTTATGGGATATCAGCCCAAGAAATGACTCATTGAAGGAACTTATCTCCTCTTCTGGGTAAACAATTAGTATTTTTGCATTTGTGTGCACGACAGCTGTAGTAAATTAGGCATAATCACAACCTTGCTATTGTCTTTATTTGGACCTTAAGTATGGTCTAAGCAGCTGCATATGGGTGCCAAGTGGAGACAGGTTTGCCTGATGATCAATTTTCTGTGACTTGGTTGGGCTCAGATAGGTGGCCAAACATTGTGTCTGAATGTGCCTGTGAGGGTGTTTTTGAAAGAGGTTGGCATTTCAGTCAATAGACTGAGTAAAGAAGATTGCCCTCGGCAATGTGGCAGCCATTGAGACCCTCCATAGGAAAAAAAAAAAGTGGAAGGAGGGTGAATTCTCTCAATTTCCGAGCTAGGGTATCCATCTGCACCTGTTCTGAGACCACTGATTTCCGAGTTGTTGGACCTACAAACTCCAGGACTCCCAGCTCCACTCCTCCCTGCTATTCTTGCTTCAATTTTGTGGAGAACACAGGCTTTTACAAGTATGTAGTCCACTATCTACACAGCACTCTGCTTAACCTAAACCTGTGGCTGGAAGCGACCTCTGTTAATGCAGCCAAACATCAGGTCCAGCCCTGGCTCCTGTCCTCATAGACAGACCCATTTTCAAAGTGGACACCTCCACCTGGATGGGCCACAGCACCTCCCCATCTGCAAGTCTCCACTGACCTCATCCTCTCCATTCTTCCTCATCCCATCATGACCAACTCTTCCTGTTTCCCCCTCACCTTCAGCTAAGGGGAGTGGATTCGACCTAGTCAGAAATCCCAATAGTCAGATCATTAAAGATCTTCCCCATCATTTCACCAACCCTGACTTCCTAAAACTCTCACATGTGTCTCCACTTCACCACTCTCCCTGCATCAGGCAGAATTAAGTAACTGGTCCCTTCTTGGTTTTACTTGTTGTTTTTCCTCAACAAATGTTCAATAACTGTTTGTTGGATCAGTGAATGGATGTATCAAGATACCAGAGGGTCCCATTTGCCGATTCAAAGTGTGGAGCCTGCGCCGCCCCTCCCCCGCCCCCCGGGACTTCTGCCTTCATGGAAGGGACATGCCACAACTGCTCATCTGGCATCAGAATTCCCCTGGATTGTCCCTGAGAATGTCAACATGGTCCTCTTATTCACAGGCCCAATTGCCATCTTGGAGGTGTGGATACTGCCAACAGGATGGGGCCTGATGTTTCCTGCACTGGGCCCCACACATCCCCATCAGTGTGTCAAGGAAGGGTGCCAACTCCTTTGTCATGGCACATAAACAGCCAGCTCCTCATCGGCAAAGTCTGGAGTGATTAACCCCAGGGCATCCTTCCTCCAGTTTCCCCTCCAAGCAGCTGCACTGTTGCCTTCCCCCACCCAGTGCACTTCCAGGCCTGTCTCATCTGTCAGTATTGGTCACCAACCCACCCAACCGTGCAGTGCAGTCTGAGGGGCCCAGGATACACAGGGGATGAAACCCCTGCCCCAGTAGGAGTCGAGACAGCTCCCAGCCTGGGACCCTGTCCAGGGTGCACTGGATCTCTAGAGGGGTCAAGAGACTTTGGGGACTCACCCAGAGTGATGCAGGGTAACAGCTACTCACTTCCAGACAGAGCAGGGGGCTCCTAAGGGGGCTGAGGTATAAGCATCCAACAGGCATGCCCACTCAGATCACACTGCAGCTTCCAGCTGGGGACAAACAATGAGCCCCCATTTTCCCAAGCCCATTCATGGGCCTTGTCCTGTCCTCCCTCCTCCCTGGCCCTTCCCTCCCTCTGGTCCTTCCCCCACTGGGCTGAACTCTAGAGTCAGAGCTCTGAGTGCCAGCCTGCCTGGGGCTCTGTGGCCCTGGCTTTGCACCTGGTCTCTCTCCTGTACTGTGGCCACCACTGTCCTCGGGATTCCCCAATACTCCTCACTCACTGAGGAGTCCTGTCCGCTCTCATTCCCGGGCTCCTGGTCACTCTGACCAAATCTTTCCTTCTCTAAAGGAAAAGGTACATTGGCATTTTGGATGTTAAATAAAGCCAAGAAGAATGGTCTTACTCGGGACATCACTGCCTGAATCCAGAATCATCTAAGGGAGGAAATAACCTAATCAGAGACAGAGGAGATGCAAATTAAAATAATAGTGAAATGATATTTCGTCACCAAATTGTATTCATACATTTCATCAAAATTAAAAGACTGATAAAATAATATATTTGTTAACGTGTAGGATATTCACATACATTTCTGAGAAAATAAATTGGTACAGAGTTTTGGTAATAAAATTTTGACGATATTTGTAAAAAGTGAACTATACATGTCATTTTCTCTCTCAGCCAATGTCCATTGTTAATGTATCTTTCTTATTGGAAGAAATGCATATTTGCCCCAAAATTTCAGGTTCAGAGATATTATTTCAGTTCTATAAATTATAGCAACATATGGAAAACAGCTTACGTGTTCATCAGGAGAAGAAAGGTTTAGTTAATTGTGACACACAGCTACATTATAGTTCTAGGGAGCAATTACAAGTGAGAGTGGAAAGATCCTGCACCCATCTTATTAAGTGGCAAAGGCATGTGATAGATCAGTATGTACATGATACCTGTGGGTATTTAACAGCACTGTATGTTTTCATAGTGCACCTACATCTAAAAAACCCTATAATAAGGCTTAAAGTAATACACACCATATTACTATGAACAATAGTGGTGACCTCTGAGGAGGGGACTGAACTGTAGGTGAACTTTGTAAAGAGAGGGATTGTGATTTATCTATATTTTTAGAAGTTTTTGTAACAAGAATATAGGCACTATTACCTTTGCAATTGAAATATCTAAATAAGCTTGACACCAAAAATAGTAGCTGTGTATTATTTGAAGTAACCGCAAGGTCATGCAACAAGCTGTGAAATTTGAATGGCTTAACACAAGAAAAGCTTATTTTTCATGCATATAAATTCTGAAGTGGTTTGTTAGGGGCTCTCATGTGACCCAAGGGCCCAGGCTGCTTCCTCTTTGTGACTCCCCCATCTCACATGGAGTTGCCTTGCTTTCCATTGAATGGAGGGAGAATGAGAGGAAATGGCGCCCTAGCTCTCCAGTGCCTGGAAGGGACAAGCAAGGTCTCTGCTCATGATCCAGTGTAAAAGGATAGTCATGAGACCCTTCCTCATTACTAGTGGACTGCACTGTTCCTAAGTGTCCAGGACAAAGAGGAAGACAAGATGTGTAAGAGCACTTAAAATCCTTGCCACAAACTGTTACATAGTAGGTGATCAACAAAAAGCAATGGCTACAATGTGTTATGACAACACCCTTCACTGCTGGGAGATGTTTCTGAGAAGGCTAGATTTTTCCCAAGCTCTCCAACTTTTATAGTGCCTACTACATGACAGGTGCTTTCAATTTCAGGATCACATGTAGTTTTCCAAGGATCCTATAAATGTCAGCAGGAAGGCTTTGCCTTCTTCACTCAATGGCACTTTTCTGCACTATCCTTTGAAGCACCATCTGTCGTCCCAGTAGGTTGAGGACTTTCTCTTTCTTTTTGACGTAGGGGCAAAATCTGAACCTGTTAGTCTGTGCTATGCTGTGCATGACTGAAGATCTGCACAGGATGTTCTTACACACACTGAAAGCCAGGACTTTCCTGTGGGGCAGTTACACAGAGTAGAAGCAGTGGAAAGATGACAGTTATTCCTTCATTTTTAATCTGACCTGGCATGTCTGCTAAGGAACCATTTTTTACTTCCTAGGAGAATAGCAGAGTTTTAGGAATTCAACTTTAGGAGATATTTGCTTCACAGAGATTTCCATACTCTTTCCTCATTTACCAATGTAAAGGAGATGCTATGAACTGAAATTTGTCCCCTTGCCCCAAATTTATATGTTGAAGCCCTAAGGCCCAATGTGATGTATGTGTAGATAGGGCCTTTCATAAGTAATTAGGGCCAAATGAGGTCATGAAGACAGGGCCCTGATGATGGGATTAGTGCCCTTACAAGAAGAAACATGAGAGAGTTTTCTTTCTCTCTCTGTCTCTCTCTGCCATGTGTACACAGAGAAAGGACAGCTCTCCACAAGCCAGGAAGAGAGCCCTCACCAGGGATCAAATCTGCCAGTACCTTGATCTCAGACTTCCCAGCCTCCAAAACTGTGAGGAATAAATATCTGCTGTTTAAGCCTCACACTCTATGGTATTTTGTTCTGGCAGTCTAAGCTGACTAATATGAGAGGCTTTGGTTTTTGCCCACCCCAGAAAGCTCTTTAATCTATGTATGTCCTCAGTGGCCAGTTTCAAATAAGGCACCCCATTAAAATCCTATTGTAAATATCAGGGGTGGGGGTAGTTTAAAAACTTTCTCTCTAACTTGAAGGTTATATCTCAGGAACTGGAAAATAATGGGCCAAATCAGACGCTACTCAGTAGCTTATTGTGAAAACATTTGGTGACTGTGTTGAAGACATCCAATAGGATGATCAGGTGTCTAAATGTCACTATTCAAAGTCAAAGTGTCCTTTGCTATCAGAGAGGCTCCAGGGTGAGGGAGAGGGACAATTAAGGAACTTCTGCATAGAGTAGAAATACTCTATGTCGGGGTGAAGAGGTCACTCTGGGCAGTGCCACTGGCAGCAGGGCACAGCCTTTAGAGGATGCAGCCACAGAGAGCTGTGCAGTAGACCAGATTCCAGAGTTGGACAGGCAGGCCCGCGGGGAAAGATTCAGGAAAGGGCATGGTAATGCAGTAAAGTACTGGTACTGCACAAAAATGCTGGTATCTGGGCAGGTTTGGCTCTCAAGGAAACACATACAATCCCTAGGTTGTGTTTGGTTCACATTGCCATCCTCCTTCTTGAGTTAGTCATTGCAGGCTGCCATAAGGAAATACTATAGACCGGGAGTTCACACAACAGATATTTAATTTCTCATAGTCCTAGAGTCTGGGAAGTCTGAGACCAGGGTGCCAAGGTAGTGGGTGTCTGGTGAGGACTCTCTTTCTGGCTTACAGATGGTCACCTTCTCTGTGTGTCCTCACATGGCAGGGAGAAATAGAAAGATCAAGCTACTTCTCTGTTGTCTCTACTTGTAAGAACACTAATCCCATGATGAGGGCTCCACCCTCATGGCCTCAACCAAACTGAATTACCTCCCAAAGGCCCTACACTAAAGACCACAACATTGGGGCTTAGGGCTTCCACATATGAATTTTGGGGGACACATTTTATTCCATAGTACATTTTTGGGTCTGCTTTTAGTACCTGGACCACAGTCCTTGTTTTGTTTGCCTGAGAAATATTATGGAATCATGAGAAGAGATATGAAGGAGGACCAAAGTCTGCTTCAGGTTGGGAGGAGTGGGAATGGTGTGTACTCTTGATGAATTCAGACCATAGGTATTAGTTTTCTCGGGCTGCCTTGACAACGTGCCATGGACTGGGGGGTTTAAACAACAGAAATATATTGTGTAGCTTTCCTGGAAGCTGAAAGTCCATGATCAAAGTGATGACAGGGTCGGTTTGTTCTGAAGCCTCTTTCCTTGGTTTTGAAGATGGCTGTCTTCTCCCTGCGTCTCCACAGGGTCTTCCCTCTGTGTGTGTCTGTGTCCTAATCTCCTCTTCTTGGAAGAACACCAGTCATTAAATTAGATGCCACCCTAATGACCTCAATGACCTGTTTAAAGACCTATTTCCAAATACAGTAACACTCTGAGGTACTGCAGGTTATGGATTCAGCATATGAATTTTCGGGCAGACACCATTCTTTCCGTAATGGCAGGGGATCTAGTCCTGACCCGGTTGCTTACTAGCCTCGTGGTTATGGGAATCTACCAAGCCCTGTGAGCCTGAGGTTCTTCATCTGTGACATAGGTTTAATAGGATCTGTCTGGTAGGACTGTTGGATTGTGTGCAATGTATGTAAACCACCTGATACAGTGTCTGGCATATGTTACATTTTCACTGATTGACAGTTATTTGCATTACTAGTGTAATTGGACCTCAGATCCTACTACAATTACCTCTGGGAATTTTGTTTTTGATAGTGTCCTTATTATCTAGGAAACCTCTCAGTATGCAGCACAATAGGACAGAGAATTCCTATTCAGCCAAAAATGTTGCTTCATGGATAAAACTCAGTAAAAATTCCCTCCTAAATGATTTACTATTTAATTTGGGTGTGGGGGAGTCTTCCTCAGCTGGATACAGCTCAAGCTCCTGGCATCTGAGTCAAGGACCAACTCCTTACCCCCCTCCCAGCTGTTTTTTCAGGGAAACCGCTTTTTTCTTTTATTTCATCTTGTTATGGGGGATACAGAATTGCAGGTTACATACGTTGCTCCTGTACCGCCTTTCCCCCCAAGTCAGAGATCCAGGCGTGTCTATTCCCCAGGTCGTGCGCATTGCACCCATCATG
>JAPYYL010000031.1:6955357-6969735 GCA_028534055.1 Eulemur mongoz | reverse complement strand
AGGAAGAAATAGAGTACCTGAACAGACCAATATCAAGAACTGAAATCGAAACAGCAATAAAAAACCTTCCCAAAAAGAAAAGCCCTGGTCCAAGTGGGTTCACACCCGAATTTTACTACACATACAAAGAAGAACAGGTGCCCATCCTACATAAACTATTCTCCAATATTGAGAAGGATGGAATTCTCCCGAACACATTCTACCAAGCTAATACAACATTGATACCAAAACCAGGAAAGTGTACAACAAAAATAGAGAACTGTAGACCAATTTCTCTCATGAATATAGATGCAAAAATTCTCAATAAAATACTAGCAAATCGAATCTAAGTGCTTACCAAAAAATAATCCACCACGAACAAGTGGGCTTCATCCCATAGATGCAGGGGTGGTTCAACATACGAAAATCTATAAATATAATTCACCACATAAATAGAAGCAAAAACAAAAACCATATGATCCTCTCAATAGATACAGAAAAAGCATTTGACAAAATTCAACACCCTTTTATGATAAGAATGCTTAAGAAAATAGACATAGAGTGAACCTACCTAAAAAGGATACAAGCCATATATGACAAACCCACAGCCAACATCATTATGAATGGGGAAAAATTGAAAGCATTCCCACTTAGAACTGGAACCAGACAGGGCTTCCCACTGTCCCCATTACTTTTCAACATAGTATTGGAAGTCCTTGCGAGAGCTATCAGGCAAGAGAGCAGAATCAAGGGAATTCAAATAAAGAAAGAAGAGACCAAACTCTCACTTTTTGCTGATGATATGATGTTATATCTGGAAAACCTCAAGGATTCAACCATTAGACTCCTGGAATTGATTAACGAATATAGCAAAGTCTCAGGCTACAAAATTAATATACACAAATCATAAGCATTTATATATGCCAATAACAGTCAATCAGAAAACCAAATTAAAGACTCAATACCCTTGAAAATAGCAACAAAGAAAATAAAATATCTAGGAATATACCTAACTAAATAGGTAAAGGATCTCTATAAGAAAAACTATGAAATACTGAGAAAATAAATAGCAGAACTTGCAAAATGATAGAAAACTATACCTTGTTCATGGATTGGAAGAATCAACATTGATAAAATGTCTATACTACCCAAAGTGATCTACAGATTCAATGCAATCCCTATTAAACTACCAACATCATTCTTCACAGAAGTAGAGAAAATAATTATACACTTTGTATGGAACCAGAGAAGACCCCGTATAGCAAAAGCAATTTTAAGCAATAAAAACAAAATGGGAGGTATTAACTTGCCAGGCTTCAAGCTATACTACATGCTGTGGTTCTTAAAACAGCCTGGTACTGGCACAAGTGCAGGGACACAGACCAGTGGAGCACAACAGAAAATCCAAATATAAAACCATCCTTATATAGACACCTAATTTTTGACAAAGCAGGAAAGAACATACTCTGGGGACAAGAATCCCTATTTAATAAATTGTGCTGGGAGAATTGGTTAGCCACTTATAGAAGACTGAAACAGTACCCACAGCTTTCACCTTTCACAAAAATCAAATCACGGTAGATAACAGACTTAAACCTTAGGTGTGAAACGATTAGAATTCTAGAAGAAAATGTAGGAAAGACTCTTACAGACATTGGCCTAGGCAAAGAATTTATGAAGAAAACCCCTAAGGCAATCACAGCAACAACAAAAATAAATAAATCGGACATGATTAAACTAAAAAGCTTCTGCATAGCCAAAGAAACAGTCACAAGAATAAACAGACCACCTACAGAATGGGAAAAAATATTTGCATACTACACATCAGATAAAGGACTGATAAGAATCTATTTAGAACTCAGGAAAATCAGCAAGAAAAAATTAAACATCCCTATCAAAAAGTGGGCAAAGGACATGAATGGAAATTTCTCAAAAGAAGATATAAGAATGGTTAGCAAACATATGAAAAACTGATCAGCATTCCTAATCATCAGGGAAATGCAAATCAAAACCACAATGAAATATCCCTTAGTTCCAATGAGAATGGTCTTTATCAAAAAATCCCAAAACAACACATGTTGGTGTGGATGTGGAGAGACAGGTGCACTCATACACTGC
This sequence comes from Eulemur mongoz, assembly GCA_028534055.1. NCBI lineage: Eukaryota > Metazoa > Chordata > Mammalia > Primates > Lemuridae > Eulemur > Eulemur mongoz. Next base: position 6,967,638 of record JAPYYL010000031.1, on the reverse strand, counting down.
TGGGACTGCAAACTAGTGCAACCCCTGTGGAAAGCATTATGGAGATATCTTAAACAGATTCAAGTAGACCTACCATTTGATCCAGCAATCTCATTATTGGGTATATACCCAGAAGATTAAAAGCCATTGTATAAAAAAGACACCCACACTCCAATGTTTATAGCAGCACAATTCACAATTGCAAAGATGTGGAAACAACACAAATGCCCATCAATACATGACTGGATTAGTAAAATGTGGTATATGTATACCATGGAATATTACTCAACTATAAGAAATAACGAAGATACAACATCTCTATAGTTCTCCTGGAGAGAGTTGGAGCCCATTATATTAAGTGAAGTATCCCAAGAATGGAAAAACAAGCATCACATGTACTCACCAGAAAATTGGTTTCCCTGATCATCACCTAAATACACATCTGGGAAAGATACCAATCGGACATCAGACTGAGGTGCGAGGTGGGGGGAGCGGAGTGGTGTATGCCTACATAATGAGTTCATTGCGCACCATTTGGGGAATGGTCACGCTTGAAGGTGCTGTCTTGGGGGGGGTGGGGAGGGAAGGGATATATACCTACATGATGGGTGCATCGCGCACTTTCTGGGGAACAGACACGCCTAGAGCTTTGACTTGGGGGGACAGGTGGTACATGGGCAATGTATCTAACCTGAAGTTCTGTATCCCCCATAATAAGATGAAAAAAAAAAAAAAGTGTGGATGTATCACATGTGGCCACACTGCTCAGAGTATTCCAGGGATGAAAGCAGGGGCAATATTGGGGCCTCTCTGTACTGGGATCCGGGGTCTCCATCCACCTCTTGTCTCCCAGCTGGGTCTGGGCATATTTCTCTTCTAACCTGAGTCTGTGCTCACTATATCAAGCCCCTACCCTCCCTTAGCCCTGGAGGTGGCTGTCAAGACATACGTGCCAGGCCGAAGGACAGGCATCTGTGGGGTTCTCCCCTATCCAGATGTCTAGACTCCCTCCCCTCCTCCTTATCTGTGTATTCTCATCTTGGGTGCCTGGTATAGCCTACATCCCTTGCACTCACACCAATGCCCTTACTTCTCTCTAAGCTCTGAGGCATAAGTCAGTGGATGTCACATCTGGAACCCACACCTGAGGCTTCCCAGGGCTGACACTGGGGGTGGAACAGGATAGGTGGAGGGAGGCCTCAGTCCTCCCTCAGTGTCCTGACTTTGATTCCTGGCAGAGCCTGGATCCCCATCCTCTACATCCCTGACTCAGCCCCAGGTCACAGCAGGCTCTGACTCCTAGTGTCCCCTGAGGTGTAAGGGCGAGGGTCTCAACCTGATATGTCTGCCCCGGGCTAGCCTAAGGCTGACAGCAGGGACAAGGATGGATTATTTGGGACCCTCTACTTGGAGTGAGGGCCTCCTCGGCCCACCCTCGTCATCTGACCTGATTCCTAAAATTGCCTGGGTGCTCTCCCCTACACTGACCTTATGTCTGGATCTCAGACCAAGGGGCTAGCCTCTGCCAGCTCCCAGACACAAGTCAGTGGACGTCACATCTGGCCCCCTACACAGGGGCTTTTGCAGGCTGACAGCATGGAACAAGGATGGACTGTGGGGCCTCTTATCGGGAAGTAGTGCAGACTGGATCCCCACCTCTATAGACCTTAGTCTGCCAGGTCACACCAACGCTCTGACTCCCAGAGTCCCCTGAGGAAGAAGTGAGGAGGGAGGGACGCAGCCTGACATGTCTGCTGGGCATGGTCCATGGCCGACAGCAGAGGCGGGGCTTTATTATTTGGGGACATTCTACGTGGGGTGGGGGCCTCTTCAGTCCAACCTCATCATCTCAACTCAGTCCTAACAGAGCCTGGGCCCTCTCCCCTCTGCTGATCTGAAGTCTGCCCCCTCAGACTAACCTGTCTTCAGGCTTCACCTGTCAGCCCTCTAGATACATGTCGGTTGGCCTTTACCTCTGGGACCTGTACCGGAGACTTCCTAGGGCTTAAGGTACAGGCAGAGTGGATTATTTGGAGACCCTCTACCTGGGGTGGGAACCTCTTCCATCCACACTCAGCGTTTCACCTTGAGTCCTAACTGAGCCTGGGCCCTCTCCTTCTGCTGATCTGAAGCTTGCCCCTCAGACCAAGGCCATCACTTCAGTCAGCCCCCTGGCGGATGTCAGTGGATGTTACATCCCTGCCCCACATCCATGGCTTCCCGGGGCTGAAGCAGGGACAAGAATGGACTGTGGGGCCCCCTATCGGGGAGTGGTGAAGCCTGGATCTCCACATCTATGGACTTTAGTCTTCCGTGTCACACCAACGCTCTGTCAGCCTCGCCTCTGTCAGCCCCCCACACAGATGTCAGTGGACGTCACAGCCAGCCCCCCACACCCAGGCTTTCCAGAACTTCCCCAGGCTGACAGGAGAGGCAGAGCTGGATTATTTGGGCATCCTCTACCAGAAGGGGACCCACTCAGTTCCCCCTCAGGGTCTCACCTTGACTCCTCACAGAACCTGGGCCCTCTCCTCAGGGTGGACCGGAAGTCTGGACCTCAGACCAAGGCACCCGCCTGTCAGGCCCCCAGAGGGAAGTCGGTGGATGTCACATCCGGCCCCGTACCCAGGCTTCCCAGGGCTGACAGCAGGGACAATGATGGACTGTGGGGCCCCCTAATGGTCTGCGGCAGATCCTGGATCTCCACCCTCTACAGCCCTTAGTTGATCCTGGGTCAATTCAACATATGATTTCCAGAGTCCCTTGTGTCCCAAATGGGAAGGGCTCAGCCTGACAAGTCTGTCCCAGGGTGGCCCAGGGATGACAGAAGGGGCAGAGCTGGATTATATGGGTCCCTCTGCCTGTAGCAGGGACCTCTCAGCCCTCCCTCAGTGTCTCACCTTGACTGCTAACAGAGCCTGGGCCCTCTGCCCTCCGCCAAGCTGAAGTCTGGACCTCCCCCCAAGGCCCTCACCTGTGTCAACCCCTGAGGCAGAAGTCAGTGGACATCACTAGTGGCAGAGGCAGGGATGGGGCCCCTCTGTGCTAGTTTCCAGGGTTCCCCTAGTCCTCATTCAGTGTCTCACCTTGACTGCCGGCAGAACATCGAACTCCATCCACACTGACAATTGGATCTCCCACAGCTGACTACTAGTACAGTGCCAGGGCCCCTTCCATTCTGGAGTCCAGAGCTGCCTTGGTCCCCCCTCAGGGCCCTCACCTCTATTCCTACCAAAGCATGTGACATCTCCTTGGGATAAAATGAGTATGTCCCCAGTAAACTAAGGCTTACACTGCCCTGAATCCCTTGAGGTAGAACTTCACTGATACAGGTCAAAGGTTGTATTGTCGAGAATTGATGAGTCTTCGAGGACTGACAGGGTAGAGATGGATTCCTTGGGACTCATGTATTCTGGGGTGAGTGGACACCTCAATTCTCACTCATGACAGCCCTCATCTAGGCCCTTGGCTCCTTGATTAAGCGCTCTGTGGGAAATGTCCTCTCCCTTGCACGTCAGACCATTTGTTCAGCTGCAGCCCTTGTAAAAAATGACTCCAAGGCCCTGGCTATATGCTAAACGGGGAGCTGTTGCATCCATGACCAAGGGTGAGCAGTCGTATATGTAGTGTTCTCTTATTCAAATTTCTTCTGTATCTGTGTTTTGTACAATTTTAACTTCCATTGTTTATGCTGTTTCCTTTAGTCATTTATGCTACTTGGAAAAATGTCTACTTTGTAAGTATTTTCAAAGAATTGTATTTTGTCAGTTATCTCTGCTGTTATCTGCTTCATTATTTCTGCATTTATCTTCATTATTTCATTCCTTCTAGTAACTTAAGTTTCACATGATATTTATTCTTTAGTTTCTTGAATTGTGCAGATGTTTTAAATATTTTTATTGAGTCATATCTTTAAGGCTCTTTCCCTCTGAGTATCACTTGGTCTGTATCACACAGTTAGTGTTATATAGCTTTATGTGTATGTCTTGAATTTTTTACAAGTTAAATATATTATTCTATTACTCATGCTATTAAATTTTCTATACTTATCCCCAAATGAGGGGTGTAAAATTATTTTTGAGAAGACTGTGAAAAGGATGATAGAAATAGAATGTCACTTAGAGCAGATTTTAGGTTCCAAAGGCATTTTATTTGTTTTATTTTTGTCATTAGTTATAGAACAGTTTTGAACATATTTAAATGCTGTTAACACAGTTGGGTTTATTGCAGGAATGCAAAGAAGTTTAACACTAGAAGACCAAACATTCCAACTGGCCATGTGTAAGAATATAGGATTTTCTAGGAAAACAGAAAATTCTGTTTAATACAGAGGGAATTTAATGCAGGTGAGTGATTACACAAGTGATGGAGAAGCCAAACAAGGGAGAGTTGCAGAACCCAGTAATTAGCCACTCGAGGAAGTCAATCTCACCTCTAGGTCTGAAGGACAGACAGGAATTAAGCATTAATGGAGCCTAGGTATTGGATTCAACAGGATCAGGAATCATGGTGGGACTATCTGATGGTGGCTGGATCCACGGACAATGTAGCCACTGAAGGAGAAGTCACCTGATGCAGAAGAAAGAGGAGAAAAACCTCTCTGATCTCTCTATCTTTATGAACCAAAATGGCAGCCAAATGTTGGTGAGCCTAGGAATTGGAGCCTTCAGGAGTCAAATCCTGTATAGTAGAGAGCAGAGTAGGAGAAAATGAGAGATGGATCTGCGAGAAAATAGTCTCAGGGCTGACTAACTATATTAACAGATTGAATGAGACAAATCATATCTATAGTAAATTTAGTAATGTTTAAAAAGTTTTAAGTTTTGTGGGGCACAAATTTAATTCTGTTACATATATATATTGTATAGTGGTGAAGTCTGGGCTTTTGGTGTACCCAACACATGAGTAGTGCACATTCTGCCCCACAGATAATTTTCCATGCCTCACCTCCTCCCATCCTTACACTTTTGAGTCTGCAATGTGCATTATACCACTCCGTGTGCCCTTATGTAGCCATAATTTAGTTCCCACTTATAAGCAAGAATATGTAGCATTTATTTTTCTGGTCCAGAGTTACTTCACTTAGGATGATGTTCTCCAGTTCCCTCCATGTTGCTGCAAAAGATATTATTTCACTCTTTCTTATTGTTGAATATTCTCCATGGTATGTGTGTGTGTGTGTGTGTATATATATATATATATATATATATATACATATCTGAATTTCTTAATCCATTCAGTTGATGGGTACTTTGGTAGATTCCATATTTTTGCAATGTTTAATTGTGCTGTGATAAATATATGAGTAGAGATGTCTTTTGGATATAATGATTTCTTTTCCTCTGGGTACCTACCCAGTACTTTTATTTATTTATTAATTTTATTAATAATAAGTACTTTTATTTATTTATTTATTTATTTTCATCTTATTGTTATGGTGGATACAGAATTGCAGGTTACATACGTTGCCCATGTACCGCCTTTCTCCCCAAGTCAGAGCTCCAGGCGTGTCTGTTCTCCAGATAGTGCGTGTTGCACCCATCATGTAGGTATATATCCCTCCCTTCCCCACCCCCCTTCCCGAGTCAGCACCTTCAAGCGTTACCATTCCCCAAAGGGTGCGCAATGCACTCATTGGTAGGCATACACCCATCCCCTCCCCTACCCCCCACCTCAGTGTGATATCCGATTGTTGTCGTTCCCAGATTTGTATTTAGGTGATGATCAGGGAAACCAATTTTCTGGTGAGTACATGTGATGCTTGTTTTTTCATTCTTGGGATACTTCACTTAATATAATGGGTTCCAACTCTCTCCAGGAGAACCATAGAGATGTCGTATCTTCATTATTTCTTATAGCTGAGTAATTGCAAACTAGTGCAACCCCTGTGGAAAGCATTATGCAGGTATCTTAAACAGATTCAAGTAGACCTGCCATTCGATCCAGCAATCCCATTATTGGGCATATACCCAAAGGAAAAAAGGTCATTCTGTAACAAAGACACATGTACCCGAATGTTTACAGCAGCACAATTCATAATAGTAAAGATGTGGAAACAACCCAAATGCCCATCAATACATGATTGGATTAGTAAGCTGTGGTATATATATACCAGTACTGGGTTTGCAGGATCAAAGATAGATCTACTTTTCATTCTTTGAGAAAGTTTCATACTAATTTACATTCCCACCAAGAGTGTAAAAGTGTTTCATTTTAACTGCATCCACACTAACAACTAACTTTTTTTTTTTTTTTTACTTTTTATTAATGGGCATTCTAATTGGAGTGAGATGGTATCTCATTGTAGTTTTAAGTTGCATTTCCCTGATTACATTAAATTTATACATAATTTTTTAATAAAAATTGACATACATTCCAAATAAAAAGAAATATTTCTCAAGGTAAAAAATTTTATTCCACCCCATCCTCTCTCCCAAAGTATAAAGTTTATATGCATGAGTCCATTGTGATAAATAAATGACAGAATACATAAATGGAGGAGAACAGACAAATCATTGTGCAGAAGTATTACGCATCATTTATGTAGATACTCCATATTTCTCAAGTGTTGGCTGGTCACAGTGACTTCCTTCCAAAGAAAGTACAGTGTGAAAAAGGGGGAAAAGATTAACTCTATAACAGCTAAGCCTGAAAAACGCTCCCTCTGCCAGATGATCAAGATTGATATCCACAATGATAAGTGTCGGGCAGGTGGTCAGGGGAAGGAGGGGATGGGTAAATTCATATCGAATGACTGTAGTGAGCTGTCTGTGGGATAAGCACACTTGCAGCTGTGGTTTTGGAGGTACAAAGGCAGTATATGTAACCAAAGTGTTTGCACCCCCGTAATATTCTGAAATAAAACAAAAACAGTGATAAGTGATTGCTAATTCTATGCATCTTTGATATGTTGTCACTAGAATAGCACTTTATCTCTGTGGTGCTCCCCTTTCCAAACCCATAATACCAAGTTAATCATGACAAAATCATCAGCAAAATTCCAAGAGAGGGGCATCCTACAATATGCCTCATAGTACTCCTCAAAACTGTCAAGGTCATCAAAAACAAGGAATGCCTGAGAAACTGTCATAGACAAGAGGAGTCTAAGAAGGCATAAAGGGTAAATATCATGTAGAATCTTGGATAGGATCCTGGAACAGAAAAAAGACATTAAGTAACAACTAAGGAAACCTAAAGAAAGTGTCAACTTTTGTTAATAACATTTTATCACTATTGGTTCATTAGTTGTATACAATGTACCATGCTACAAGGTTAACTAATAGCGGAAAGCAAGTGTGGGCCATGTGGGAAATCTCGGTACTATCTTTGAAATTTTTCTGTGAATCCAACAGTATTCTAAAATAAAAAGTTGTTAAAATGGAAAAAAAGAAAAGTTAGTCAGCTAAAGGATATGTGTGAAAAACCTATAGAAAACATTATACACATATGGGGAAATTTGAAAGCCTTTGCTTTGAAATTGAGGATTAGACAAAGATTCCTCCCATTACCATTTCTATTGAATATTTTGATGGAGATTCTGTCCAGTGCAGTAATGAGAAGCAGAAAAAATAAAGGAGGTAGCAATCATAAAATAAGAAATAAAATGTCCATGATTAAAAGATGATTAGACTCTGTGTGAAAAAAATCCAAAAGAACTAAGGTTAAACTGTTCAATGAAATAAAATGAATGTCAAGGTTGCTTGGTAAACTTTGTTTCTGCAGCAACAAATAGTATAAAACGAAAATGAAAGTCAGCAAAATGTGGCTTGTAATCTATGATACCAAAATATTAAATATTGAAGAGTAAATCTCCCCAAAGAATGTTTTAGGAACTGTATGGAAAAATATAAAAGCACCGTTTAGATAAATTAATAAACACCTAACTTAAAGTATAATATGATCATGGATATGAAGATTCAGTTGTATAAAGATGTTAATTCTCCTTAATTAATCTACACATTGACTGCAATCTAAATAAAAAATCCCCAAGTCTTCGTGCATGAATATGTCTGTTTATGTGCATATCTGTGTGAAATGTGACCCAATGAGTGTAATGTTTAAATTGGCATGCAACAGGCCAAGGATAGCCAACACAGTCTTGAAGGAATAGAGGAAGATAAAACTAGTTACTCTACCAGATGAGAAAGAATTATTAAAATGCTAGAGTAATTAGTTTTGTGGTATGTGTGCCATGGTTGACAAGCAGATCAATGGAAATAGGGTACTCTTGAAACAGATAGGCTTCTATATATACCGTTGATATCCAAAAAAGGTGCAACTGTGGAACAGTGGGGAATCACAGTATTTTTAATAAATGACAGTGAAACAATTGGATCTTCATATAGAAACCCCAATGCAACTGGAATTCTTCTGAAGCTACAAAAACCAATTGCAGAGGAATTAAAGGTCTACTTTTTCAATTGTTGCTATAAAACATTTCAAAACACACAAAACTATATTGAATAGTTGAATGAACCTAGCATTGTGGGTCAAGTAGGGCTTTGAAAATGCTGGAGGAAAAAGGACTGAAAGAGTTTGGGGACATCATGCAATGCCAGAAGAGATGGAGATGATATGAGCTGGGGAGAAAGAGAGGAAATGGCAGCTCTTTCTGCTCCCTGTCTCTGACACAGATGGCCTTCCTACCATCATGGGCCTTCATTTTCAAAGAGTTGGACATGGTGGCAGCTTGAGAGAAGGCCACCTGGACAAATGATGTGCTCATTCCACCTCCCTCATCATGACGTGCTGACCACTAGAGTCCTGGTGCTCCAAAAAGTGTGACTTGATGTATGAATTCAGAAACTCCTGACAACGGGTGTTGGACTAACACCCTGACCAGGCTCCAGAGGCGTTTACTGGCCTAGAGTCAAGGCCAGGTTTTCCGCATGTGTTGGGAGCAGAGTCCTGCCTCCCTCCTCACCTGGATGAGACCTCTTGATGGAGGTCACTTTGGCCAGTCTCTTTGTTTGGCTCATTTCAAGGTGTACCAGAGTTGCTGCTCTTTTGCAAAAATCACTGTCTGCACAGCCTTGCTATTAGGGTTTGGAGTACTTCATGGTGCAAAGGAGGATATCTCTCCTACCTTTGGTCAGAGGTACTCTAAATGTGCAGGGCTAAGTATCACGGGATGACATTGAACTCAGTGCAAGTGGGCAGGGTACCTCCAGAGATACCAGTGGGAGGGCTTCCCCTAGCAGCACGGGAACTACCACCAGTTTGGAGAGACTTCTCCTAACAGTGTCTTTCACAGAGTAGAAATTTTCATTTTAATAATGTCTAACTTATCAATTTTTTCTTTCATGAGTCATGCATTTGGTGTGTATATAAGAAGTCATTGCCAAATCCAAGTTCACTTTGATTTTCTTCCATGTTAGCTTTCAGAAGCTTTATAGCTTTGTGCTTTACATTTAGGTCTAGGATCCATTTTGAGTAAACTTTGTGAAAGGTGCACAGCAAATGTCTTTCTCCTTGCTGAGGTCAGTGGTTCTGTAAATGTGGAGAGTACAGGCATCATGGGATGACATTGAACTCATTTCGAGTGGGCAGGGGGCCTCAAGATATACCAGTGAGGGGCCTCTCACAGCGCACAAGAACTGTCACCAGTCTAGGGAGAGGTGTTGGGAAAGTGTCTTAACGAAGAAACTCCACCATTAAAATGGTATTATAATGGGATTTGGAGCTCCTGGTTTGAAAGGATTTAGGGTGGCAGTCAGTCTCTGAATGAAATGGGGTCACCCAAATGGAGCCACAGGATGATGGGCTGAGGGGCCCTGTATCAGGGAGAGTATCATTGCAACTATTCCATATACCCAAGGGTTGTTGGAGGCCCAGATCAACACTCGCTCCCTTCTCTGCTCCACATACTTCCTTTCAGCTGCTGTCACTCCAGACAGGGGCCTCAGCAGAATTCAGGAATGCCACGACTCCAGAAGAGGTTGACTTATGATTTTGTGAGAGATTTCACTGAAGGCCTGGATCATCTCCAGATCCACTCTGTTCAGGACCAACTCAGCTGTTGTGGAGTTGAGTTTGCTTTCTTCCTCAGCTTCGGCTTTAGCATCTTGGGTGCATTAGCCTTTCTTGTAGCCAGAACAGGATATACAACTTGTGATGGTTAATTTTAGATGTGGAATTTACTAGGTTAAGGGATACCCCAGTAGTTGGTGAAGCATTATTTCTGGGTGTGTCTGTGAGGGTGTTTCTAGAAGAGATCAGCATTCAAATTAATGGACTAAATAAGAAAGATTTTTCCTCACCCACTGTAGCTAGGCATGATGTAATTCACTGAGGCCCAGATGGAACAAAAAGGCAGAGGAAAGGCAAGTTTGCTCTCCCTCCTCTCTTTCTCTCTCTCTCTCTCTCTCTTCCAGAGCTGGGACATCCTTCTTCTCCTGCCCTTCAATATCAGAACTTCAGGTTTTCTGGACTTTGGACTCTGGGACTTTCAGCAGCATCTGCTCTGGGGTCTTGGGCCTTTGTCCTCCGACTAAGAGTTATACCATCTGCTTCCCTGGTTGGAAGGCCTTCAGACTTGGACTGAGTCACGATGGTGGCACCCTGGTTCTGCAGCTTGAAGATGGCCTATTGTGGGACTTCTCAGTCTCCAAAATTGCATGAGCCAATTCTCTTAATCAATTTCCTCTCATATGTCTGTATATATCTGTCTAAGTATCTTATTGGTTCTGTCTCTCTGGATAACCCTGACTGATACACAACCTTTGATGTGAAGGTGGAAAGCTTACAGAATAAAGCTCTGCTCCTGTGCCTGGAAATAGCTGGGGTCTGAGTTTCACTCCTGGCCCCTGTGACCTTTGGGATTTTGGTACTGAAGCCCATCAGAAATAGCAAAAGGGTTGTTTTTCCTTTTCTTGTGGGGAAGGGATGAGGGGAAGGACTGCCTGGAGCTCCTTCTGTGCACTACCCACAGTAGATGGCTCACTGAAGAATAGCAATACTTTGGAAATTTAGCCTATGTTGATGGCTTATGTGTCAAATTTAAAGATGAGAAGAGTACTGAAAAAAGGGGCCTGAGATTTGCAACAACTTGGATGGAACTGGAGAACATTATGTTCAGTGAAATAAGCCAAGCACAGAAGACAAATCTTGCACATTCACACTCATATGTGGGAGCTATATAATAGAAGCATCTCATGGAAACAGAGAGTATGAAGATGGTTATCAGAGGCTAAGGGTAGTGAGAACAGGGGGATAAGGTGGGGTTAATTAAAGGATGCAAAAATATAATTAGATAGTAGATAGAATGAACACTATTTCATAGCACAACAAAGTGACTATAGTCAACAATAAGTTTGGGTATACTTTAAAATAGCTAGAATAGAAATGTTCCTAACACAAAGAAATGATAAATACCTGAGGTGATGGAAGCCCCAATTACCCTGATTTGATTAATTCACATTCTGTGCTAGTATCAAAACATCACATGTACCCTACAGAGATATACAATTATGATGTACACATAATAGTAAAAATGAAACGGAGGGCATGAGGACCTCTAACTGGGAAGAAGAGCAAGCAACAAGCCTTCAAAGACCAAGGGAAAGTAATAAGGTTGTTATAAGCACTGTTCAGTGACAAGTGCTTCGCCCTTCCTGGGTCCATAGTAAGCTCAATGTCCTATCTCCTTGTAGTTGTGTCAATGCAATTAGTCCTAGATAATGAATTGTGAGTGTAAGTGAGGTGTTCCCCTTCTGACAGCAGCACTGAATTACCAGTGCAAGCCCCACTACGTTTCCTTCCCCCTTGCCATGAAGATTGCAGAAGCACACTTCAACAGCTACCATGAGCTGAAACTCACCCAGTGATCTGAATTAGACACATAGTGTGAGAAAAAAGTCCCCCCTTGCCTGTGCTGGCCCCTTCCCCTTTCATCTTTCTTTAGTCCCCGGGAAAATTTTGTGAACCCTATACTATTACACAAATGCAAAGATTTAGTCCTGACTGATCTCCTGAAGATGGAGGCCAAGGAGTCTTGGTGACAGAGAAATCAGACCTGGATCTGGGGCCCATTAGAGACTCCTTCAGGGCAGCTGCTCTTTTTTTTTTTTTTTTTTTTTTTTATTTTTTATTTTTTATTTATTCATTTTTTTTTATTTATTTTTTTTTTCAATTTAATTTTACAGAATCAAAGAGTCTAACAGTATATCTTGTTAGATACAGTATGTCCTCATAATGTATACATTATTTCTTGTACAATGATATGAAATAATATGGGAAATATTCATGATAAATTATTAAGTGAACAGTGCAAGTTAAAAACAATAGTTTCATATTTTTTTCCC
>JAPYYL010000031.1:6907547-6954857 GCA_028534055.1 Eulemur mongoz | reverse complement strand
ACTATACTACAAGGCCGTGGTTCTTAAAACAGCCTGGTATTGGCACAAGTGCAGGGACACAGACCAGTGGAACACAACAGAAAATCCAAATATAGAACCATCCTCATATAGTCACCTAATTTTTGACAAAGCGGGAAAGAATATACTCCGGGGACAAGAATCCCTATTCAACAAATGGTGCTGGGAGAATTGGTTAGCCTCTTGCAGAAGACTGAAACAGGACCCACAGCTTTCACCTCTCACAAAAATCAAATCACGGTGGATAACAGACTTAAACCTTAGGCGTGATACAATCAGAATTCTAGAAGAAAATGTAGGAAAGACTCTTACAGGGCAGCTGCTCTTGAAGCCCTGCTGCCTGATAAGGCATTCTGACGCCTTGATTAAATCAATGTTTATTGTGTTGTATTTCTGATCTAAATGTGTGACTTGTCCATTTACTTATGGACTCGACAAACTATGAATTCTGGTCCTTTGGGCACAACATACCAGGATTGAAAGTCTAGTGTCTTTTTCACACCCATCTCCAATGTCAGTCTCTCCACCCAGCTTGGCTTGGGACCTACACTCATGCCTGCCAGAAAAGCCCTTTCTTCCTTGCATACACAGTAACACGCTGTGCCAGGTAACTCTCTCTTATGCTTGCATTTTATTTTCTGAGGAAGACAACCCACACTCCTCCCTGGGATGGAGACAGGACCTACCAATTCTCACCCTGGCTGCAGAGAAATCATAGTTCATCCAAAACGATATGCAGGAGAGAATAGTGGTGAGGACCGTAGGCCAGTAGACCTGTACAAGGTAGCTGTTGACTTCCTTTTGGACCTGGAACTTGAGTATCAGGCGCATGTAGGACCCTGGCAAAGAGACTCACTGATGTCAGTGTGGCAGGGCCTGGGAGCTTTGTAAGGTGGAGAGGCAAACAACGGAGGGGGTGGTGACTGATGGGCAGTTCAGCCTCTAATTCTTCATCCACGGGCATCCCACCTGAGAAGGCCAGTGAAAATGGCACATCTAAGCAGGCCCACGTGGCAGAGAAAGTCTGCTCTCTCCCATTCCTTTCTCACTTGCTCAATGGTAGCTGAAGTCTTGGAAAGGGAGAGGCAAGAGATGGCTCCAAGCTCTAAGGAGATGGAGGCTAAGAGGCCAGCCCAGAGAGGCACATGAATCCTTTTTACCTGCAGAGCCTGGTCAACCATGCCCAGTGCTTCCACAGCCCTTCCTTACTTGCACAGGGTGAGCTCTTGGGGCTTTATCAAGGGGGCCTGGCAGGCGTGCAGAACCAGTGGGAAATGGGAAGGGAGGGAGCAGAGAGTATAGGGGTCCCAGGCAGAGGCCACTGGGAGTTTATGGGAGTGCAAAGGGGACAACGGACAGGAGAGAAAGGAAGGGGTGGGACCCACATGTGTAGAAATACATCTCCTTGCTAGTAATCATTCTCCCCAGGAAAGAGAATGGAGGGATATGCAGCTTCTCAGCCATGTAGATGGTACTCCCATTGTCTTCCCAGAACAGCATGATGCCTTCAACCGTGTATCCATCTGTGAAGGGGAGAGAAACAACGTGTCTCAGAAAATGGGCACAGGTAAATTTCACACCAGAGCAGTCTGAAAACCAAAGGATGGCTGCAACTTGCCATTTTTGGGGTTCCTTTATGCTTTGCTGAGCCTGAGCACTGGGGAAAGAGAACCCTCACTTTGGAGTTTCTTAGACAGAAAGGAAGGCACAGCAAAGACACATTACAAGCTTCCACCCACTATCTTTTGTGCAATTTCCCAATAGTGGATACACTTCCTAAAGGGATGACTCACACTCTAAACGACATCTGCTCCCAGATGCCATATATAAAGCCCCATCAGTCAGTCAATCAATCACCTATCCTGGGTATCTACCATCTGTCTTTCTATATCTCCATGATCTATGTGTGTAGTGGAGAGAGAGTGGGGAGGAGGAGGGGGTGTAGAGGTGTGCTGTCCCTCTCACTGTCAGATCCACCTTTGGTTTCCAAATCGCCAGAGCCCCAGGTGGGGAGAGGGGCCATAGGAGATGAATGGATAGCTTTCCATCGCCAGCTTGCAGGCCTGTTTGTACAGAGGGAATCTGTGCAGATCTGGGTAACAAGCTGCCGTTGTGGAGAGTCTGTAGAGGAAAACAGAAAGGAAGGGCAACATGAGCCCAGCCCAGGCAAGCAACCACTCCTGAGAGAACTGCAGGACTGCAGAGGGAAGTGTGACCCAAGGACTGACCGATGTTTGGGCAGGAGGTGGGGCACTTCTGCATGAGAGAGACATGAGAGACCTGGCAGGACTTAAACAAGGAGCAGATGTGTGGCATGTCAGAGAGCCGCAGGGCGTCAGCAAAGAGAAGGGCCTTGAGTGAACAGAATGGGGAGATGGGAGGAGACTGGCACTTGCTAAGGAAGCACGTGAGGGTCCGTAGGTTAGGAGTGGAAGGGAGGGTGGGAAAGATTTCAACTCATGGAAAGGAGGAAGGAGCCACTCCAGAAAGAAGGAACAGCATAAGTCAAGGTGCCTACAGGAATCTCTGAAGGTTCCAGTTTGGCTACTAGGTAGTGTGAGTAAAGGGGGCCAATCCAAGACAGGTTCGTGTGGCCCTTAGAATGTGTTTGTGACATATTCATCAGGACTCAGGAAGCCTGGTGAGACATCCCCAGCACCCTAGGGGGACTCAGTGGATGCCATATCACACCGTTCCATCTGGGTGAAGCTGAAACATGCGATTTTCCACAATCACATCATGCACGTAAGCATCCTTGCTCTTCACAAAGTAGCAGTCGGGGACCCACAACTTCTCATGCATCCGATAGTCCAGGGACAGGTTCAGGTAGGGCTCATAGTACGCTAAGCGTGAATCTTTCCAAGTCTGATGAAAAAACATAGTGATTGTATAGTGCTGGGGAGACAAAGGTAAATCCCAGTTGCAAGCTAGGTTGTTCCAGCTCTGTCCTCTTTGTGTACATGTGTGTGTGTGCACATACCTGTCCGTGCAAGTGCATTGAAATGTATTGCAACTATAGGCGAGTGCATGAAACATATGGATGTTTAAAAAAAGATTATTAAAATGACCCTTGTGTAATTAAAATCCATGTTAAAAATCAAAGCATTACCAACAATTTTCAAACCCCAATGTGGCCCTTAAAGAACATATTTCCCACATCTCCCAGCAGTAACCATTATCCTAGATATTATGATTAATAATTTCCTTGCTTTTTGTTAGAGTTTCAATGTCCATGTATTCCTAGAAAACGCATTGCTTGGACTTTTAAAAAAGACTTTATACCAATGTAATCATACTGCGTGTATTCATGATCTGCTTCTTTCACGCAACATTTTATTCATGAGATCAATTCAGGTTAGCACATGTAATTATAATGTGTTTGCTTGCCTTGCTGGGTAACAGATGAATATACTACGCATGTTATGGGGTGAACACATTGTACATCTCCAAAACATGACAAAATGAAAATGATGAGGTGTAAGCTACAGTTTACACCGCTGCCAAAAGCCAAGAGTTGAGAGTGGCTGAGGATTCCCAGTGCTTCCAACTCACCAGCATGGATTGGTACTGTCTGACTTTTGACTGTTGCCAGTCTGGTGAGTATGTGATGGATTCTCACTGTGGTTTTACTTTGCCTTACTACTAACGAGGTCGAGCCTCTTTTCATGTTTGCTATGCTTATCTACCATTTAGTTTTCTTTGAAAAACTGAAATTCCTCTTTACATTTTTGTACATTTTTGTATCTGCTATTAAAATACTCTTCTTTTTAATTCACATTAATTATGTATATTTTGAATATCAGTCCTCCGCACTGCAAACAGCTTAGTCTATTCTGATTTATCCTTTCACACGCATCATAGGGGTTGTGTTTACTTTGCGAAATAGAAGTTCCAGGAGTTCTGGCTAAACAGAGTTTTCATATAGTCAGAGTTACCTGTATTTATTTTTATGGTTTGTGTTTTCTGTGTCTTTGGAAAGAAATCCTTACCAATTCCAAGACACAAAAAGAGCGTCCTATGTGATCTTATAGAAGCTTCATAAGCCTTTCACTTTTCAGTGAATAATCCATCTGGAACCAAATTTTTGTATATAGTGTGATGTAGGGGTTCTATTAACTGATTTTTTTTTTTTAATTCCAGGTGGCTGTAGTTTGAAAACTCTACCTTGTTCCTCCACGTGATTTCTGTCATGGGTCAGAATAGCTGGTATTGGCTTATAACACTGCTCCTTGTCCCATGACCCCTGTCTCCAGCCCCGTGGCTGGAACTGCCATACTTACCATATTCGTTTCTGATATCTGTTCAATGCTGGGGACACATACAGATATTCTCACAGGCATGGGGGCACCTATGACACAGGAGATGGTTTGACATGAAGGGTAGAATATGGAGAAGAGCACAGACTGAGGAGCCAGACTGCCTGGCTCTGAACCTGCTTTGACACTTGTTACCTGTGTGACCCTGAGTAAGTCATCTGACCACTCTAAGCCTTAGCTGCCTCATGGGCAAAAGAGGGGTAAAGACATGACTGATCTCATAGTCAATGCAGGTCAAGCACTTAGAACAGGGTGGACCCATGATATGCTGAAAGGAAGGGCTAAGGGCAAAACAGAGGAAATGAAGGGGTGAAACACTCTTTTTCTAAATATTTCCTGATAAAATCTGAAGGGAATGAGCCTCCAAACAAGATTCACGGTTCTGTGTGCGTGCATGTTTGTGTTAGTGCACATGTATCTGTGTGTGATTGTTTGAGCTGTGTGTATGAATGTATGTTGGCATGTCCATGTGTGAGCGAATTTGTGAGTGTTTTTGTGTGCAGGTGAATGTGTCAGTGTGTTTTAGACATGTCTGTGCATTTGTGAACATGTGAGCATGTCTGTGTGCCAGTGCTTGTGTTGTGCGGGACTGAATGTGTGAGCATGTCCATAAGGACGAGTGTGCTCCTGTGGAAGTGGGAGTGAGTGTGGGAATGTATGGGTGTGTCTGTGGGTCAGCCATTGACCCATATATTGGGCAACAGCCTTTGACCGCAAGCAATAAAACCAGACACTGACAGGAGACAGGCACTGACTGTAATGGCTTCAGAAAGAGCTGCTAAATCAGAAAACAAGCTCGATTTCATTTCTCTATGATCATATCTTGTCCCTGACCCCAGATGGCACCCTACGAGCTATCTTTTTCCGTATTTACTCTGAACTCTTTCTCCGAAGCCTCTGGGTACCCCTAAGCCTGTTAATATCCTCATGTGTGCAATATCCCTTTATTTCCTGTCTCCTCTTAGCAGACTCCTTATTCTACAAGATCCAGCTTAACTGTCACATGCTCTAGGGAATCAATCTTTCTTACTTTCTCTCTCTTTCTCTCTCTATCTATCTCTCTTTTGTAGAGATGAGGTCTCACTCTGTTGCCCCAAGATGCTGTGCAGTGGCATGATCATATCTCACTGGACCTCAAAGTCCAAGGCTCAAGTGATCCTTCTGCCTGAGCCTCCTGAATAGCTAGGACTACAGGTGTGCTCAGCTACACCTGGCTAATTTTTCTTATTTTTTATAGAGACAGGGTCTTCTCATGTTGCCCAGGCTGGTCTTGAACTCCTAGCCACAGGTGATCCTGAGGCCTCAGCCTACCAAAGTGCAGGGATCACAGGTGTGGGCCATTGTGCCAGGCTCAGGGTGATCTTTAGGGACTCCTCTAGGCTGGACCTGCACTCCTCTCTGTGCTCCCCTAGTACTTGTATCTGTCCTCTTTGTCATAGCTGTTGTCCTGCTGGATTAGAAAGGTCAACTACGTCATTGACCTTGTGCTTCAACTCTGTATCCTCAGTGTCCAGCACGTGGTGTGGACAGAGTTGGCATACTATGCACAGAATCCTCGGAGCAGAGAGGTAAGATTTCTATTCAGAAACACGCCTACCATTTTGACTAGCATCATTGTGTGGGAGTGTATATTTGTTAAATTTTTCATCAGTCTTAACTCCTAAGATCTGTGCAGTTTATTGCACATACATTACACCTCAACAAAACATCATTAACCAAAAAATTTTCTTTAAAAAGAAAAAAGAAGAAAAAAATCTCCCTAACATTCTGCCATTGCTTTGGCTTTCTGTGAGAGTAGCGTATTTTCTCTGGGATTGAAAGGAGAATCAAAGAGAGCTGAAATGTTCCTCTACAAAAAGGCAACATCTGGGACCTCCTAGTGCAGCCACATTCCTACTAAAGGAAGGCTGTTCCCTTAATAGTGAAGTGTATGGGAACCCCATGTGGCTGCCATTTTGGTGAGTGACACATTTCAAAGGCTATTCATAGCTTCTGTTTTGTTTGGTCTTTAAGATAGTAAGTTTTGATATGGCACCAGAGTCTTTCTGTCAAGATACCCAACCAGGGTGGTTGTATCAGCTTGGGGTAGGGGTGAAATCCACAGGGAAGCTTTGAGAAACTGGAACATGAGACAGAAATGTGCTGGTGATAAGCCTGGGGTCCAGAGAGCTCTCCAGAAATTTCCTCAGCCCTCAGGAGACCACAGGGATGGGTGTGCCCAGGAAAGGGCCCCAAGTGTTGTGAACTGGGTGATCTGGGGAGCAGTCCCTCCCAGGCCAGCCAAGTTGTAAATATGGGCCTAGAGCTGAGACAAGGCTGAGGTCAAGTCCTGGAATGGCCACCTCATAGCTTGTGTGACCCTGAGTGAGACAGTTAACCCCTGAGAGTCCTGCATCTGTCCTCTGTGAAATAGTCCTAGTCCTTACCTGGCGGGTGCGGGAGGAGGGAGGCAGCCTGTGCTGGTCTGCTTCTGCTATTGTAACAAAGCACCGCAGACCGGATGTCCTGAACCACAGATTTTTATCACCTCCCAACATTTCATGTCAGTGACAGCAAAGCATTAACTCATGGGTGCGGAGCCCTTGTATTTAGGGGACCTGTGTGACTGCCTAGGCTGCACACCCATGCCACTGACCTTGGTTCTAATCTTGGGCCTGCTATCTTTTTTTTTTTTTTTTTTTTGAGACAGAGTCTCACTCTCTTGCCTGGGCTAGAGTGCTGTGGTGTCAGCCTAGCTCACAGCAACTTCAAACCCCTGGGCTCAAGCGATCCTCCTGCCATGCCACCACACCCAGCTAATTTTTTCTATTTTTAGTTGTTTGGCTAATTTCTTTCCATTTATAGTAGAGATGGGGTCTCGTTCTTGCTCAGGCTGGTGTCAAACTCCTAAGCTCAAGCAATCCTCTTGCCTCGGCCTCCCAGAGTACTAGGATGACAGGCATGAACCACCTTGCCCGGCTTGGGCCTGCTCTTGAAACCAATCAGGTGTGTGCTACAGTATCATCTGGAGAAAGGGCTATAGAAACATCCAAGTGCTGGACTTGAAGATTGAGAGCTTCCTGAAGTCACATGACTTCCACTTCCTAGGATTTGGGCTCTTTTGGACATTTTGAATGAATTTGCTTACCCTCAGGGCTCCCTCCTCATTCCCCGCTCAAGATCCCCTCCCCCAGCATACAGCAGCCTTTGATGTGGGTGTCTTGAAAGGATCAGAGTCAAGAGGGACCATCCATTCCCTGGGGCTCAGACCCACTGCTCTGCTTTTGCCTCTTCCCTGGGGCTGGAACACTCTTGCTCATCCTGCAGCCTGGGGAATCCCAGCATTCCCTAGCAACAAGATCCATCTGGAGCTGTTTCTAGAGAAGCCCTGGGATTTCCATAGCTAACGAGGGCACACCGAGCATCTCTGCTCCTACAGCTGCATATATCTGGTGTCTGCAGAAGAGGGAGAAGGGAGATGATCAGCTACTGCCAATGGGGGGCAGAGCTGGTTTTCTGCATCTCATTACCTGCACAGACAAACAGGAGTAAATAGGTAATCATGTGCAGGGGCACTCTTCTAGGCTGATAGTCCTTCCTCACCCAGAAGTCTCCAAGAGATGGCCGGTAAAATTGGAGCTGTGCAGTCTGCTGCGCTCCCAAAACACCTGATGCCTATGACAGAGGAATCACTAGACCACACTGTATGTCTGTATCTGTGTGTTCTCCCACCCCCTTCATCATGGGCTGCTGTGTCCCCAGTGCCCAGCACAGGGCAGGGGTTCTGAATCTTCTCCTTGGATTTCTCAGGGAAGCCTGTGGGTACCCTCTCAGAATAATGTTTTTGAATGAAATAAAATAGGCAGGAATACAAAAGAAAGAAATTTTATTGAAATTCACTCATCAGAATATTTCTAAACCTGTAATTGTGATAACATAAAATATATGTGCATCTTCATTAATGTGTTGAATAACAAAATCAAATGGCAGGTCTATTAACTACTGTAATTTGGAAGTAGTGACAAGTGTAATAGATATTTGGAGAGAGCTGCTGCCACCGTTAATAGGAAATGAAAATAGCAGGAATTCCTCTTGGTGACAAAGTGACAAGTACTGCTAATCTTCTTGTGTTGGTTGCCTGCATTCTTTGCACATAATGCTAAATTTCAGTTAGAGGTTAGTGAACACAAAAATGTATTCTTCCACCATCAAATTCCACAGACTCCCTGAATTTCTGGAGGTTGTCAACTCCAGGTATGGACATTGCACAGTGCATGAGTGAATGAATTCATACCCGGAGACCTCAACGAGTGAGTGTCTCATTAAAAGGGAGGGAGGCTTTATTACTCGCAGTCCTCCTCCTTCAAGAGTGGAGGAATTTGGCAAGTGATATTGGGACAACTGGATATCCTTAAGCAAAAGAATGAAGCTGGTCCTCACTTTACATGATATACAAAATTCAACACAAAATCCACCAGAGTCCTAAACAGAAGTGCTAAAACTTTAAAATGCTTTTCTAGATACAACAGCATAAATACAGGCAACAAAAGAACAAATAGACAAATGGGACTAAATTTAAAACATCTGCACATCAAAGGAACAATCAACAGTGTGAAAGGCAGCCCAAGAAATGGGAAACAATATTTGCAATCATGTATCTGATGAGGGTTACTATCTAGAATATATAAAGAACATACACAACTAAACAACAGCAGCAAAAACAAACAACAAGATTGAAACATGGGCAAATAACTGGAATAGATGTTTTTCCGAAGATATACAAATGACCAAAAAAAAAAAACAAAAAAAGAAATAAAGAAATAAAACACATGAAAAAATGCTCAACATCACCAATTAATAGGGAAATGCAAACCAAAACCGCTATGAAATGCCACCTCACATACATTAGGATGAGTGCTATCTAAAAAACAGAAAGTAATGAGAGTTTATGAGGATGTGGAGACACTGGAATCCTTGCGCAGTGTTGGTGCCAATGTAAAACAGTGCAGCCACTGTGGAAAACAGTATGAAGGTTCCTCAAAGAATTAAAAATAGAATGACCATATGTTCCATGAACCCACTGGTGGGTTCCCATCCAAAAGATTTCAAAGCAGATTGAAGAGCTATTTGTACACCCTGTTCACAGCCTCCTTCCTAAGAGGCAAGAGGTGGAAATAACACTAGTGTCCATCCACAGATGAATTAATAAGCAAAATGTGGTCCATGCATAGAATAGAATATGACTCAGTCTTAAAAAGGAGGGAATTGGGTTTTTTGTGTTTTTTTTTTTTTTGACAGTGTCCCAGTGTGTTGCCCCAGCTAGAGTGCCATGGCATCAGCCTAGCTCACAGCAACCTCAAACTCCTGGGCTAAAGTGATCTTCCTGCATCAGCTTCCCAAGTAGCTGGGACTACAGGCATGTGCCACCATGCCCAGTTAATTTATTCTATATATTTTTCAGTTATACAGCTAATTTCTGTTTTTTTTTTTTTTTTTTTTTTTTTTTTTGGAGATGGGGTCTCATTCTTGCTCAGGCTGGTCTCAAACTCCTGAACTCAAATGATCCACCCACCTCTGCCTCCCAGAGTGCTAGGATTACAGGTGTGAGCCCCCATGGTCGGCTTAATATGAGGCTTCTGACACAGGCCACAGCTTGGGTGAATCTGGAGGACGTCATGCTCAGTGAAATGAGCCTGTCACAAAAGGAAAAATACTACCTGATTCCATTGATATGAGGTCCCTAGTGTAGTCAAGTCCATAGAGCTAGAAGAAGAGTGGGTGCCAGGGGCTGGGCGAGGGGCACAGGGGTCGGTGCTTCATGGGGACAGAGTTTGAGTTTGGGAGGGTGAACAAGGTCTGTGGATGGACTGTGGAGATGGCTGCGCAACACCAGGAATGTGGTGATATACCGTTGAACTGTGTACTTAAAAATAATTATCATGGTATATGTTATGAGATGTGTATTTTACCACAATTAAAAGGAAAAAGAGATGAGGAAAGGAGCAGCAGCCTCTTGGCTTGGAAAAGCTGCCCATGAATCCTGGCACTGGCCTGGCAGGGAAAAGCCTCCCTTCATGGTCCTGCAATCCAAGGATGGGCAAGCTGGCATTGGGGACAGATGACCCCAGCTCCCGCACTGCCTGTGAGCTATGGCGGAAGCACTGTGGGGCCTGGGGATCTGCCAATGGCTCTTAGCTCCAGGCATCAGTTGCTAACTATTAGTGAGGAAAAGGTGCCCCTGGTGGTCTGGGGAAGGTAGGGGCAGCCAGAAGAGGTAAGCAGGCTACTAAGAGTGGGCAGGTGGCAGAGGCAAATACAAACCTTGCCACTAAGCTGGCTTCAGCCTCAGAAAGAGGCTTCCTCTTCCCAGGACCATTGCCTCTTGTTCTTCCCAAGCTTTCTTGCCAGGAAAACTTCTTCGTATGTCGGCCACTGCCAGCTTAAATCATGACACAAATTATGCATTTCTAGGGACATTGTGAGGTCTGGTGACTTTGATATTTGTCCAGCGTCAATGTCATATTCTCCAGAGTTGTCCAATGTGAATGGTTGGCCATGTCCCAGCAGCCAGACTTCTGGAGACTGCAGATAGCTCAGAGATCGCTGGCCTCACTCCGAAGTTACTGGCTGCTGAGGGAGACACTTGAAGTGATGGAATTCTCCCTGCTCTCTGGGGCCTGCTCTGGCTGATTTTGACTCAGTCACTCTTCCAGCTGGTGACAAGGGTTGGAAGGTGTCGGCCCTTTCCCCTTTTTGCGTTTAATTGAAGGAGTGGTCACTTCTGGAGAAGCTTTTCTATTCAAAGTCCTTCGAAGGGGTCTTTTGTCTTCCTTGGCACCTGGAAGAACAACAGGGAGATCACAGAAGGGCACCGGTTTGGGGGAAGAGGGAAGAGGTGGGATGGGAGCATGGGAAGGGGTGCGGGCTGAGAGGGGTTTATGTTGGGCGATGGCAGGGGAGTCTTGGGGACATGACTCGAGGGGAAGGCAGGGAGGAGCTTGGGTGGGTCGCCCACCTTGAAGCTGCCTCTGGACCTGGGTTGATTAGGGGCCTTCCTCTTCTTCCTCACTTTGGTGTTTGCGGGTGATTGTCCAATGATGGTGCCAAAGGCTTGTGATTTCCTGGTCATCGTTACCATGTCAGTGCTTCCCAGCAGTCTACCCAGGCCGCCTGACCTCCCTATACACACCCTCCCTGGGATAGGGCTTGGCCACGCCCCTTTAGCTTTGTTTGGCCACCAAGCCACTCCCCAGCCAATGGGAGCCCTGGGGGACCTTAGACACCAGAATGCACCATCCTGCCACCTGCATGCAGATGGGGGATGCTAGAAGGCCCATATACTCTGGTTGGAGAAAGGGAAGATTCCTTTAGCACCCATCAAGATCCTTGCTAACGGATCTGCCACCCTGCTCATCTCCCTTGTTAAATTCTGGTGGGTCACATGGCAGGAAGAAGGTGCCTCCCAAAAAGCTATTTTTGTGGCCACCCCATTCAGTGGTTCACTCTGTTCTCTCCCAACCTTCAGCATTACCTAGTGTTTATATTTCTGACCTAAAATCCTGCCAAGGTAATGTGGCTATATTTTCTCTGGAAATGTGAACCATTCCACTTCTGTCTACAGATTGTTTTGAAGCACCTTAAAGAGCACCCCCTTTTAGGCTACTACCGAGGAATTTTCTATGCACCTCCTTTTCTCAGCGTTCACATAAGATTTCCTTGGTTTTCTGTTTTCCATTCTGAAATCACTGCGTTCGGGCTTCAGTGAATAAATTTGTTCCACTCGGTATTGTAGTTTTGTTTCAAATGTAGGATCATGTTCATCTCATTAGGTGAAGTGCACAGGCTTGTGCTTATACAGTGAAGGGGGAGATGAGGCAGATATTTTGGTGCTGGAAGTTGTGCTGTGTGTCTGCATGTAAGAAACTACAACCTGAGACTGATCAGATCAGTTGGAGGGTGGGGGTCGGCTTCAACACTGTACATGAGTTTCTTTCTAGTGTGACAAGGGAAAGGAAGACCTCCACATTGAAATGGAAAAACAAAACTATGTTTATTCACAGACAACAAGCAGAAAATTCTACCAATCTAATTAAGTGCTTCTAGAACTAATAATTGGGTTTAGCAAGGTTGCAGAAGACAAAATCAATATGAAAATCAATTGTATTTTTATAATTATAGCAATGAATATTTGGAAACTTAAACAAACAACAGTGCAATTTAAATTATCCTTGGAAAATATGAAATGCTTAGGGATAAATGGAACAAAATTTGTATAATAGAATATCTGAGTACTGAAAACTACAAAACTGGAAGGAGTAAATTAATAAAGACCTAAATATATGGAGATAGATATCTTGATCAAGGGTTTGAAAACTCAATTTTGTTAATGTGTCAGTTCTTCCCAAATTCATTTATGGGTTCTTGCCATCCCACCGAAAATCCAGAAGACGTTTAAAATAAAAATTGGCAGCCACATACCTAAAAGAATCCTGCAAAACCAAGAACAAAGATGGAGGTGTCACACTCGTTAATTGTAAGATTTCTTACAAAGTGAGAATAATCAGGACTGTGTGGTATTGGAATAATGATAGGAAGACATCAATGGAAGAGAATAAAGGTGGCAGAAACAGACCCACACATAAACACACATATACACAACTCATTGTCAATAAAGATATAAAGAAAGATTAGAGGAAAAAGGAGAAATAGTATTTTTAACAATTTTATCTGGAATAATCACACGTCTACGTGGATAAACATACATTTCAATCCATACTTCAAACCATATATAAAAGTAACTAAAAATGAGTTATAGACCTAAATGTACAACTAAATGTATAAATCATCTAGGAGAAACAAAGAAGAAACTATGTGTTGCCTTTATTAGTCAAGAATTTATTAGATACAGCAAAAAGAGCTGTAACAATTAATTTTAAAAATTCACAAATTGAAGTTTTCAAATTAAGATCTGATCATCAAAGACATTGTTAAGAGAGAGAAAAGACAAACTATACACTGGGATGAAATATTCAGAAACCACATTTCTGATAAAGGTCTTGTTTTCCAAACATATAAAGAACTCTAAAACCTCAATAAGAAGGAATCAAACAACCTAATAAACAATGGGCAGAAGATTTGAACATTTCTTGAAAATGACATGCACATGAAAAATATCCTCCTATGTAGAAGGTCAACGTTATTAGTCATAAAGGAAATTCAAATCAAAATCACAAGGAGATACCACTAACCACCTGTGAGAATGGCTAATATTGAAAACACTGGCCATGTTGGTGAGGTTTTGGAGCACTGGAACTCTCACATGTACCTGGTGAGAATATATAAAGTTACTAGCATTTTTCAAAAAAGTTTAGCAGGTTCTTAAAATGTTAAAAGGCACCTATCATGTGATGCAGGCATACCACTTCTAGGTAATGCTATAGAAATTTTCAAAATGCAAAACCTTGTATTAAGACAGAAGGCCGATCTGTGGTTGGCTATGGTTGGAGGTTCTGTGATGAGTACAGAGGAGGAATTATGAAGGGTAAGAGAAAACTTTTGGGTGTGACGGATCTGTTCACTATCTGTATTATGGTGATGGTTTCCTGGGTGTATACATATGTCAAAGCTTATCATATTAACACATTATGTAGATTGTTATATGGCAAATGTACTTCAATAAAGCTGTTTTTAGAAATTGTGTTTTCTTCAGGAAAAATAAGAATTTTTTAAAAAGAATAAATGTAAAAGACTTAGAAAGGGAGAGTATTTAGTCACTGAAATTATTTAGAAGTGCTGCAGTAAGGTGTTAATAAAAATCAAAAGTTTAAACTTGGGTTTATTACTGTTTAAAAATTCTTTGTAGGGACTCATCTTCTGCCTGCAGGAAGATAGAGGAGATGCATTTTCCCCTATTGCTCCTGCTAAGTACAACCAAACAGCCTGGGCATTGTACATAAAACAAGCATAGGAAGACCCTGAATAGTAGAAAGAAGAAAGGAAACTGTTTAGTGACCATGGAACACAAGGAATGACATGGAACTGAGGGTTTTCTCTTTGCCTCTTATGTGCCAAACTTCACGATAAAGAAGGAGCAACTTGGAAATTCCAATAGGCACAGAAAAAAATTCCTCAATGAAAGCTTGCTGTTTCTAGCCAAAGGACCAGAAATGGGGCAACCTGGTAAGGCAGAAACCTTTTCAACAGTAATTGCTCTCCTCTGGCCAAACAACAGAAGCAGCTGTGGCTCCCTCCCAGCCAGCCAGCAAAGACCAAGAGGCTCCACGTGGGAGCAGCAATGAGGCAGTCGCCCCCCTCGCTACCAAAGAGATATTCAGGGGAGGCCTAGCAGGGAGTAGGAACTCCCACTAATGCCCAGCTATAACAAAGAGAATCCTTTTGAGTGTCAATAGAGGCCAAGTGAGGAACTTAGTCTTCCACTCCCATGTGGCAGTGATGAAGAAGCGGGCCCCTTCCCCTGCTTAGGCAATGTCAGAGGAAGTTAGTTAAAACAGAAGGTTTGAATAAGATCCAACCTCATGGTACAATATTAAAATGTCTAGAATACTGCATATATATATATATGTGTATATGTTTATATATAGTTCATCATGCCAACAACCAGGAAAATCTCAACTTGAATGAGAATAATCAATGATGAGGGCATAGATATTAGAATTATTTGAAAGTATTATAAAGAAACCATCCCAAGAATGCCTCAGGCTGGACACGGTGGCTGAAACCTGTAATCCTAGTGCTCTGGGAGGCTGACTTGGGGCTATTGCTTGAGGTCAGGAGTTTGAGACCAGCCTGAGCAATAACAAGACTCTATCTCTATGGAAATAGAAAAATTAACTAGGCACCATGCAAACACCTGTAGTCCCAGCTACTCAGGGGGCTGAGACAGGAGGATTGCTTGAGCCCAGGAGTTTGAGGCTGCTGTGAGCTACAATGATGTGACTGCACTCTAGCTGGGGTTACAGAGTGAGACTCTGTCTCAAAAAAATGTATGCTTAAATGAGGAATTATAAAGACATTCAAAGCAGATGAAAACAGAAGTCTCAGCAAAGAGATAGGATATAAGAAAAGAACCAAATGGAAAGTTTAGAACTGAAAAATATCTACAATAACTGAAATAAAAACCTTTAAAACCTTTAAATAAAAACCTTTCATGTGTCCAACAGCAGAATGGACAGAATAGAGGAGAGAATCAGTGAACTGAAGATAGAGCAATGGAAAAGTTCCAATCTTAACAGCAGAGAAAAAAGATAGATAGAAAAAAATAAGAAAAGCCTGAGGGACTATAGGGCTATAATAAAAAATCTGATATTTCTGTTATCAGAATCTCAGAAGGAGAACAAAAGAGAGGAGGATTGAAAATGTATAAAAACAAATTCCTAAAAACCTCCCAAATTGGGCAAAAGTTATAAACTTTTATAGCACACATATTAAAGAAACCGAGTGAATCCCAAACAGGATAAACCCAAAGAAATCCATATCAAGATGTGTCATAATCAGAATGGCAGAAAACTAAAGACAAAGATAAATTTTTGAAATAAGTGAAGGAGGAATAACACCTTACCAAAAGGGAATAAGAATTCAAATGACAGGGGAATTCTTATCAGAAAACATAGAGGCCAGAAAAGTGGCACAAGAGCTTTCAAGTGCAGAAAATCTAACTACACCAACTAAAAAAGAAGGGTAGAGTGGATTTAAAAGAAATGATGAAGCTATAGGCTGTCTGTATGAAACTCACTTGAAATACAGTGATGAAAATAGATTTAAAGTACACACGAATGTTCATGGCTCCTTTATTATTAATAGTCAAATATTGGAAACAACAAAAATGTCCTTAAATAAATGAATGGTTAAAAGTCCTGTGGTGCATACTGCTCTGCAATAAAAATGTGCAAACTATTGAAACATGAAACAGCTTATATGGACCTCAAGGGCATTATGCTGAGGGAAAAAATCCAATATCAAAATCCAGTTTCATACTGCAGTATTATTTATCATATAGATTAATAGGATTCTTGAAATAATATATATATATGTTAGAACAAACAATTGGTTTCCAGGGGTTGGAATTCTGTGGGGAGAAAGATGAGTGCGATTATAAAGGAGTAGTGCTAGGGAAGTCTTTGTAGGTGGAATAGTGCTGCATGGTGTCTCGATATGTATCTTGACTGTGCACAAATCTATATTTCTGATAAATAAACACATTGTACCAATGTCAATTTCCTTGTTTTAAAGTGGTACTATAGTAACCCCTGGATAAAACCAGATGAAGGGTACTTAGGACTTTTCTACTGTGTTTGTACCTTCCTTGAATCTATAATTTTTTCAACATAAAACGTTTTTAAAAGGTGATTGCAGGCTTCAATTTTTGATAACAAATTTAAAAACATACTCTCAATAACGTGCATTATGAAAAAACTAAAGTGCTGATAAATCACTCAAATCTTGTTAAACGCATCACCCTTTGGGATTAAAGTGTGGAATTCAAGGGACCCATGGATGAAACGATAGGATGAATCCTGGGATGTGAGGGAGTATCAAATTCATCTTTCATCTTTGGGATTTCTGGAAAATCTTGGAAGCATTTTGTCTCCTGTGTATCTGTACGTGAATTACAGAGTACAATAAATGAAGCCTAGAGCCTTCCCAAGATGGGGAATCTTGTGGGAGAGCAATAGGAGGTCTAATAGAAGATCATCTGCTTGTGAACTTGCTACAGTATCAGACAGATGGGACAGCCAAGGAATTTCCTTGTCATGGCCTTTGTATGGGGTAGAGGAAAAAAATAACACCCTGAAAAATTAAGAGTTTTATTAATTATTTATTTCATAAGATAGTGGTTTCCAGAACAAATCAAAACTCTACAACTCAAAGATAAAAGGACAGATATGCCAATTACAAAATGGATAGAAGATTGGAATAGATGTTTCTCCAAAGAAGATACATGAATTACCAATAAGTACAACAGCAGCAGCTCAATCTTGTTAGTCATTAGGGAAATACCAATAAAAACCACAGTGAGTTACCACTTCACATCCGTTACGATGGCTAGAATCTAAAAGACAGCTAATAACAAGAGTTGGTGGGGATGTAGAAAAATTGGAACCATCATATATTGCTGGCGGGATTGTAAAATGGTGCAGCCATTTTGGAAAAGAGTTTGTCAGTTGTTCAGAAAAGTAAACACTGGGTCACCCAGCAATTCCTCTCCTACACCCAAAAGAAATGAAAACATATGTCCATCCAAAAACCTGTACAGAAATGTTTATGGCAGGACCACTCACAATATCCAAATGGTAGAAACAACCTAAATGTCTCTCAAAGGATGAGAGGATCATCCCAAAGTGGTATATCCATACAGTAGAATATTATTTGACTCTAAAAAGACTGAAGTTATGATACATACTACAACATGGATGAAGCTTGAAAACATCATGCTAAGTTAAGCAGCCATTCACAAAATACCACATATTGTGTGGTTCTATTTATACAAAAGTCTCAGTATAGGAAAACTTATGGAGATAGAAAGGAAACTTGTGATTGCCTGGGGCCGGGGGTGTGAGGTTGGAAGGAAACGGACAGTGAATTTCACTGGATACAGGGTTTCTTATTGGGGTGATGGAAATGTTCTAAAATTGACTGCAGTGATGGTTGCACACTTCTGTGAACATCCTAAAAGCCACTGAATTGTACATCCTAAATGGGTTGTTTTAAGTATTTGAATTATATCTCAATAAAGCTATTTTTATATTTATGTAGTTTTTAATTATTTTTTAAAATTTAATTTAATTAATTAATTTTTTATTTCAGCATATTTTGGGGATACCAATGTTTAGGTTACATACAGTGCCTTTGCACCACCCGAGTCAGAAGTTCAAGCTTGTCCATCCCCCAGAGGGTGCACACCGGACCATTAGGTGTGGACATACCCATCCTCTCCTACGCCCACCCACCTGCTCGACGCCCGATATATGTTAGTACTATATGTGCACTTAGGTGTTGATCAGTTAATACCAATTTAATGGTGAGTACATATGGTGCTTGTTTTTCCATTCTTGGGATAATTCACTTAGTAGAATGGGTTCCAGCTCCATCCAAGATAATATAAGAGGTTTACCATTGTTTTTTGTGCCTGAGTAGAAATCCATGGTATACATATAGTACATTTTATTAATCCCCTCGTGTATTGATGGGCATTTGGGTTGTTTCCACATCTTTGTGATTGTCAACTGTGCTTCTGTAAACATTCAAGTACAGATATCTTTTTATAGAAAATCTTTTGTTCCTTTGAGTAGATGCCGAATAATGGGATCATTGTGTTAAATTGTAATTCCACCTGTAGCTCTTTGAGGTCTCTCCATATTACTTTCCAAAGAAGTTGTACTAGTTTGCAATCCAACCAGTAGTGTATGAGTTTTCCTATCCCTCTGCATCCACGCTAACATTTATTGTTTTGAGACTTTCTGATAAAGACCATTCTGACTGGAGATAAGTGATATCTCACTGTGGCTTTGGTGTGCATTTCCCTGATTATTAGAGATTTTGAGCATTTTTCATGTTTGTTGGCCATTAATCTGTCTTCTTTTGAAAAATTTCTTTTCATGTTCTTTGGCTATTTTTTAATGGGGTTGTTTTCCTTTTTCTTGCTGATTTTCCTGAGTTCTACATAGGTTCTAGTGATGAGCCCTTTATCAGATGTGTAACATGCAAATATTTTGTCCCACATAAAGCTGTTTTAGAAAGCAATCCCAAGTAGAATATGAGGATTGTGATGTCATTTCTATAAATTGATGGACGGCTGGAGTATTAGTTAGAAACCTTTTGTCAGTAGAGCTGACATTCATATTTCCTGAGTCTATGCCAATTTTTCATTCACATTCTTGCATCCTTTTCCTTTTGCTTTCCTTCATTTCCATCCTTTCAAAAGCAGGCCCTTTCTTGTCACATATATGCTTAATGGTTCTTTCATTTGAAAATATTTTTCTTCTCTTCCTTTCCTCCTTGCCTCCCATCCTCTGTTCCTTCCTTCTTTCCTTTCTTCCTTTTTTCAAAAGTAGCATTAATATTTTCTCAGAGAATGATTTCAAGCTGGTTTTCTATGACGGATTGTAATCAGCATTAGATTTTCCCTTCATCCAACATAATTCCTCACAGTGTTGGAGTCATCCTCTGGGGGTTGTTTGGAAGAGCACAGATCTGTGAGAGAGTAGAGGAAGTTTCTCACACAGGAACGGGGGTGAGAGTGGGCAGTTGCCATTCCATTCAGGTCTGAGTCCCTGGCTATGCACCTTCCAGATGAGTGTCTTAATTTCTTAGTCTTCTTCTTTCCTCATCTCCTCTTGCTGCTGAGTATCCTTATATTCAAAATGGGCAGGATATATTTAAATCATGATGTCTGGTGCTTGGACAAAGGACTTATTTTTTTCTCCTTAATGGTCTATCTTGTATTTGCAGCCCTTGTCTCTGATTATTTCAAGAGTTACTCATGTCTAGCTGTTGGAATGAAGGAGAGAAGAGGCCTCTAGAACAACCGGTGTGAGGAGAGAAAGTGGAAAATATCATCCATTAATGATGGAAGCATGGAGCTTATCCCAGGGAGGTAAATGAAGTCTTAGGTAGGGGTGGATGCTCTGCAGGATGATATTGCCCCTAAAGTAGTCTTTTCAGCAGCTTGTGGGTGGTGTGGCCTCTTCTGGGAACTAGGTTGGGCAGGATGTCTAGTTCTGACTTTCCTGCTGTCTCTCTGCTTGGCTGAGATCCTCATTTTCCTTTCACAGCATATCCAGAACACTGACAAGTCAGATTCCTGTATTTGAAACAAAATCATAGCAGAGACTAACAATTCCAGGAACTCTCTCTTCTAGACAAAGGGATTGCTTCTGCTTTCTGTTTTTCTCCAATGCTTTTATATAGCTGATCTCTTTCTGCAGTGTTGATAGATGGCCTAGCATTCTGGTCTACTCTTCTCTCCTTTCCTCTCTTCCAACATTTTTCTTTCCATGATTATGTCTGAAGGCTGACCAGAGTGAAGGCCATGGCTGCCATGGGTCCATGATGGGTGGGAGTAGAATTATCCAGAGATCCTATCTCCCTCCACCTTTGCCAGTTTTCTTGGGCACTAGTCAGAGTCCAGCACAGAGTAGGCACTGGACGCAACTGTCTTTAGTCTCCTCTCTGGTGCAAAGAACCTATAAAGTTTCTAGTCTCTACCTACTGGGGACTAAGGTCTCAGGCTGGCTGGCCAGCTCATGGCCTCTTGGGTGCTGCACTTGGTACTTGGAAGAACCTCTGGCAGTGTAGGTACCGATTTGGGAAGGCATGAGGCACACTTTCTCCCTGGCACCCTGTGGGCCTTTTCATACCCAGCAACCTGGAAGGGAGCAAGGGAAAACCCTAAAGAAACTGTTGTTCAGAAAGGTTACAGGTTGTAAGGTCAGCACAGAAAAATTAATTCTACTTATATATGACTATAACAAAAATTTAGATATAAACACTAACAGAATTTGTCACCACTAGATTTGGCCTATAAGAAATCCTTAAAAGTACTCTATATGTTGAAAAAAAAACAATTGACACCTGAGGACAGCAGATACTTGGTTGTGTTTTTTTTATGCATTGGGCCAGTCTATGTCTCTTGAGAGGGGAATTCAAGCCATTCACATTTATTGAGAGAACTGATAAGTGGGACAGATTTCTGTTCAGCTTGTTGGGTAGAACTTCATTTCTATATTTTCTTTCTTCAGCCGTTGTGGTCGCTGGAATTTGATCTTTAGCTCTTGAGTAGTTTTACATTCATGGGTCTTTCTTGTGTTTGTCCGTGTGTAACTTTCTTTTCAGTTCTACTTGGAGGGCTGGTCTTGTATTGGTGAATTCCCTCAGTCCTTGTTTATCTGAGAATGTCTTAATTTCTCCTTCATTTATAAAACTTAGCTTAACTGAGTACAAGATTCTAGGCTGGGCATTATTCTGTTTCAGAAGAGTGAGAATGGGGCCCCAAATTCTTCTTGCTTGTAAGGTTTCAGTTGAGAAATCTGGCTTAATTCTAATGGGCTTTCCTTTGCATGTTACTTGTTTCTTTCTCCTTACAGCTCGAAGAATGGTGTCTTTAGTGGATATTTTGGTCAGTCTGATGACTATGTGGAGTGGTGTTTTCCTATTTGCTATGAATATCCCAGGGGTCCTTTGAGCGTCTTCAACCTGTATATCTAGAGTTTTAGCAAGACTTGGAAAATTTTCCTGAATTATGTCTTCAAATAACTTATCTAACACTTGCTTATAATCTTCTTCACCCTCAGGAATGCCAATAACTATCACTTAGGCTTCTTCACATAATCCCACATTTCTTGTAGACTCTGATCATTTCTCTTATTTCTTTGTTCTATCTCTTCGACTGACTTATGTAATTGGAAAGATTTATCTTCAGTCTCTGAGATTCTTTCCTCTGGTTGATCTACCCTACTCTTGAGACTTTCCACTGTGTTTTGTAGATCTTTGAATAAATTCTTCATTTCTAGAAGTTCAGTTTGGTTTTTCTTCAATATTTCAATTTGTTTAGTGAATTTTTCTTCCAAATCCTGTATTTTTTTTTTTTTGTGGTTTCTTTGTGTTGGTAATCCATTTTTTCTTATGTATTATTCAGCTTGTTTATAATCCACAATTGAAATTCTTCATGTAACATGTTGGTATTTTGAATCTGTTATGTGTCTATTGGTTGAGAGCTGGTATTTCCCTTTGTGGTGAGATTTCCATTTGATTCTATGTGCTCCCCATGTTTTTTCACTGAGCCCTTCTCATCTGGGTCTATTGTTAGAACTTTTCTTACAGCTTTAGTCTAGTTAGCAGCACATTTTGTACTCTGTTCTTAGGCTGTGAAGCAATCTAGGTGTGTTGCTTCCTTTGTCAAGAGAGGGAGACTGTTGTGTATTGTTTAGAGTTTTTTCTACCTCAATTCAGGGGCTACGTCTGATGGGTTCAGCCCCAGAGGATTGGAATGACCTAAGACCATTGTGGCAAGTTAAGTCACTGTGTTGTGGACTTTAGATTAGGAGGCAGGATCGACTCTAGTTGCAGGCAGAATGTCTCTCTGTTTTTGTTTTTATTTTTTGTTTTTTATGGTTCTTCCTCTAGACGGGTGTTTTCTGCCTCTTTCCACAGGAAAGACATTGGCTAAGGTGAGCACATGGTGCCCTCACTCACTCAGTGCCCCAGGTGCTGCAGCTCCCATAGGCAAAGGTCTGTCCTGGCCCAATGTCCCCAAGGACCATGCTTCACACTCTCATGTCTGGGGAAGTACTCAGTGTTCACACAAGGGCGAGGCTCCTACAGAGGGTCCACAGACAAGGGGAGGGAGCCATCGACTGAGCCGCCCGACATCCTATGGCTCCACAGTGGCTAGGCTGTGGATCCCAAGATGGCAACCACACACCCGCAGATTGCTGGTGGTGGGGGTGAATGTTCAGGGTCTGGCAGACACCAGAGCCAGGGGCCTGGCAAGCTCAGAATCCCACAGTAGCTCCCTAGCTAGAAGGCCACCAAAAAGAAAAAAAGAAAAAGAAAAGAAAAAAAGAAAAAAGAAATTTAAAAAAATTGAATTAAAATAAAATTAAAATTAAAAAATAAAAATAAAGATTAAAAAATCTGTTATTTGGTGACCCTTCGCTGCTTTTTGACTTAGCGCAGCTCCACCCCTCCCCCTCTAAGTGTCTTCCCAGTAGAGATCCTCTAGAGTCTAAGCAGTTGATGTCTCCTGTCCACAGAGTTCATGCGAAGCCCGAGCTCTTGGTGTGGGTTCACGGACTAGGGGAGGTAGCTGCCCAGGGAGCCATTCCTATCAAAAAGTGGGCAAGCAACATGAATAGAAAATTTTCAAAAGAAGATATAAGAATGGCTAACAAACATATGAAAAAATGCTCAACATCTCTAATCATCAGAGAAATGGAAATCAAAACAACAATGAGATATCACTTAACTTCAGTGAGAATGGCCTTTATCAAAAAGCCCAAAACAACACATGTTGGCGTGGATGCGAAGAGCTAGGAACACTCATACATTGCTGGTGGGACTACAAACTAGTGCAACCCCTGTGGAAAGCATTATGGAGATACCTTAAACAGATTCAAATAGACCTACCATTTGATCCAGCAATCCCATTAATAGGCATCTACCCAAAGGAATAAAAGTCATTCTATGACAAAGACATTTGTACCCAAATGTTTATAGCAGCACAATTCACAATTGCAAAGATGAGAAAACAACCCAAATGCCCATAAATTCATGAATACATTAGTAAATTATGGTATATGTGTACCATGGAGTATTACTCAGCTATAAAAAATAACAGTGATATGACATCTCTTTTGTTCTCCTGGAGAGAGGTGGAACACATTACATTAAGTGAAGTATCCCAAGAATGGAAAAACAAGCATCACATGTACTCACCAGAAAATTGGTTTCCCTAATCATCACCTAAATGCACATTTGGGAATGATACCAATTGCATATCAGACTGAGGTAGGGTGTGGGGGGAGGGGATTTGTGTATGCCTACATGATGAGGGCAATGCATACTGTATAGGGAATGGGCACACTTGGAGCTCTGACTCAGAGGGATAGGTAATACATGGACAACATATGAAACCTGAACTTTTGTACCCCTATAAGGAGCTGAAATTAAAAAAAAAAATATATCGACTCCCAACAGTGTGGAAACAACCAAAAGTAAAAACTCACAGCTGTTGCAAAACAGTAATACAAGGGAGAAAACAAAACAACTAAGTAGCAATCAATATGATGACTCATGTAATATATAATATATCAATAATAACATTGAATGTAAATGGTCTAAATGCCCCACTTAAAAGACACAGATTGGTGGAATAGATTAATAAAACCACAACCCAAATATACTCGGTCTTCAAGAATCTCATTTAACTTGTAAAGAGTTTCATAGACTCAAGGTAATGGGGTAAAAAAAAAGTATTCCACACAAATGGAAACCAATAGCAAGCAGGAGTTGCTATTCTTATACCAGTTGGAACAGAATTTAAATCAACAACAGTAGAAAAAGACAAAAATGGTCATTATACAATGACAAAGGGATCAATTCAACAAGAAGATATACAATTATAAATATATATGCGCCTAAAGCAGCTGCTGCCAGAGTCATAAAACAAATACCACTAGACTTAAGGAAAGAAACAAACAGCAACATCATAATATCCAGGGACTTCTGTACTCCACTGACAGACCTGGGAAGATCACTGGACCTAAGATATTTACAGAACATTCTACCCCCAAACTACAGAATATACATTCCTCTTATCAGCACATGGAACATTATCCAAGATAGATTATATGTTAGAGCACACAACAAGTCTCAGGAAATTTAAAAAAAATTAAATTCATACCATGTACCTTCTCAGGTCACAGTGGAATGAAAGTAGAAATCAACTACAAGAGGAACTCTCAAAACTACACAAATACATGGAGATTTAGAAACCTGCTGCAGAAGGATTATTGGGTCAATGACGAAATCAAGATGGAAATCAGAACCTATTTTGAATTGAATAACAAAAATGACACAAGCTACCAAAATCACTGGGGCACAGGAAAAGCAGTGCTGAAAGGAAAGTTCAGAGCACTAAAAGCCAACATGAAAAAGACACAAAGATCACATATTAACAACCTAATGTCACGCTTCAAGGAAATATAAAATGGAGATGAAACCAAATCCAAAGCCAGCAGAAGAAATGAAATAAAGATCAAAGCAGAATTAAACAACATTGAAATAAAGAAACTGCCATGGGATCAATGAAATGAAAACTTGGCACTTTGAAAAGATAAACTAAAGAAATAGGCCATTAGATAGCCTAAGGAAGAATAGAAGAGAAAGAGCTCAAATAGCTCCATCAGAAATAAAAAGAATATATTACAATTCATATCACAGAAATAAGAAATGCCATCCAAGACTACTAGGAAAACCTCTATGCACACAAACTAGAAAATCTGTAGGAAAGGTACACAGCTTTGGAAACACACAACTTCCCAGGCTTGAATCAGGAAGAAATAGAAATCCTTACTTGACCAATAGCAAGCAGAGAGACTTAAAGAGTAATAAAAAAATCTCCCAATACCCAAAAGCCCAGGACCACAAAGATTCACACCTGAATTTTACCAGACCTACAAAAAAGAAATGGCACCTATTTTACTGAAACTATTCCATAACATTGAGACGGAGAGAATACTTCCTAACTCATTCTAAGAAGCCAGCATCACCCTGATACCAAAGCCAGGAAAAGAAGCAAAACAATAAAAGAAAACTACAGACCAATATCTCACATGAATATAGATGCAAAAATCCTTAACAAAATACCAGAAAAGCAAATGCAACAGGACATTGAAAAGATGGATAAAAACATTGGGGAAAAACTCCTTGACATTGGTTTTGCCAATGGCTTTATGCCTATGACTCCAAAAAACACAGACAAAAAAAGCAAAAACAAACAAGGGAGCTATACCAAACTAAAGCTTCTGCACAGCAAGGGAAAAAAATCAATGACATGAAAAAGCAAGTTACAGAATGGGAGAAAATACTTGCAAACCATATACCTGATAGGAGGCTTATATTCAAAACCTATAAGCAACTAGTACAACTCAACGGCTAAGAAAAAAAAAAAATAAACAACTTAAATATAGGCAAAGGATCTGAATAGAGGTTTCTCTGAAGAAGACATGCAAGTGCACAAAAGGTATATAACAAAATGCCCAGCATCACTAATCATTAGGGAAATGAAAATCAAAACCACATTGAGATAATGCCTCACACTTGTTAGGATGGCTAGTATTCAAAGTGAAATTATAACAAGCATTAGTTAGTATATGAAGAACAGGAAACTCTTGCACACAGTTGCTGGGAATGTGAATTGGCACAGCCCTCAGGCAAAATAGCATGAAAATCCCTCAATACAATAAAAGTAGAGCTATCCTGTGACCCAGAAATCTCAGTTCTGATTATATAGTCAAAGGAATTGAAATCAGGATCTCAGAGAGATATTTGCACTCCCATGTTCATTGCAGTGTTATTGATAATAGTCAACAAATGGAGACAACCTAAGTTTCATCAATAAATGAATGGATAAAGAAAATATGAGTGTTATCCAGACATAAAAAAGAAGAAAATCCTGCCATTTGCTACAACATGGATCAACCTGGAGGGCACTATGCTAAGAGAAATAAGCCAGGCATAGAAAGACAAACACTGCATGATCTCACTTACATGTGGAATCTAAAGAAGTCAAACTCGTCAAAACAGAGTAGAAAGGTGGTTTCCCAGGGCTGGGGTTGGGAGAAATGGGGGAATTTTGGTCAATGGGTACAAACTTTCAGCTAGATGAATACATTCTGGAGATATAATGTGCAACACCATAACTATAGTTAATGTTAATGAACTGTATACTGGAAATTTTCTAACAGAGTAGATCTTAAATGTTCTTGCTACACATACAAAATAGTAGCTATTTGAGTCGATGTTAATTGTGCTAATCACTTCACAATGTATATGTATATCAAAACATCAGGTTGTACACCTTAAATATATACAATTTTTATTTGTCAAGAAAAAAATAATTTTCAAAAGTAGAATAAAATTGGAAGGTGTATGTTAGCTGATTTTTTAAAAATCTTTTTTTCCCATTCATGTTTTATTTGAATCTATGCATGGGATACAAGTGCAATTACACTATCTAACTTTAAGATAATGCTACAGTACTTAAGACACTATGATATTGGCTCAAGGATAGACATATACCTGAATGAAATTGATCAGAGAATACAGAAATAGACCTACACAAGTACGGCCTGTAGTTTTACAAAATCTAAGACAATTTAATTGAAAACAGTTGGTCTTTTCAAGAAATAATATTGGAACAGTTAGATATTCATGTGTAAGAAATGTATCATAAACCTAAATGTTAAATGAAAAACAATTACACTTTTAAAGAAAGCACGGGAGAAAATCTCATGACTTGCCATAGGTAAAGAGATCTTGAACATGACACCAAAAGCATGATTTCTAAAGGACAAAAATTAAATTAGACTTCCTGAGAATTAACAACTTTTGATCTGATAAAGACAGAATAAAAATCAAAAAGGCAAGCTTAAAACAGGAAGAAAATATTCGCAGATCATATATACAATGAAGGATTTGTATCTGAAATACATAAAGAGCTCTCAAAACTTGAAAATCAGAAAACAAATGACCCAGTTTTAGTAATGTACAAAATACCTCCATAAGCGCTTTACCTAAGTGGGCATATAATGCCAAATAAGCACATGAAATTGTCTTACATCATTGGCCATTAAAGAAATGCAAATTAAAATAAAAATGAGATACCATGGCACACATTTGCAGATGATTAAAATAAAAGTGGTGACAGTGCTAACCAGGACAAAGAACAACTTGAAATCTCATCCATTAGTAAGAGAAAGTAAAATGTTACAGCCAACGTGGAAAATGATTGGGTAATATCTTATTAACACACACTTACCATATGACTGAGCAATGCCACTCCTGGGAACAACAAATCTATATGCTCACACAAAAACCTACACCTAAATGTTTATGGCAGACCTATTCATATTTGCCCAAATCTGCAAGCAACCCACTATCCTTCCATGGGTGATGGATAAACAAACTGTGATACATCCACACAGCAGTACACTATTCAGCAACAAAAAGGGAGGTATTGATATACACAGCAACTTGGATCTAACTGAAAGGCATTTTGATGACAAATGTATTCATAACAAAATGAGGAACTATTCATACCAATTACCGTTCTTGTTTATGTAACCGGTCACATAGTGGTAGCTGGTATTTCTAACCACCTTCTACTACACATTCTGTATTCCTTTGGACTTCAGCATCTCAGCTGGCTGTGGTTCTTTAGCTGGTGGAGTGACCCAAAGCCCATTCTTATAAGGTTGGCCAATCATAGTCCTACCTGGTTTGGGTTGTTGTAATTTCTCACTGACTTAATCACAGGACATGGCAATGCTATGGGACTCCCTGAGGGATCTCCTGTATTCCAGACATGCTCTTCCTTGCCTCCATGGCAGAGCAGCAGCCCAGTTTCCCCTTGCTATTCTAGATCAGTCACCCCAGCCAACACAGCAACTTTTAGCCAGCTGAGTCAGAGGCATGAAGAGCTCAAAGTGACTGGTGGTAGTCTTTACTTCAAGTTGAGTGGGATTATTGTTGTGTCTCCTGGAGGAAGCATTATTCCACCTGGAACTAAGACTTCTAGGCCAGCAGAGCATAAGGTTGTTGTGAAAACAGGAAGCAAAACTTTTGCTGGTAGGTCACTAGGACTAAGGTGAGTGGTGCCATGCCCACTTCCACCCCTTAATGACTGGACCTTTGAATCATGGCTATGACAGAAACTACACCATATATTGGATGCTGATTCAGAGCATATACAGCCTTCTAGAGAACCGCAGCCTGCAAAGTATTGTCACCTACCTGGTGCTGTTAACTATGACTTCAAAAGGCCATTACTGTATCATTTTTCACAAATACATTTGTTTGTGTATCTATACATATACATATATATAGCAAATACCTTTATTTACTTTCGTCACATACTCAATTATCATGCAAAATACATGTGTTGACTTCATGCCAGTATTTAAGTATTGTTTATTTTATGTAATATTATTTAAGTTATGGGATATCAGCACAGGAAAAACCTCATTGAAGGAACTTATCTCCTCTTTTGGGGAAACTATTAGTATTTTTGCATTTGTGTGCAGGACAGCTGTATTAAGTTAGGCATAATCACGACCTTGCTATTGTCTTTATTTGGACCTTAGGTATGGTCTAAGCAGCTGCATATAGGTGCTAAGTGAAGACGGGTTTGACTGGTGATGGTTAATTTTATGTGCCAACTTGGCTGGGCTCAGACAGCTGGTCAAACATTGTGTCTTGAGGGTGTTTTGGAAAGAAGTTGGCATTTCAGTCAGTAGACTGAGTAAATAAGATCGCCCTCACCAATGTGGCAGTCACTGAGAGTGTCCCCAGAACAAAAAAAGTGGAAGGAGGGTGAATTCTCTCAAAATCTGAGCTGGGATATCCATCTTCACCTGTTCCCAGACCTCTCATCTCTGGGTTGTCAGACCTTCAGACTCCAGGACTTATACCAGCAGCTGCACTGCTGCCTGCTATTCTAGCTTCTATTTCTGTGGAGAAAAAAGACTATTGAAAGCCTGTAGTCCACTATCTACACAGCGTTCTGCTTAACTTAAACCCATGGCCTGAGGAAACCCCTGTTCATGTAGCCAAACATCAGGTCCAGCCCTCGATCCTGTCCACATAGACAGAGCCATTTTCCCACTGGACACCTCTACCGCATGGGCCAGAGCACCTCCCCATCTGCACAGTCCACACTGACCTTATTCTCCCCACTCTTCTTCATCCCATCATGACCAACCCTTCCTCTTTACCCCTCACCTTCAGCTAAGGGGAGTGGCTTCCACCTAGTCAGCAGGCCCAAACATCAGATCATTAAAGATTCTCCCCATTATTTCACAGACCCCGACTTCCTAAAACTTTCATGTGTGTCTCCACCTCACCACCCTCCTTGGAGCAGATTGAAGTAACTGGTCCTTTCTTTTGTTTTGTTTCCTTGTTGTTTTTCTGCAAAAGGTGTTCAATAAGGGTTTGCTGGATTAATGAATGAAGTAAGGAATGGATGGATCAAAATACCAGAGGGTCCCACTGGCCGATTCAAACTGTGGATCCTGCCCCCTGCCTGGGTCTTCTGCCTTCACGGAAGGCACGTGCCACAACTGCTCACCTGTCTTCAGAATTCCCCTGGACTATCCCTGAGAGTGTCATCGTGGACGTTTCCTCTCCAGGCCCAATCACCATCTTGGAGTTGTGGATGCTGCCAATAGGACGGGGCCTGATGCTTCCTGCACTCGGGCTCACACATCCCAGTCAGTGTGACAAGGAAGGGTGGCACCTCCTTCGTCACAGCATGTCATCAACCAGCCCCTCATTGGCAGAGTCTGGGGTAACTAAATCCAGGGCTTACTTCCTCCAGTTTCCCCTCCATGCAGCCGCACTGTTGCTTTCCCCTACCCAGTGTACTTCCAGGCCTGTCTCACCTATCGGTATCTATCACCCAACCACCCACCCGTGCAGTGGATTTGAGGAGGCCCAGGAAACACAGGGGATGAAACCCTGGACCCCACAGGCGTTGAGACAGCACCCAGCCTGAGACCCTGACCAGGGTGCACTGGATGACTAGAGGGGTCAAGGGACTTCAGGGAACTCACCCAGAGTGAAGCAGGGCACCAGCTACACTCTTCCCAACAGAGCTGTGGTCTCCTAAGGGGGCAGGGATGCCTGCATCCACCTAACAGGCCTGCCTAGTCAGATCACACTGCAGCTTCCAGCT
The DNA here is from genome assembly GCA_028534055.1 of Eulemur mongoz. Classification (NCBI taxonomy): domain Eukaryota; kingdom Metazoa; phylum Chordata; class Mammalia; order Primates; family Lemuridae; genus Eulemur; species Eulemur mongoz. Next base: position 6,924,074 of record JAPYYL010000031.1, on the reverse strand, counting down.
GGGGATGAACGATGGGTTCCCAATTTCCCGAGCCCATTCATGGGCCTTGTCCTATCCTCCTTCCTCCTTGCCCCTTTCCTCCCTCTGGTACCTCTCCCACTGGGACAAACTCTAGAGTCAGAGCTCTGAGTGCCAGCCTGCCTGGGGCTCTGTGGCCCTGGCTTTGCACCTGGTCTCTCTCCTGCACTGTGGCCACCACTGTCCTCGGGATTCCCCAATACTCCTCACTCACTGAGGAGTCCTGTCTGCTCTCCTTCACTGGCTCCTGGTCACTGTGACCAAATCTTTCCTTCTCTAAAGGAAAAGGTACATTGGCATTTGGGATGTTTAAATCAAGCCTAGAGGAATGGTCTTACCCAGGACATCAATGCCTGAATCCAGCGTCATCTAGGGGAGGAATTAACCTAAACAGAGACAGTGGAGAGTCAAATTAAAATAACAGTAAAACGATATTTCATCACCAAATTGTATTCATAATTTTCAACAAAATTTAAAACACTGATAAGATATTTGTTAGCGTGTAGATTTTCACATAGATTTCTGAGAAAATAAATTGGTACAGTGTTTTTGGAATAAAACTTTGACGATATTTGTAAAAAGTAAACTATTCATGCCATTTCCTCTTTCAGCCAATGTCCATGTTAATGTATATTTCTTATTAGAAAATATGCATATTTCCCAAAAGTTTTAGGTTCAAAGATATTATTTCAGTTCTATAAATCATAGCAACAAATGGAAAACAGCTTACGTGTTCATCAGGAGAAGAAAGGTTTAGTTAACTGTGACACACAGCTACATTATAGTTCTAGGGAGCAGTTACAAAAGTGAGGGTCGGAAGAACCTGCACCCATCTTATTAAGTGGCAAAGGCACGTGATAGATCAGTATGTACATGAAATCTGTGGGTATTTAACACCACTGTATGTTTCTGTCGTGCACCTATGTGTAAAAAACCCTAGAATAAGGCTTAAAATAATACAATCCATATTACTATAAACAATAGTGGTGACCTCTGAGGAGGGGACTGAACTGTAGGTGAACTTTGTAAAGAGAGTAATTGTGATTTATCTATATTTTTAGAAGTTTCTGTAAAGAGAATATAGACACTATTACCTTTGCAATTGAAATATCTAAATAAGCTTGACACCAAAAATAGTAGCTGTTTATTATCTGAAGTAATCACAAGGTCATGCAACAAACTCTGAAATTTGAATGGCTTAACACAAGAAAAGCTTATTTTCTGTGCACATAAATTCTGATGTGGTTTATTAGGGGCTCTCAAGTGACCCAAGGGCCCAGGCTGCTTCCTCCTTGTGACTCCCCCATCTCACATGGAGTTGCCTTGCTTTCCATTGAATGGAGGGAGAATGCGAGGAAATGGTGCCCTGGCTCTCCAGTGCCTGGATGGGACAAACAAGGTCTCTGCTCGTGATCCAGTGAAAAAGGATAGTCACATGCCTCTTCCTCATTACAAGTGGACAGCACTGTTCCTACGTGTCCAGGAAGGAGAGGAAGACACGATGTGTAAGAGCACTTAAAATCCTTGCAAGAAACTGTTACATAGGTGATCAACAAAAAGCAATGGCCATAACGTGTTTTGACAAAACCCTTCACTGCTGGGAGGAGTTTCTGAGAAGGCCAGAATTTGCCCAAGCTCTCCAACTTTTTTAAGTACCTAGTACATGACAGGTGCTTTCAATTTCAGGATCACATGTAGTTTTCCAAGGATCCTGTAAATGTCAGCAGGAAGGCTTTGCCTTCTTCACTCAAAGGCACTTTTCTGCACTATCCTTTGCAGCATCATCTGTCATCCCAGAAGACTGAGGACCTTCTCTTTCCATTTGACGTAGGGACAAAATCTTAACCTGTGAGTCTCTGCTACCCTCTGCATGAATGAAGATCTGCACAGGATGTCCTTAGACACACTGAAAGCCAGGACTTCCCTACGGGGCAGATACATAGAGCAGAAGCAGTGGAAAGAGGAGAGTTATTCCTTCATTTTTAATCTTAGCTGGCATGTCTACTAAGGAACCATTTTTTGCTTCCTAGGATGATAGCAGAGTTTCCACAATTCAGCTTCAGGAGACATATGCTTCAGAGTGATTTCCGTAGTCTTTTATCATTTACCAATATACAGGTGATGCTATGAACAGAACTGTGTCCCTTTGCCCCAAATTTATACGTTGAAGCCCTAAGCCCAATGAGATGTATGTGTAGATGGGGCCTTTCAGAAGTAGTTGGGATCAAATGAGGTCATAAGGATGGTGCTCTGATAATCGGATTAGTTCCCTTTTAATCAGAAACATCACAGAACTTTCCTGCTCTCCCTGTGTCTCTCTGCCATGTGTACACATAGAAAGGTCAGCTGTCCACAAGTCAGGAAGAGAGCCCTCACCAGGGATCAAATCTGCCAGTACCTTGATCTCAGACTTCCCAGCCTCCAAAACTGTGAGGAATAACTATCTGCTGTTTAAGCCTCACAGTCCATGGCATTTTGTTCTGGCAGCCTAAGCTGACTAATATGAGAGGCTTTTGTTCTGACCACCCCAGAAAGCTCTAAAATCTATGTATGTGCTCAGTGGCCAGTTTCAAATAAGGCACCCCACTAAAATCCTATTGTAAATATCATGGGGTGGTTTAAAAACTTTCCCTCTAACTTCAGGGTTATATCTCAGGAACTGGTAAATTATGGGCTAAATCAGACTCCACTCAGCAGCTTATTTGGAAAACATTTGGGGAAATGTGTTGAAGGCATCCAACAGGACGATCAGGTGTCTAAAGGTCACTATTCAAAGTCAAAGGGACCTTTGCTCTCAGAGGGTCTCCAGGGTGAGGGAGAGGGCCAACTAAGGGCCTTCTGCAGAGGGTAGAAATACTCTATGTCAGGGGAGAAGAGGTGACTCTGGGAAGTGCCACTGGCAGCAGGGCACAGGCTTTAGAGGATGCAGCCACAGAGGCCTGGGCAGCAGGCCGGATTCCAGGGTTGGACAGGCAGGCCCACGGGACAAAGCTCAGGAAAGGACACCAAAATGCAGTAACGTATGGGCACTGCACAAAATTGCTGGCATCTGGGCGGGTTTGGCTCTCAAGGAAACAGATACAATCCCTAAATTGTATTTGGTTCACATTGCCATCCTCCTTCTTCCCTTAGTAATTGCAGGCTGCCATAAGAAAATTCTATAGACCCAGAGCTCAAACAACAGACATTTATTTTCTCGTAGTCCTAAAGTCTGGGAAGTCTGAGATCAGGGTGGAGGGTAGTGGGTGTCTGGTGAAGACTTTCTTTCTGGTTTAAAGGTGGCCACCTTCTCTGTGTGACCTCACATGGCAGGGAGAAACAGAAAGAGCAAGCTACTTCTCTGGTGTCTCTCCTTGTAAGGGCACTAGTCCCATGATGAGGGCTCCACCCTCATGGCCTCAACCAAACTGAACTACCTCCCAAAGACCCTATCACCAAAGGCCATCACATTAGGGCCTAGGGCTTCATCATATGAATTTTTGGGACACATTTCATTCCATAGCAATTTTTGGGCCTGCTTTTAGTACCTGGACCACAGTCCTTGTTTTGTTTGCCTGAGAAACATGGACTCATGAGAAGAGAACTGAAGCAAGACCAAGGTCTGCTTCAGGTTCAGAGGAGTGGGAATGGTGTGGGCTCTAGATGAATTCAGACCATATGCATTAGTTTTCTCAGGCTGCCATGACAACGTGAAATGGACTGGGGGGGGGTTATATATTGTGTCATTGTCATGGAGCCTGGAAGTCCACTATCAAAGTGATGACAGGATCAGTGTGTTCTGAAGCCTCTTTCCTTGGTTTTGGATGGCTGTCTTCTCCCTGCATCTCCACAAGGTCTTCCCTCTGTGTGTATCTGTGTCCTTATCTCCTCTTCTCATAAGGACACCAGTCATTAAATTAGAGGCCACCCTAAGGACCTCATTTTACCTCAATGACCTCTTTAAAGAATGTATCACCAAATACAGTCACAGTTTTAGGTGCTGAGTGTTAGGGATTCAGCACAAGGATTTTAGGGCAGACACCACTCTGTCTATAATGGCAGGGTATCTAGTCCTTCCCCCATTGCTTACCATCCATGTGGTTATGGGAATCTACCTAGACCTGTGAGCCTGAGGTTTTTCATCTGCAAAATAGGTTTGATAGGATCTGTCTGGTAGGACTGTTGGAATGTGTGCAATGTCTGTAAAGCACCTGACACAGTGTCTAGCATATATTAGCTCTTTCCTGATTGCAAGTTATTTGCATTATTATATTTGGACCTCAGATCCTACTACACTTATCTCTGGGAATTTTGTTTTTGCTAGTGTTGTTGTAATCTAGGAAACCTCTGAGTATGCAGCACAATAGGACAAGCAATTCCAATTCAACCAAAAATGTTGCTTCATGGATAAAACTCAGCAAAAATGCGCTCCTAGATTATCTATTTATATTGGGTTTGGGGGAGTCTTCCTCAACTGGATACAGGTCAAAGCTCCTGGCATCTGAGTCAAGGACCAACTCCTTCCCTCCCTTCCAGCTGCTTTTCCAGAAAAACCGCTTTTTTTTAATCCATTTCATCACCACCCAAAATCTAAGCCCTTACAATTGGACAAATTGCACCTGAGATAACATAATTAAAATGCCATTTTAATAGAGGGTTGGCTCTGGCTCTCCCAGCCAGGCAGATGTGTACCTGGCCAGTGGCTTCGGAGCCTCACTTCATGGAAGATTGACCCTATCTCTTCGGAAATGCCTGCAGAGGATGATTATTGATCACCTAGCTCTTGAACTGTGCTCAACTGTTGTGGGACAAGAGCACAGGACACCTTCCACATCAGCTCCAGCTGGAGATTCCTCTCTGCTTTTCTCAGCATCCAGAAGGAACCGCTCAGGGAAGTTCTCCCTTCTAGGATTTGCTTTCAGCGCTAAGTCACCAGTCACATGGTCTGATAGTCTGACCCTGCCACCACCCAGCTTCATTACAACCAACTCTCACAGAAAGAACTGCAGTTTCCACAAGCTTCAAACTGCCCTGGCTCAGGTCCCTCACACCCCACTGCTCTCAGCAGAAGCACCAGGCTTCAACCCTTCCGTCACTTGTTCTTTAGGACTTAGAGGACATCTCACCAGCTTAAATATATGACTGCATCTCCCAGACTCTAATTCTATGGGCAAGGGTGGGTCTGGCTTACCCTAGTGTGTCTGTTAATGTAGGGCATCTCAAAGAGTAGATGGTCAATGAATATTTGGGGAACAAATGTGCCAGCCTGCAGTGGCTCTTATTTATTGAGATTACATTTCCCCCACGTTCTCAAATAAGCCAAGCAAATTCACATACACACATATATTTTAATTTTATAGAAAAACATGTGAAAACACATAAGATTGTAATAAGGAAGTGTCTTTAAATTTTATTTCTCTATTTTATAACTCCACATATTTAAAGGAAAAGTTCTTTCACATTTCCAAGTAAATTCCTACTGCAATGACATTCCAATTCCATCTTGTTCTGAGCAGCAAAATGAAATGGAAGGTGACCCCATTTCTTTAACAAAATGGAAAACTCTTACTTTTGATAAGCAAAATTTCATGTGTGGTCAGTATCATTCCCCAACTTAGATGCTGAAGCTAATTAAATCTTCTATGAAAAAAAAAAATTTGAAAATTTCCAAAGGAAAACAAAGATTAATTTCCAAAACACCCAAATGTAACAGGAACACAAAAGGTTATTCACTGGTGGTTTCCCCAAATTACTTCAAACCTCCACTACTATAAACACTGACTGCTCTCTTCGAACACAGAGTAAAGAAAGGACACACTTCTCATGGGGCAGGAGGAGCTGCTGGAAGCAGATCTGGATGTGCACTGGCCCTGCACCCCCATTGGCCCTGCCTGCAACTCCTGCTTACTCTCCCTCTACCTCATCTCTCAAAGTCTCTTCATACAGGAGTGGGAAGGATCTGTGGTTGTCCTGATTGAGCTTGGCCACATGCTCAAGGACTTTCATCTTGCTGGTTTCAGCATGGGCTCTCGGGCCACATAGGAACTCATAACATGAAGGACCACTGTTGGGCACCTGCTGGTACTCCAGATATCCTTCCTCACCCAATCCTGGGTGATGAGCTTCTGGGGATCCCTGAAAATATAATGCTCACTCCAAGCACGCACCTCTATCATACCCAGCACTTCCCAGACAACCTCCTCCTGGGTACAGTTGCCTTCCAAGTAGATCAAGCCAAGCATGATCATCAAGAGGCCAGCCTTGGGAAAACGCTTGCCATCATTCAGCTCTTCACTGTAGGTGAGGCCCAGGGCAGTGACAAGGACATAGCAGGGGCTGGCAGGATCCACTTCCTTCACATCGATGCCAAAGACCAACTGCATGCACTCGGAGGATTTGATGAAAATCTCAGGGAAGTGGTCTTGGTAATCTCTGATGACAATATTCAGCATTTCTGTCTTGGTGATTGGCTTCTTCATTTGATACTTGAGGAGCAGGAAATGAACCGAATCAAACATTTTCTGTTGTAGTTCTTCTTGCAGCACGGACACCGGGATGGCCTCACGGTCACCAGAATGGCCGGGTGCTGGGAGGTGCTTAGCCCCTCCTTTTCTTCAGTGATGAAGCCTTCAATGCATTGGTGCTCTGGATTAGAGGTCATGCCAGTGGGAGAGGGGGAGGCTCCGTGAGGACTCAGTGTTGGAGCAGCAACCTCTTCCAGGGTGCCTGGGGTGACAGTAGAGGAGAGGCAGCCACCCCCTCCTCCTGACCCCTGGAAGCCTATGTGCCCTCCAGGTCCTGAGTTTCTCTTGGGCCTGAATGCACTGATTCCTCTGAAAGAGGTGGGGAGGCATGGTGGCTCTGGTCAGGGATAGCAGGCAGGGGTGCAGGCAGGAGCTGGGTAATGGGGACTCAAAGACCTGGGAAGAGAGGGAGCATGTCAATGGCCTCAGTGAGAACCACATCCTAGGGGCTCTCCCAAAGTGCAACCTCCAGGCCTTCTCCTTAAGTGATGTCCTGGGGCCTCCCAGGGCTCCTCTCCTCCTGGTCAGCCTGTCCCCTCAGCACATGAACAAAAAAAGGAGATGGCTCCTCAGGTGCAGTTTGCTGGCAGAGTGTGAGGCTCCAGAGCTGACAGTCAGTGGGTGGGGCCAGGCTCTATTGGGTCCCCTCTGTCCTGGGGAGAGCAGGGCCTCTGGCACACATTCAAAGTGTGTACCTCACCTTGACTCCTGGCATGGCCTGGGCCTCCTCTGCTTTGTGACCTGAGGACACTGCCTCAGACCAATTTCTCCCTGTGGGTTCCTGGATTCCCTTTAAAGGGAAGTGAGGGGCCCTCAGGCTGAAGATACGTGCACAGCACTGGTACCCACCCCTAGTGCTGTCTGGAGGGTGGGCCAGGCTCTGTGAGGTCACCACCATTCTGGGGCCAGCATATCTAGTCACCCATGGTTGGGTCCTCCCAGGGCCAACAACTGGTGTAGGGGATGGACGGGCTCTCTGTTTTGGGGGTACGAGGTCTCCTCACTCATCCCCCTGTGTCTTCACCTTGATGATGCCTAGCAGGCCTCAGACTCTTTCCTGTGCCGACCTGGAGCTGCGACTCTCAGACAAAAGTTGGTACCACACTCAGCCCCTTCAAGCAGTAGTGAGGGAGCACCAGGTCTGGCCACCATGCCTGGAGCTTCCAGGGCTGACTGTGAGGAAAGAGTGTTTCTGTGAGGCCTCCACTGTTTTGGAGTGGGGTACCCCTAGTCCTCCCTCACACCAAGGTTCACCTTCCTCATGGTCATAAAGAAGTGTGGATGTACCACATGTGGCCACCTTACCCAGGGTCTCCCAGGGATGAAAGCAGGGGAAAGGTTGGGGCCCCTCTGTCCTGGAATCCTGGGTCTCTGTCCACCACTTGAATCCCAGCAGGGTCTGGGCATCTCCCTCGGCTCACCTGAGGCCGTGCTAACTATACCAAGCCCCTAACCTCCCTTAGACTTGCAGGTGGGTGTCAAGGCGCACGTGTCTGGCCACCCTACACAGGGCCAGCCTCCCAGGGTTGATGGAAGGACAGGCATCTGTGGGGTTCTCCCCTATCCTGAAGTCTACTGCTTCCTCTCCTGCTCTTTATCTCTGTGTTCTCATCTTGGCTGCCTGGTACAGCCTGCATGCCTTCTACTCACACCAAGGCCCTTACTTCTCTCTAATCCCTGAGGCGTAAGTCAGTGGACGTCACATCTGGACCCCACACCAGAGATTTCCTAGGGCTGACACTTGGGGAGGAATGGGATGGGTGGTGGGAGGCCTCAGTCCTCCCTCAGGGTCCTGACCTTGATGCCTGGCAGAACCTGGACCCCCACCATCTACAGCCCTGACTCAGCCCCAGGTCACAGCAGGCTCTGACTCCCAGAGACCCCTGAGGTGTAAGGGCGAGGGCTTCAGCCCTACATGTCTGCCCTGGGTGGCCGAAGGCTGACAGCAGGGACAAAGCTGGATTATTTGGGAACCTCTACTTGGAGTGGGGGCCTCCTCAGCCCACCCTCATCATCTGACCTCATTCCTAACAGATCCTGGATGCTCTCCCCTACACCGACCTTAAGTCTGGATTTCAGACCAAGGGCCTCGCCTCTGTCAGACATCCTGATGCACGTCAGTGGACGTCATATCTGGCCCCTTACACTGGGGCTTTCGCAGGCTGACAGCAGTAACAAGGATGGACTGTGGGGCCCCTTATTGGGAAGTGGTGCAGCCTGGATCCCTGCCCCTATGAACCTTAGTCTGCCAGGTCACACCAACGCTCTGACTCCCAGAGTCCCCTGAGAAAGAAGTTGGGGGGGAGGGGTGCAGACTGACATGTCTGGGGCATGGTCCATGGCTGACAGAAGGGCAGGGCTTGATTATTTGGGGACCCTCTACGTTGGGTGGGGGCACCATCAATCCACCCTCATCAGCTCATCTCACTCCTATCAGAGCCTGGGCCCTCTCCCCTCTGCTGATCTGAAGTCTGCCCCCTCAAACTAATGGCCTCGCCTGTCAGACCTACAGATGCAAGTCGGTTGGCGTTTACCTCTGGGACCTGTACCAGGGGCTTCTTGGGCTGAGAGTATGGGCAGAGGTGGATTATTTGGGAACCCTCCACGTGAAGTAGAGGGCTCTTCCATCCACCCTCAGCATCTCATCTTGAGTCCTAACTGAGCCTGGACCCTCTCCTTTCTGTTGATTTGAAGCCTGCCCCTCAGACCCAGGCCATCACTTCAGTCAGCCCCCTGACGGAAGTCAGTGGACATTACATCGGGGCCCCACATCCATGGTTGCCTGGGGATGAAGAAGGGACAAGAATGGACTGTGGGGCCCCCTATGAGTGAGTGGTGCAGCCTGGATACCCGCCTTTTTGGACCTTAGTCTGCAGGGTCACACCAATGCTCTGACTCCCACAGTCCCTTGAGGAAGAAGTTGGGGGGAGGGGCGCAGCCTGACATGTCTGCCAGGTCGTGGTCCATGGCCAACAGCAGAGGCAGGGTTGGATTATTTGGGGACCCTCTACGTGGGGTGGGGCCCTCTCAGTCCACCCTCAGCACCTCACCTCACTCCTAACAGAGCCTGGGCCCTCTCACTTTCACCGATCTGAATTCTGCCCCTCACACTAACGGCCTCGCCTCTTTCAGCTGCCAAGATGTACGTCAGTGGATGTCACAGCCTGCCGCCCACACCAGGGATTCCTGGGCTTCCCCAGGCTGACAGGAGAGGCAAAGCTGGATTATTTGGGGACCCTCTATCAGACGGGGCCCCTTCAGTCCCGCCTCAGCATCTTACCTTGACTCCTCACAGAACCTGGGCCCCCTCCTCATGGTTGACTGGAAGTCTGGACCTCAAACCAAGGCCCTAGCCTCTGTCAGCCACCCAGATGGATGTCGGTGGACGTCACAACCGGCCCCGTACCCGGGCTTCCCAGGGCTGACAGCAGGGACAAGGATGGACTATGTGGCCCCCTACTGGGATACACCAGAGCCAGGATCTCTGCCCTCTATGGCCCTTAGTTGACCCTGAGTCAAATCAACATATGACTCCCAGAGTCCCTTGTGTTCTAAAGCGGGAGGGCTCAGACTGACAAGTCTGTCCCATGGTGGCCCAGGGCTGACAACAGGGGCACAGCTGGATTATTTGGGGCCCTCTGCCTGTAGTGGGGACCTACTCAGCCCTCCCTCAGTGTCTCACCTTGACTGTTAACAGACACTGGGCCCTCTGCACTCCACCAAGCTGAAGTCTGGAACTCACACCAAGGCCCTCACCTCTGTCAACTCCTGAGGCAGAAGTTGGTGGACATCACTGATGACAGAGGCAGGGATGGGGCCTCTCTGTCCTAGGGTCTAAGGTTCCACTAGTTCTCCTTCATTGTCTCACCTTGACTGCCGGCAGGACCTCGGACTCTGTCCACACTGGCAATCGATCTCCCACAGCTGACCACTAGTACAGTGCTGGGGCCCCTTCCATTCTGGAATCCGGGTCTGCCTTGGTTCCCCTTCAGGGCCCTGACCTTCATTCCTACTGAGGCATGTAACCCCTCTCTGGGCTAACCTGAGTATGTAACCAGTAGACTAAGGCTTACACTGCCCTGAATCCTTTGAGACAGAACTTCAAAGATAAATGTCAATGCCTGTATTGTCGAGAATTGGCAACTCTGCCTGGAGTCTTCCAGGACTGACAGGGCAGAGATGAATTCTTTGGGACTCCTATGTTCTGTGGTGAGTGAACACCTCAGTTCTCACTCATGAGAGCCCTCATCTTGGCCCTTGGCTCCTTGATTAAGTGTTCCGTGGGAAATGTCCTCTCCCTTGCGCATTGGACCATTTGTCCAGCTGCAACCCTTGTAAAAAATGACTCCATGTGCCCGGCTAGATGTTAAATGGGGAGCTGTTGCATCCATGACAAAGGGTGAGCAGTCGTATATGTAATGTACTCTTATTCAAATCTCTTCTGTATCTATGTTTTGTACAATTTTAACTTTCATTGTTCATGCTTTTTTCTTTAGTCGTTGATCCTACTTGGAAAAATGTCTATTTTGTAAGTATTTTCAAAGAATTGTGTTTTGTCAGTTGTCTCTACTGTTATCTGCTTCATTATTTCTGCTTTTATCTTCATTACTTCATACCTTCTACTAACTTCAGTTTCATATGATATTTATTCTTTAGTTTCTTAAACTGTGTAGATGTTTTAAATATTTTTATTGTGTCATAAATTTAAGGCAATTTCCCTCTGTGTATCATTTGGGCTGTATAACACAGTTAGTGTTACATAGCTTTATGTGTATGACTTGAATTCTTTGCAAGTTGAATATATTATTCTATAACTTACGCTATTAAATTTTCAATATTTATACCAAACGTGGGGGGTAAAATTATTTTTCAGAAGACTGTGAAAAGGATGATAGAAATAGAATGCCACTTGGAGCAGATTTCAGGTTCCAAAGGCATTTTATTTTGTTTTATATTTGTCAGTTATAGAACAAATAGTTTTAAATATATTTAAATGCTGTTGCCATTGTTGGGTTTATTGCAGGAATGCAAAGAACTTTAACATTAGAAGCTCAATCCATATAAGTGGCCATGTGTAAGAGTCAAGGATTTTCTAGCAGAATAGAAAATTCCATTTAATACAGAGGAAATTTAATGCAGGGGAATGATTACACAAGTGATGGAGAAGCCAAACGAGGGAGAGTTGGAGAACCCAACAATTAGGCACACGAGGAAGTCAATCTCACCTGTAGGTGGGAAGGACAAACAGGAATTTAGCATTAATGGAGCCTAGGTATTGGGTTGAACAGGATCTGGAATCATGGTGGGACTATCTAATGGTAGCTGGAGCCATGGACAATGTAGCCACTGAAGGAGAAGTCACCTGATGCAGAAAAAGGAGGAGAAAAACCTCCAATCATCGCCGTATCTTTCTGAACCAAAATGGCAGCCAAATGTTGGTGAGCCTAGGAATTAGAGCCTTCAGGAGTCAAATCCTGTATAGTGGAGAGCAGAGTAGGAGAAAATGAGAGATGGATCTGGTAGCAAATAGGGCTGGCTAACCATATTAACAGATTGAATGAGACAAATCGTATCTACAGTAAATTTATTCATTTTTAAAAAATTTTAAGTTTTGGGGGCACAAGTTGAATTCTGTTACATGTATATATTGTATAGTGGTGAAGTCTGGGCTTTTGGTGTACCCATTACCTGAGTAGCGTACATTGTGCCCCATAGATAATTTTCCATGCCTCACCTCCTCCCACCCTCACCCTTTTGAGTATGCAATGTCCATTATACAACTCCATGTGCCCTTATGTCGCAATAGTTTAGTTCCCACTTATAAGCAAGAATATGTAGCATTTATTTTTCTGTTCCAGAGTTACTTCACTTATGATAACGTCCTCGAGATCCCTCCAAGTGACTGCAAAAGACATTATTTCACTCCTTCTTATTGTTAAATAGTACTCCATGGTGTGTGTGTTTGTATAAATATATACATACATATATATATATATATGTATGTATATCTCAATTTCTTAATCCATTCATTTGTTCGACACTTACCTGGATTCCATATTATTGCAATGGTGAATTGTGCTGTGATAAACATATGAGTAGAGATGTCCTTTGGATATACTGATTTCTTTTCCTCTGGGTAGATACCCAGTACTGGGTTTGCAGTTTCAAACGTAGATATAATTTAGTTCTTTGAGAAAGTTTCATACTAATTTACATTCCCTGCAAGAGAGTGTAAGTGTTTCATTTTCACTGCGTCCACACTAACAACTAATTTTTTTTGACTTTTTAATAATGGCCATTCTAATTGGAGTAAGATGGTATCTCATTGCAGTTTTAAGTTGCATTTCCCTGATTAGAGTAAATTTATACATAATTTTATTTAACAAAAATCAAAATATGTTCTAAATAAAAGGAAATATTTCTCAAAATATAAATTTTTTTTGTGTCCCCATCCCACAAAATATAAAATTTATATCCATGAGTCTGTGGTATGTGTGCCATGGTTGACAAGCAGATCCATGGAAATAGTGGACTCTTGAAACAGATAGGCTTATATATGGACCATTGTTTTATGAAAAAGTGCAACTGCAGATCAGTGGGGAATCACAGTATTTTTAGTAAATGATAGTGAAACCACTTGATCTCTATATAGAAACACCAATGCAACTGGAATTCTTCTGAAGCTACATAAAAATCAATTGCAGATGAACTAAAGGTCTACTTTTTCAATTGTTGTTATAAAACACTTCAAAACACACAAAACTATACTGAATAGTTGAATGAACTTCCATTGTGGTCAAGTAGGGCTTTGGTAACGCTGGAGCAGAACGGACTGAAAGAGTCTGGGGACATCATTCAGTGCCAGAAGGGATGGAGATGATATGAGCTGGGGAGAAAGAATGGAAATGGCACCTCCTTCTGCTCCCTGTCATTGACACAGACAGCCTTGCTACCTTCATGGGCCTTAAATTTCAAAGAGCTGGACCTGGTGGCTAGAGGCAGCTTGAGTGGCGGTCTCTGCCTGCCAGGGAGCCAGTCCCCTCCAACCCCAGAGCTCTGCAGGCGCCACCTTGAAAACGAGGTTGAAACCGCTCGGGAACCATAATATGCCAAGTGGCTCTCTCTGCCCGGCGCCCTCCACTTGTCTCTGAACCAACGCCAGGAGGGCGGGATATGCATGAGCACGCTGGGTAGCAATAAAGGGTGAACAGCTTGGACCCTGAGGGAATCTCCACCGGGCCGCACTCGGCGTTCAGGGGCGGAGCTGCACTAAGGCGTTAAAAAAAAAAAAAAAAAAATTAATAGACTCGCAGAACTATATATTTTATTCTTGGTGAATTTTTTCTGTTTTTTTTGCGACGGCTCATGAGCCAGACAGCCTCAGCGGGCACCTTTGCCCTCCGGGCCTCTGGCTGCAGCGCCTTTTTGAACGCAGAGGCTAGATCCCCACCAACCCAGGAGCTCTACGGGCACGCAGATGCCATCTTAAAATCGACTCTGAAACCGCTTGGGACCCAGCCGAGCGGGCGTGAAGGGGCGGAGCTGCGCTAAGGTGCAAAAACAAAAACTTTGAATCACCGCTTGGGACCCAGCCAAGTGGGTGAGAAGGGGTGGAGCTGCGCTAAGGTGTAAAAACAAAAAACTTTGAATTGCCGAACTATATTCTTCAGATTTGTGTATCTTTTCGCTTTGTGGTGTGGTGTGGTGCTGTGTAGTTTTGTTTTTGTTCTTTTTTGTTTGTGTTTTTGGTGTTTTTGGTTTGGTTTTTTGTGTGTTTTGGTTTTTGTTTGGTTTTTTTTCTCTTTTTTTTTTTCTCTTTCTTTTTCTTCTCTTTCTTTTCTTTCTTTCCTCTTCTTCCTTTTCTTTTTATCCTTCTTTCTTCTCTCTTTTCACCTTCTAACTGGAGACCCACACTGATTTTCGGAATGGGCCAGACCCCTGGCTCTGGTACATACCGGACCCTGAGCAGTCACCCTGAGTACCGGCAATCTGCAGGCATGCAATCACCATCTTGGGGCACACAGCCAAGTCACTGAGGAGCATACGGGTGCGAAGAAGCTCCCTGGATGGCCCCCTCCCCTGGTCCACGGACCTTATATAGGGGCCCTGCCCATGTGTAAATGTAAACACTGAATACTTCTCCAGAAGTAAGAATGTGGAACCTGATCCCTGGGGGCATAGGCCAAGGAAGACTTTTGCCCGTGGGAGCTGCAGAAACTGGGGCACTGAGCGAGTGAGGGCACCACCATAGCTAGTATCTTTTCTGCAGATAGAGACAGAAACCTCCCCTATAGGGGAAGAACCAAAGGGAAATAAAAAACAAACAAAGAGAATTTCGGTCTACTATTAGTGTGGACCATGCCTGACTTCTGAAAGACCACAACACAGTGTCCTAACTCGCCAAAGTGGTCTTGGATCACTCGAATCCTCTAGGATTGGACCGATCAGAAGTCCCCCAACTGAAATTGAAAAATCTCTAAACAATACACAATAGTCTCCTCCTCTTGCCAAAAGAAGCATCATACATAGACTACTTCACAGCCTAAGAATACAGCACAAAGAGTGCTGTTAACCACACTAAATCTATAAGAAAAGATCTAACGATAAATCTAGATGGGAAGGGCTCAGCGAAAAAACAGGGGGCGGGGCATAAAGAATCAAATGGAAAGCTCATCCCCAAAGACAAATACCAGCTCTCAAACATTTGACACAAACTACACTCAAAACACCAACATGTCACAGGAAGAATTCTAATTATGGATCATAAACAAGCTGAATAATATACAAGAATCAATGGATAAACAACACAAGGAAACCACAAAAAAAAAAATACAGGATTTGGAGGAAAAATTCACCAAAGAAATTGAAATATTGAAGAAAAACCAAACTGAACTCCTAGAAATGAAGAATTCACTCAGAGAGCTACAAAACACTGTGGAAAGTCTCAAGAGCAGGGTAGATCAAACAGAGGAAAGAATCTCAGAAATTGAAGATAACTCCTTGCAACTAAATAAGTCAGTCACAAAGATAGATCAAAGAAGTAAGAGAAATGATCTGAGTCTTCAAGAAATGTGGGATTATGTGAAGAAACCTAACTTTAGAGTTATTGGCCTTACTGAGGGTGAAGAAGATAATAAGCAAGGGTTGGACAAGCTATTTGAACACATAATCGAGGAAAATTTTCCAGGCCTTGTTAATACTCTAGACATACAGATTCAAGTAGCTCAAAGGACCCCTGAGAGATTCATAACAAATAGGAAAACACCACGCCACGTAGTCATCAGGCTGACAAAAATATCCACTAAGGAGTCCCTTCTCCATGCTGTAAGGAGAAAGAAACAAGTAACTTACAAGGAAAACCCATCAGAATTACGCCAGATTTTTCAAATGAAACCTTACAAGGAAGAAGAGGTTGAGGCCCCATTTTCACGCTTCTGAAACAGAATAATGCCCAGCCTAGAATCCTGTACCCAGCTAAGCTAAGTTTTGTATACGAAGGAGAAATTAAGACATTCTCAGATAAACAAAAACTCAGAGAATTCACCAAGACAAGACCAGCCCTCCAAGAAGTACTCAAAAGAGAATTACACACGGATCAGCACAAGAAAGATCCACGAATGTAAAACTCAAGAGCTAAGGATCAAATTCCAGATACCACAATGTCTTAGGAGAGAAAACATCACAATGAAGTTCTACCCAACCAGCTGAACAAAAAACTGTCTCACTTATCAGTTTTCTCAATAAATGTGAATGGCTTGAATTTCCCGCTCAAGAGACATAGACTTGCCCAATGGATAAAAAAACACAATCCAAGTATCTGCTGTCTTCAAGAAACTCACGTAACCTGCAGAGATGCATTTAGACTGAAAATAAAAGGATGGAAATCGATATTTCAAGCAAATGGTAACCAAAGAAAGCTGGCATAGCAATCTTAATTTCTAATAACTTAGCTTTCAAATCAACAAAAATAATAAAAGACAAAGATGGCTACTATATACTGGTTAAA
>JAPYYL010000031.1:6891999-6907047 GCA_028534055.1 Eulemur mongoz | reverse complement strand
ACTACAGGCATGCGCCACCATGCCCGGCTAATTTTTTCTATATATATATTTTAGTTGTCCATATAATTTCTTTCTATTTTTAGTAGAGACGGGGTCTCACTCTTGCTCAGGCTGGTCTCGAACTCCTGACCTCGAGCGATCCACCCGCCTCGGCCTCCCAGAGAGCTAGGATTACAGGCGTGAGCCACCGCGCCCGGCCTCTCCAGACATTCTTGATAAAACTTTGTGTCATTCACAAATCCTGGGTAGAGGCTGGGGCACTTTGCAGAGGGCACTTTCCTGAATGAGGCAAAAAGCCTCAGCCTGAGGATCCTGAAATGCTTCTAGAAGGCGGGATCTACACTTCTCAGAAAAGCTTATTTTTCATGCATATAAATTCTGATGTTGTTTGTTAGGGGCTCTCAAGTGACTCAAGGGCCCAGGCTGCTTCCTGCTTGTGACTCCCTGGGGGGAGTTAGCTATGCTCCCCGTAAAGAGGTTTTTTTTCTCTTTGTTCCAATTATGCCAGTTTGCAGGGAGTTAGCTACACTCTCTGCAAAGATGTTTTTTCTTCTGATCAGGTCTCTCAGGCAGGGGTCATGGCAAAGGATCAAAAAAAATAGTAGGAAACAGAAATAAAAATAAAGTAATGGCAGTAATAATACACAGAGACAAAGATATAGTTTATAAAGTAAAGGTTTATGAAAATAGATAAAGGAGGGTATCTGGATGGATATATTTCTACCTGCATAAAATATATCCCCGACTGAATCTCCACACAGGTATTATATAGGGTAGATACAGGTTCACATTGTCAAGGGCAATGGGATTTACATATTAACAGGCAGTTTGCTTTAGGGTCAAAGTCTCCTAAAAGGCTACTACAGATCCTTTACCTGACTCTAACAAGGGGAACAATGAGATATAAAATCGTCTTGGGGCAAACTTTTAAGTTTTATGATAAGACTATTACTTTAGCAAAAAACAGAGACATCTTGGCTCCAGTGATTGTGTCCTTGGAGACAGAGATGATCCCAGAAGTCAACATGGGATGTGCTTTGTGTTAATCACTTCAACCACATGGTTCCGTGTGGGCCCAGTTTGGGCATTAGCATATCTAACTGAATAGCTCTCATCTCCTGGGGTCCTCGCCTGTCAGCTTCCGCAACCTTTGGTTATAAGGGAGAGGCCTGCCTTGTCCTTCAAAACAGGTGAGAACCATAGGCCCACTTTACAGCTGTCTTTTTGAAGTGCAGCTATTACTTACCAATGAGATGCCCTCCTGAGACGAGGCAGCTTTTGAACTAATACATTTATTTTTTTTTCTTTAAGGCAAAACCTTATTTGACTTCTGAAATCAAATTTTGTCTCCATAAATACCGGGGGCATTTCTATAACTCAGTATTCTTAGACTCAACAACTCCCCCATCTCATATGGAGTTGCCTTTCTTGCCATTGAAGGGAGGGAAAATGTGAGGAAATGTCGCCCTGGCTATCCAGTGCCTGGATGTGAAAAACAGTCCTCTACTCATGACCCAGTGAAAAAGGATAGTCACATGACCCTTCCTCATTACAAGTGGACTGCACTGTTCCCATGTGTCCAGGAAGGAGAGGAAGACTAGATGTGTACGAGCACTTAAAATCCTTGCCACAAACTGTTAAATAGTAGGTGCTCAACAAAAAGCAATGTCTAAAATGTGTTATGACAACACCTTTTACTGCTGGGAGGAGTATCTGAGAGGCCAGATTTTGCCCATCTCTCGAACTTTTTAAAGTACCTACTACATGACAGGTGGTTTCAATTGTAGAATCATATGTAGTTTTCCAAGGATCCTGTAAATCTCAACATAAAGGCTTTGCCTTCTTCACTCCATGGCATTTGTTTTACACTATCCTTTAGAGTATCATCTGTCATCCAAGTAGGCTGAGGACTTTCTCTTTCCATTTGACATAAGGACACAATCATAACCTATTAGTCTCTGCTACAGTCTTCATGACTGAACATCTTCACAGGATGTCCTTAGACATGTGAAAGCCAGGACTTCCCTACGGGGCAGATACATAGAGCAGAAGAATTGGAAAGATGATGGCTATTTCTTCATTTTTAATCTGAGCTGGCATGTCTACTAAGGAACCACTTTTTACTACCTAGGAGGACAGCAGAGTTTTAGAAATTCAGCTTCAGGAGATATTTGCTTCATGGTGATTTCCACAGTCTTTCCTCTTTTATCAAAGTAAAGGAGATGCTATGAACTGAACTGTGTCCCCTTGCTCCAAATTTATATGTTGAAGGCCTAAGCCCCAATGTGATGTATGTGTCCCTATGATGTACATAGGGACTTTCAGAAGTAATTAGGGGCAAATGAGGTCATGAGGAAGGGGCCCTGGTGATGGGATAAGTGCCCTTATAAGAAGAAATACCAGAGATCTTTCTTGCTCTCCCTGTGTCTCTCTGCCATGTGTAAACACAGAGAGGGAAGCTGTCCACAAGCCAGGAAGAGAGTCCTCACCAGGGATCAAATCTGCCAGTACCTTGATCTCAGACTTCCCAGGCTCCAAAACTATGAGGAATCTGCTGTTTAACCCTCATAGTCTATAGTATTTTGTTCTGGTAGTCTAACCTGACTAATATGGGAGGATTTGGTTTTTTACCACCCCAGAAAGCTCTTTAATCTATGTATGTGCTCGGTGGCCAGTTTCAAATAAGGCACCCCATTAAAATCCTATTGTAAATATCACAGGGTGGTTTAAAAACTTTACCTCTAACTTCAGGGTTATGTATCAGGAACTGATAAATTATGGGCCAAATCAGATTCCACTCAGCAGTTTATCCTGAAAACATTTGGGGAATGTGTTGAAGACATCCAACAGGATGATCAGGTGTCTAAAAGTCACTACTCAAAGTCAAAGGGACCTTTGCTATCTGAGGGGCTCCAGGGTGAGGGAGAGGGACAACTAAGGGCCTTCTACAGAGAGTAGAAATATTCTATGTTGGGGGAGGAGAGGTGACTCTGGGCAGTGCCACTGGCAGCAGGGCACAGCTTTTAGAGGATGCAGCCACGGAGAGCTGTGCAGCAGGCCATATTCCAGAGTTTGACAGGCAGGCCTGCAGGACAAGATTCAGTAAATGGCAAGGTAATGCAGTAAAGTACTGGTACTGCACAAAATTGCTGGTATCTGGGCAAGTTTGGCTATCAAGGAAACATAAAATCCATAAATTGTATTTGGTTCACATTGCCATCCTCCTTCTTGCCTTAGTCATTGCAGGCTGTCATAAGGAAATACTATACACCGGGAGCTCCTAGAGCTTCTAGTCCTAGAGTCTGGAAAGTCTGAGACCAGGGTGCCAGGGTAGGGGGTTTCTGGTGAGGACTTTCTTTCTGGCTTAAAGATGGCCACTTTCTCTGTGTGTCCTCACATGGCAGGGAGAAATAGGAAGAGAAAGATACTTCTCTGGTGTCTCTTCTTGTAAGGGCACTAATCCCATCATGAGGGCTTCACCCTCACAGCCTCAACCAAACTGAATTACCTCCCAAAGACCCTATCACCAAAGACCATCACATTAGGGATTAGGGGTACAGCATATGAATTTTGGGGGATACATTTCATGCCATAGCACATCTTTGGGCCTGATTTTAGTACCTGGACCACAGTCCTTGTTTTGTTTGCCTGAGAAACATTATGGAATCATGAGAAGAAAAATGAAGCAAGACCAAGGTCTGCTTCAGGTTCGGAGGAGTGGGAATGGTGTGGGCTCTAGATGAATTCAGACCATATGTATTAGTTTTCTCAGGTGCCCATGACAATGTGCCATGGACTCGGGGGTTTACAAAACAGAAATGTATTGTGTCATTGTCTTGGAGGCTGGAAGTCCATGATCAAAGTGATGGCAGGATCGGTTTGTTCTAAAGCCCATTTCTTTGGTTTTGGAGATGACTGTCTTCTCCCTGCATCTCTACAGGGTCTTCCCTCTGGTGTGTCTGTGTCCTAATCTCCTCCTCTCATAAGTACACCAGTAATTAAAATAGAGACCACCCTAATGACCTCAGTTTACCTCAATGACCACTTTAAAGACCGTATCTCCAAATAGAGTAACACTCTGAGGTACTGGTGGTTAGGGATTCAGCATATGGCTTTTAGGGCAGACACCATTCTGTCCATAAAGGCAGGGGGCCTAGTCCTAACCTCGTTGCTTACTAGTCACATGGTTATGGGAATCTACTAAGCCCTGTGATCTTGAGGTTCTTCATCTGTGAAATAGGTTTGATAGGATCTGTCTGGTAGGACTGTTGGAATGTGTGCAATGTATGTAAAGCACCTGACACAGTGTCTGGAGTATGTTAGATCTTTACTGATTCAGAGTTATTTGCATTACTAGTATATTTGGACCTCAGATCTTACTACACTTACCTCTGGGAATTTTGTTTTTGCTACTGTTGTTATTATCTAAGAAACCTCTCAATATGCAGCACAATAGGCCAGGGAATTCCTATTCAGCCAAAAATGTTGCTTCATGGATAAAACTCAGTAAAAATTCCCTCCCACATGATTTAGTATTTAATTTGGGTGTGGGGGAGTCTTTCTCAGCTGGATACAGCTCAAAGCTCCTGGCATCTGAGTCAAGGACCAACTTCTTCCCTCCTTCCCAGCTGCTTTTCCAGCCAAACTGCTTTTTTTATCCATTTCATCACCACCCAAAATCTAAGCCCTTGCACTTGGCCAAGCTGCACTTGAGATAACCTAATTAAAATGCCATTTTAATAGGGTCAGCTCTGGCTCTCCCAGCCAGACAGATGTCTACCTGGCCAGTGACTTGAGGGCCTCACTTCATGGGAGATTCACCCTATCTCTCAGGAAATGCCTGCAGAGGATGATTATGGATCACCTGGCTCTTCCACTGTGCTCAGCTGCAGTGGGACAAGAGCACAGGATACCTTCCACACTCACCCGAGCTGGAGATTCCTCTTTGCTTTTCTCAGCATCCAGAAGGAACTGATCAGGGCAGTTCTCCCTTCCAGGCTTTGCTCTCAGCCCTAAGTCACGAGTTACATGGTCTGACAGTCTGGCCCTGCCACCACCCAGCTTCATTACCACCAACTCCCACAGAAAGAACTACAGTTTCCCCACCCCCAAACCGCCCTGGCTCAGGACCCTCACACCCCATTGCTCTCAGCAGAAGCACCACCCTTCAACCCTTACATCACTTGTTCTTTAGGGTATTGAGGATATCTCTCCACCTTAATTATATGACTGCAACTCCCAGCCTCTCTAATTCCATGGGCAGGAGTGGGTCTGTCTTACCCTAGTGTGTCTGGTAACCCAGGGCCTTTCAAAGAGCAGATGGTTAACGAATATTTGGGGAAGAAATGAGCCAGCGAGCAGTGGCTCTTATTTATTGAGATTCAATTTCCCCTACAGTATCAAATAAGCCAAGCAAATTCACATACACACATGTATTTTAATTTTATAGAAAACCACGTGAAAAAGGATAAGATAGCAAGATGGAAGTGTCTTTAAATATTATTTCTCTATTTAATAACTCCATGTGTTTAAATGCAAAGTTCTTTCACATTTCCAAGAAAATTCCTATTGCAATGACATGCCAATTCCACCTTGTTCCGAGCAGCAAAATGAAATGGAAATTGACCCCATTTCTTTTACAAAATGGCAAACTCTTACTTTTCATAAGCAAAATTACATGTGGTCAATATCTTCCCCCAACTTAGATGATGAAGCTAATTAAATCTTCTATGAAAATGAACCAAATTTAAAAATTCTAAAAAGAAAAGAGATTAATTTCCAAAACACCCAAATGTAACAGGAACACAAAAGATTATGCACTGGTGGTTTCCCCAAATTACTGTGACCCTCCAACATTACAAACACTGACTTCTCTCTTCAAACACACAGTAAAGAAAGGACTCATTTCTCATGGGCCCGGAGGAGCTGCTGCAAGGGGACCTGGATGTGCACTGGCCCTGCCCCTCCCCATTGGCCCTGTCTGCAGCTCCTTCTAACTCACTCTCTACCTCATCTCTCAAAGCCTCTTCATACAGGAGTGGGAAGGATCTGGTGTTGCCCTGATTGAGCTTGGCCACATGCTCAAGGACTTTCATCTTGCTGGTTTCAGCATGGGCTCTTGGGCCCCACAGGAACTCATAATACACAGGATCGCTGTTGGGCACCTGCCGGTACTGCAGGTGCCCTTCCTGCACCCAATCATGGGTGATGAGCTTCTAGGGCTCCCCGTATATGTAATGCTCACTTCGAGCATGCACCTCTATCACACTCAGCACTTCCCAGACAACCTCCTACCAGGTGCAGTTGCCCTCCAAGAAGATCGAGCCCAGCATAATCATCAAGAGGCCAACCTTGGGAAAGCACTGAGTATCATTCAGCTCTTCACTGTAGGTGAGGTCCAGGGTGGTGACAAGGACATAGCAGTGGCTGGCAGGATCCACTTCCTTCACATTGATGCCAAAGACCAGCTGCATGCATTCGGAGGCTTTGATGATCTCAGGGAAGTGGTCATGGTAATCTCTGATGACACTATTCAGGGTTTCTGCCTCAGTGATCAGCTTCTTCATTCAATACTTGAGCAACAGGAAATGAACCAAATCAAACATTTTCTGTTGTAGCTCTTCTTGCAGCAAGGACGCTGGGACTACCAGGTGCTGGGAGATGCTTAGCCCCTTCTTTTCTTTGGTGATGAATCCTTCAATACAGTGGTGCTCTGGATTGGAGGCCAGGCCAGTGGGAGAGGAGGAGGCTCCCTGAGGACTCAGTGTTTCAGAAGCAACCTCTTCCAGGGTGCCCAGGGTGACAGTAGATGAGGACGCAGGCACCCCCTCCTCCTGACCCCTGGGAACCTTTGCACCCACCAGGCCCAGTGCCTCTCTTTGGGCCACAAGGCACTAATTCCTCTGAAAGAGGTGCGGAGGCATGATGGCTCTAGTCAGGGACAGCAGGCAGGAGTGTGAACAGGAGCTGGTGATGGGGACCCACTGACCTGGGAAGAGAGGGAGCATGTCAGTGGCCTCAGTGAGAACAACACCCTGGGGGCTCTTACAAAGTGCAACCTCCAGGCCTTCTCCTTAGGTGATGCCCTGGGGCCTCCCAGGGATCTTCTCCTCCTGGTCAGCCTGTCCCCTGAGAACATGAACAAGAAAAGGAGATGCCTCCTCAGGTGCAGCTGGCCCGCGGAGTATGAGGCTCCAGGGTTGATAGTTGGTGGGTGGGGCCTGCACTACTGGCTCCCGTCTTTCCTGGGGAGGGCAGGGGCTCTGGCACACATTCAGAATGTGTACCCCCCCTTGACTCCTGGCATGGCCTGGGCCTCCTCTGCTCTGTGACCTGAGGACACTGCCTCAGACCAAGGTCTCACTGTGGGTTCCTGCAGCCCCTTTTAGAGGAAGCGAGGGGGCCTCAGGCTGCAGATACATATACAGACCTGGTACCCCTAGTGCTGTCAGGAGGGTGGGCCAAGCTCTGTGAGGGCCCCACCGTTCTGGGGCCAGCACATATCATCACCCATTCTTGAGTCCTCCCAGGGCCAACAACTGGTGTAAGGTATGGACGGGGTCTCTGTATCTGGGGTACGAGTCCCCTCACTCATCCGCCTGTGTCCTCACCTTGATGATGCCTAGCAGGCCTGGGACTCTTTCCTGTGCTGACCTGGAGCTGCGACTCCCAGACCAAAGTTGTAACCACACTCAGCCCCTGCAGAAGTAGTGAGGGAGCACCAGGTCTGGCCACCCTGCCTGGAACTTCTAGGGCTGACTGTAGGGACAGAGTGTTTCTGTGAGGCCTCCACTATTCTGGAGTGGGGTACCCCTGGTCTTCCCTCACACCAAAGTGTTCACCTTCCTCATTGCCATAAAGAAGTGTGGATGTACCACATGTGTCCACCCTGCCCATGGTCTCCCAGGGATGAAAGCAGGGGCAAGGTTCAGGCCCTTCTATCCTGGGATCTTGGGTCTCCATCCACCCCTTGTCTCCCAGCAGGGTTTGGGCATCTCTCTCTGCTCACCTGAGGCCATGCTTACTATACCAAGCCCCTACCCTCTCTTAGACAAGGAGGTAGCTGTCAAGATGCACATGCCAGCCAATCCTGCACTCAAGGGCCTCAAGGGGTTGATGGAAGGACAGGCATCTGTGGGGTTCTCACCTATCCTGAAGTCTAAGACTTCCTCCCCTCCTCCTTATCTCTGTGTTCTCATATTGGCTGCCTGGTACAGCCTGTGTCCCTTCCACTCATACCAATGCCCTTTCTTCTCTCTAAGCTCTGTGGTGTAAGTCAGTGGACGTCACATCTGGACCCCACACGCAAGGCTTCCCAGGGCTGACACTGGGGGTGGAACAGGATGGGCGGTGGGAGGCCTCAGTCCTCCCTCAGGGTCCTGACATTGATACCTGACAGAGTCTGGATTCCCACCCTCTACAGCACTGACTCAGCCCCAGGTCCCAGCAGGCTTTAAATCCTAGAGTTCTCTGAAGTATAAGGGAGAGGGACTCAGCCCGACATGTCTTCCCTGGGCTGCCCTAAGGCTGACATCAGGGACAAAGCTGGATTATTTGGGACCGTCTACTTAGAGTGGGGTCTTCCTCAGCCCACCCTCATCATCTGACCTCATTCCTAACAGAGCCTGGGCGCTCTCCCCTACACCGACATTAAGTCTGGATCTCAGATCAAGGGCCTCGCCTCTGTCAGCTCCTCAGACGCAAGTCTGTGGACGTCACATCTGGCCCCCTACACCAGGGCTTTCGCAGGCTGACAGCAGGAACAAGGATGGACTCTGGAGGCCCTTATCGGAAAGTGGTGCAGCCTGCCTCTATGGACATTAGTCTGCCAGGTCACACCAACGCTTTGACTCCCAGAGACCCCTGAGGAAGAAGTTGGGGGGAGGGGCACAACCTGACATGTTTGCCGGGGCGTGGTCCATGACCGACAGCAGAGGCAGGGCTTGATGTTTTGGGGACACTCTACCTGGGGTGGGGCCCCCCTCAGGCCACCCTCATTGGCTCACCTCGCTCTTAACAGAGACTGGGCCCTCTCCCCTCTGCCCTTCTGAAGTCTGCTCCTCAGACTAATGGCCTCACCTGTCAGCCCTCCAGACGCAAGTCAAGTCGGTTGGGGTTTACCTCTGGGCCCTGTACCTGGGGCTTCCTAGGGCTGACGGTATGGGCAGAGCTGGATTATTTGGGGACCCTATACGTGGGGTGGGGGCCACATTCATCCAACCTCAGTGTCTCACCTTGAGTCTTAACTGAACCTGGGCCCTCTCCCTTCTGCTGATCTGAAGCCTGCCCCTCAGACCCAGGCCATCAATTCAGTCAGTCCCCTGGAAGAAGCCAATGGATGTTACATCCGTGCCCCACATCCATGCTTTCCCTGGGCTGAAGCAGGTACAAGGATGGACTGTGGGGCCCCCCATCGGGGAGTGGTGCAACGTGGATCCCCGCCTCTATGGACCTTAGTCTGCCAGGTAACTCCAACTCTCTGAATCCCAGTCCCCTGAGGAAGAACTTGCGGGGGTAGGGGTGCAGCCTGACATGTCTGCCAGGGCATGGTCCATGGCCGACAGCAGAGGCGGGGCTGGATTATTTGGGGACGCTCTAGGTGGGGTGAGGCCCTCTCAGTCCACCCTCAGCATCTCACCTCACTCCTAAAAGAGCCTGGGCCCTCTCGTTTCCACCGATCTGACGTCTGCCCCTCAGACTAATGGCCTCACCTCTGGCAGCCCCACAGATAGATGTTGGTGGACATCACAGCTGGCCCCCCCTCACCAGAGATTCTCCGGGATTCCCCAGGCTGACAGGAGAGGCAGAGCTGGATTATTTAGGGATCCTCTACCAGAAGGAGACCAACTCAGTCCCCCTTTGGCATCTCATCTTGACTCCTCACTGAACCTGGGGCCTCTCTTCTCAATCGACTGAAAGTGCGGACCTCAGACCAAGGCCCTCGCTTCTATCAGCCCCCTAGGAGCAAGTCGGTGGATGTCACATCTGGCCCCATACCCGGGCTTCCCAGGTCTGACAGCAGAGACATGGATGGACTGTGGGATGGATCCTACTGGGATGCAGCAGAGCCTGGATATCCACCCTCTACAGCCCTTGTTTGACCCTGGGTCCCATCAACATATGACTCCCAGAGTCCCTGGTGTTCTAAACGGGAACGACTCAGCCTGACAAATCTGTCCCACAGTGGCCCAGGGCGGACAGCAGGGGCAGAGCTGGATTATTTGGGTCCTTCTGCCTGTAGTGGGGACCTCATCAGCCCTCCCTCAGTGTCTCACCTTGACTGTTAACAGAGCCAGGGCCCTCTGCCCTCCCCCCAGGTGAAGTCTTCACCTCACACGAAGGCCCTCAACTATGTCAACCCCTGAAGCAGAAGTTGGTGGACATCACTGATGGCAGAGGCAGGGATGGGGCCCCTCTAGTCCTCCACCATTGTCTCACCTGGACTGCCAGCAGAACCTCGGACTCCGTCCACACTGGAAATGGGATCTACCAGAGCTGATAACTAGTACAGTGCTGGGGCCCCTTCCATTCTGGAGTCCAGGGCTGCCTTTGTCCCCTCTCAGGGCCCTCACCTCAATTCCTACGGAGGCATTTGACACCTTCCTGGGCTAACCTGAGTATGTCCCCAGTAGACTAAGACTTACACTGCCCTGAATCCCTTGAGGAAGAACTTCACTGATACAGGTCAACGCCTATGTTGTCGAGATTTGACAACTCTGCCTGGAATCTTCCAGGACTGAGAGAGAAAACATGGATTCTTTGGGACTCCTATGTTCTGGGGTGAGTGGACACCTCAATTCTCACTCATGAGAGCCCTCATCTTGGCCCTTGGCTCCTTGATTAAGTGCTCCATGGAAAATGACCTCTCCCTTCCATGTCAGACCATTTGTCCAGCTGGAACCCTTGTGAAAAATGACTCCAAGTCCCTGGCTAGATGTTAAATGGGGAGCTGTTGCATCCATGACCAAGGGTGAGCAGTTGTATATGTAGTGTTCTCTTATTCAAATATATTCTGTATCTATGTTTTGTACAATTTTAACTTCCATTGTTTATGCTGTTTTCTTTAGTCATTGATCCTACTTGGAAGAATATGTATTTTGTAAGTATTTTCTAAGAATTGTGTTTTGTCAGTTATCTCTACTGTTATCTGCTTCATTATTTCTGCTTTTATCTTCATTATTTCATACCTTCTACTAACGTAAGTTTCATATGGTGTTTATTCTTTAGTTTCTTAAACTGTGCAGATGTTTTAAATATTTTTGTTGTCAATATATTTAAGGCTATCTATTTCCCTCTCAGTATCACTTGGGGTGTATCACACAGTTAGTGTTATATAGCTTTATGTGTATGACTTGAATTTTTTACAAGTTGAATATATTACTCTATTACTTATGCTACTAAATTTTCTCTATTTATCCCCAAACAAGGGGTGTAAATTTATTTTTGAGAAGACTGTGAAAAGGATGATAGAAATAGAATGTCATTTGGAGGAGATTTCAGGTTCCAAAGGCATTTTATTTTGTTTTATTTTTGTCATTAGTTATAAAACAGTTTTAAACATATTTAAATGCTGTTGACAGAGTTGGGTTTATTCCAGGGATGCAAAGAAGTTTAACACTAGAAGATCAATCAATATAACTGGCCATGTGTAAGAATAAAGGATTTTCTAGGAGAATAGAAAACTCTATTTAATACAGAGGGAATTTAATTCAGGGGACTGATTACACAAGTGATGGAGAAGCCAAATGATGGGGAGTTGGAGAACCCAACAATTAGCCACACGAGGAAGTCAATCTCACCTGTAGGTGGGAAGGACAAACACAGGAATGTAGCATTAATGAAGCCTAGGTATTGGGTTCAACAGGATCTGGAATCATGGTGGGACTATCTGATGGTGGCTGGAGCCATGGACAATGTAGCCACTAAAGGAGAAGTCATCTGATGCAGAAGAAGGAGGAGAAAAACCACTAACCTCTCTATTTTTCGGAACCAAAATGGCAGCCAAATGCTGATGAGCCTAGGAATTG
Organism: Eulemur mongoz; assembly: GCA_028534055.1. NCBI lineage: Eukaryota > Metazoa > Chordata > Mammalia > Primates > Lemuridae > Eulemur > Eulemur mongoz. The sequence continues at coordinate 6,895,021 of JAPYYL010000031.1, read as the reverse complement.
GAACCTTCAGGAGTCAAATCCTGTATAGTGGAGAGCAGAGTACGAGAAAGTGAGAGATGGATCTGGGAGCCAATAGTCCCAGGGCTGGGTAAATATATTAACAGATTGAATGAGACAAATCATATCTACTGGGGAATGGACACGCTTGAAGATCTGACTGGGGGGATGGGGGTGGGGGAGGGGATGGGTGCACACCTACATGATGAGTGCTATGTGCACTGTCTAGGGAATGGACACTCTTGAAGCTCAGACTCGGGGTGTGGGGGGCATGGGCAATACATATAACCAGAACTTTTGTACCCCCATAATGAGCTGAAGTTAAAAAAAAAAAAAAAGAGAGAGAGAACAAAGTTTATACTGTCCAAATTATATACTTCACAACCAGGTTCTTTTTCGTTATTGAAATCAATTTCCATTGAAAGAATTAAAGTAATCTGGTTATACATGTGATTATCTCAATAGACATTAAAATATCACTGGCTACATAATTATTCAGTCATGTCTTCATTTATTAAACAGATATGTAATGAATACCTGTTAGGCAGACAAGTTGTCTTTGTGAAAAAAACATTTTAGTGGGACAGAAAGAAGGAAAGAGAGAGAGAGAAGGAAGGATAGAGGGAAGGAGAGAGGGAAGAAGCAGGGAGAGAGAGAGAGAGAGAACAGGATGATGAAGGAAAGAAGGCTGTGATGGGGTTATCAGCACAGACCTCCTTTGGATAGGTTGGTTAGTGACAGCCACCTGTATTTGCAAATTGGATTATGGAATAAATTTTACATTTCTCAAGGAGAAAGATAAATTTTATTTTATTTCGTTTTACAAAAATAGTTTTCAAAAATCAATAATTTCCACACAGTCTTCACCAGCAGGATCAAAACACACTTGAAATAGACCCCTTTTTCCCTTTTCTACTCATAATCATTCATTACAAAAGATCTAAGAGAAACAAAAGCCAGCCACTTAGATCCTAAGGAAGCACTGACATACTCCCTGCTGGTGATATTTTGAATGTAGTATTCATGAGAACACCTCTGATTCAACATTAAGTATTTTTCTGGTTTCTTCTATTTCAATAAAGGATTTAAAAACTGTAACTTGGGCTCATAGTTCTAACCTTACCTATGGATAATTTGGTCCTTGAATAATTCCTATGAATATTTTATAGAAATGTGACCTGATAGTAATAAAGGCAGGACAGTAGCTCCAAAATAATAATAATAATAATAAGTTTTGCGGGGCACAAGTCTGGGCTTCTGGTGTACCCATGACCTGAGTAGTATACATTGTGCCCCATAGATAATTTTCTATGCCTCACCTCCTTCCACCTTTACACTTTCGAGTCTCCAATGTCGATTATACCACTCTGTGTGCACTTATGTAGTCCTAATTTAGTTCCCTCTTATAAGGAAGAAGATGTAGCATTTATTTTTCTGTTCCAGAGTTACTTCACTTAGGATAATGTCCTCCAGCTCCGTCCAAGTTGTTGCAAAAGATATTATTTCACTCTTTCTTATTGTTGTATAGAACTCCATGGTGTGTGTGTGTGTGTGTATATATATATGTATCAATTTATTTTATTTATTTATTTAATTTTGTTTATGTTTTTATTTATTTTTTTTGTTTGTAATTCAGCTCATTTTGGGGGTACAAAATTTCAGGCTATATTTATATCCCAAAGTGCTGGGATCAGAGGCGTGAGAATCTTATATGCTGGATCGGTACTCCTCTCTGTGCTTCCATAACCCTTGTCCCTGTCTTCTTTCTCATAGCTGTTGTCCTGCCAGATTAGAATGGTCATTTACGCCATTGACCTTGTGCTTCAACTCTGTATCCTCAGTGCCCAGCACATGGTGTGGACAGAGTTGGCACACTATGCACAGAAGCCTCGGAGCAGAGAGGTAGGATTTCTATTTAGAAACACACCTACCACTTTGACTAGCATCATGGTTGTGTGGGAGTGTATATTTGTTAAATTTTTCATCAGTCTTGACACTGAAGATCTGTGCAGTTTATTGCACGTACATTAAACCTCAACAAAACATCATTAACCTGAAAATTTTCTTTAAAAAGAAAAAGGAAGAAAATGTCTCTCTAATTATCTGCCATTGCTTTGGCTTTCTAGGAGAAGAGCATGTTTGCTCTGTGATTGAAAGGAGAGTAAAAGAGAGCTGAAATGCTCGCCTATGAAAAGGCAACATCTGGGACCTCCTGGTACAGCCACTTTCCTACTAAAGGAAGACTGTCCTCTTGATGGTGAAGCGTTCGGGAACCCCACATGGCTGTCACCTTGGTGAGTGCTGCTTTTCAATTGCTGTTCATAGCTTCTCTAATTTTATTTCTATTTCAGCATATTACAGGGGTACAAGAGGTTAGGTGATGTATATTGCCCATGACTCCCAGTCCTTCCAGTCAAAGCTTCAAGCATGTCCAATTTTCAGCCAGTGCGCATTGCACTCACTATGTAGGTATAAACCCATCCCCCCACCTCCCACATCTGTCTGACACCCAATTGGTGTTATTCCCAAATGTGCACATAGGTGATGATCAGGGAAAACAATTTCCTGGTGAGTACATGTGGTGCTTATTTTTCCATCATAGGTGATGATCAGGGAAAACAATTTCCTGGTGAGTACATGTGGTGCTTATTTTTCCATTGGAACCACTTAGTATAATGGGTTCCAACTCTTTCCAGGAGAACATAAGAGATTCTATATCATCGTTATATCTTATAGCTGAATAATGCTCCATGGTATACATATACCACAATTTACTAATCTGCTCATTTATTGATGGGCATTTGGGTTGTTCCTACATCTTTGTGATTGTGAATTGTGCTGCTATAAACATTCGGATGCAGATGTGTTATTTTGTTTTTAAGCTCATTATGGGGGTACAAAACTTCAGGTTTTATATATTGCCTATGCCTCCCCATCCCCCCAAGTGTGAGCTTCAAGTGTTTCCATTCCCTAGACAGTGCACATTGCACTCATCATGTAGGTATGCACCCATCCCCTCCCCCCA
>JAPYYL010000031.1:6881131-6891899 GCA_028534055.1 Eulemur mongoz | reverse complement strand
TCTTTGCAATTGTGAATTGTGCTGCTATAAACATTCGGGTGCAGGTGTCTTTTTTATAGAATGACTTTTGTTCTTCTGGGTAGATGCCCAATAATGGGATTGCTGGATCGAATGGTAATTCTACTTGAAAATGTTTAACGTATCTCCACATTGCTTTCCATAGGGGTTGCACTAGTTTACAGTTCCACCAGAAGTGTATGAGTGTACCTGTCTCTCACATCCATGCCAACATGTATACTTTTGGGACTTTTTGATAAAGGCCATTCTCACTGGAGTTAAGTGTTATCTGTGGTTTTGATTTGCATTTATCTGATGATTAGAGATGCTGAACACTTTTTCACATGTTTGTTAGCCATTTTTATATCTTCTTTTGAAAAATTTCTATTCATGTCCTTTGCCCACTTTTTGATAGGGTGTTTGATTTTTTTCTTACTGATTTTCCTGAGTTCTAAATAGATTCTTGCTATCACTCCTTTATCTGATGTGTAGTATGTGAAAATTTTTTACCATTCTGTAGGTCGTCTGTTTACTCTCGTGACGGTTTCTTTAGCTGTGCAGAAGATTTTTAATTTGATCGAGTCCCATTTATTTATTTTTGTTGTTGCTGTGATTGCCTTAGGGGTCTTGTTCGTAAATTCTTTGCCTAGGCAAATGTCTGTAGGAGTCTTTCCTACATTTTTTTCTAGAATTCTAATAGTTTCTGACATAAGATTTAAGTCTGTTAATCATCGTGATTTGATTTTTGTGAGAGGTGAGAGCTGTGTCCTGTTTTAGTCTTCTACATGTGTATATCCAGTTTTCCCAGCACCATTTCTTAAATAAGGAATCTTTCCCCCAGAGTATGTTTTTGTCTGCTTTGTCAAAGATTAGATGGCTATTTGAGGATGATTTTATAGTTGGAATTTCATTTCTGTTCCACTGGTCTGTGTCCCTGTACTTGTGCCAATACCAGGTAGTTTTAAGAACCAAAGCCTTGTAGTATAGTTTGATGTCTGGCAAATTAATACCTTCCATTTTGTTTTTGTTGCTGAAGATGTCTTTTGCTAACTGGGGTCTTCTCTGGTTCCATACAAAGCGTAAAATTATTTTTTTCTATATCTGTGAAAAATGATGTTGGTAATTTTATAGGGATTTCATTGAACCTGTAGATAACTTTGGGCAGTATAGACATTTTAACGATGTTGATTCTACCAATCCATGAGCATGGTATGGTTTTCCACCTATTTACATGTTCTGCGATTTCCTTCCTCAGTGTTTCATAGTTCTCCCTATAGAAGTCCTTTACCTCCTTAGTTAAATATATTCCTAGGTATTTTACTTTCTTTGTTGCTATTTTAAAGGGTATTGAGTCCTTAATTTGATTATCCATTTGACTGTTATTGGCATATATGAATGCCTCTGATTTGTGTGTATTGATTTTGTATCCTGAGACTTTACTGAATTCATTGATCAATTCCAGGAGTCTCTTGGTTGAAACTTTGGGGTTTTCTAAATATAAAATCATATCATCAGCAAAGAGTGAGAGTTTGATCTCTTCTGTCCCTATTTGGATTCCCTTGATTCTGCTCTCTTGCCTGATAGCTCTTGCAAGGACTTCCAACACTATGTTGAAAAGTAATGAGGACAGAGGGCAGTCTTGTCTGGTTCCAGTTTGAAGTGGGAATGCTTTCAGTTTTTCCCCATTCAGTATGATGTTGGCTGTAGGTTTGTCATATATGGCTTGTATCATTTTTAGATAGTCCCCGTCTATGCCTATTTTGTTAAGTGTTCTTATCATACAAGGGTGTTGAAATTTGTCAAATGCATTTTCTGCATGTATTGAGAAGATCATATGATCTTTATTTTTGCTTCTATTTATGTGGAGAATTACATTTATAGATTTGCATATGTTAAACCATCCCTGCATCTCTGGGATGAATCTCACTTGGTTGTGATGGATAATTTTTTTGATAAGCACTTGGATTCGATTTGCTAGAATTTTATTGAGAATTTTTGCATCTGAATTCATAAGAGAAATTGATCTGTAGTTCTCTGTTTTAGTTGCATCCTTTCCTGGTTTTGGTATCAGGATTATGTTGACTTGGTAAAAAGTGTTGGGGAAAATCCCATCCTTCTCGATATTGGAGAATAGTTTATGCAGGATGGGCTCCAGTTCTCTTTGTAGGTATGGTAAAATTCAGGTTTGAACCCATGTGGTCCAGGGCTTTTCTTTTTGGGAAGGATTTTTATTGCTGTTTCAATGTCAGATCTAGATATTGGTCTATTCAGAAATTCTATTTCCTCTTGGTTGAGCCTGGGAGGGCTGTGTGTTTCTAAGAATTTGTTCATTTCCTCCACATTTTCTAATTTGTGTGCATAAAGACTTTTGTAGAATTTATAGGTGATATCATGTATCTCTGTGGCATTAGTCGTGATTTCTCCTTTCATCTTCCTGATGGAGGAGAGTTTTTTCTTTCCTACTCTTGGTTAGTCTAGCCAGAGGTGTGTCAATTTGTTTATTTTTTCAAAGAACCAACTTTTGGTTTTATTAATCTCCCTTATGGTTTGATTGCTGTCCTTTTCATTTAGTTCTGATTTAATCTTTATAATTTCTCTCCTTCTGCTGGGTTTGGGGTCTGTCTGTTCTTCCTTTTCCAGCTCTTTGAGTCTATTCATTAGATTGTCTATTTGTAAGTTTTCTGTCTTTTTGGTATAGGCATTTATGGAAATCAATTTTCCTCTCAGGACTGCTTTAGCTGTGTCCCACAGATTTTGATAAGTTGTATCTCCTTTGTGGTTTTAATTCAAAAAATCGTTTGATTTCTGACTTGACTTTTTCATTTATAAAATGATTGTTCAGGAGAATGTTATTTAGCTTCCATGACTTTGAGTAGAAATGAGAATTTCTGTTATGGGTCATTGTTACTTTTATTCCACTGTGATCTGAGAAGATGCATGGTATAATTTCTATATTTTTAATTTTTTAAGACATGCTTTATGTCCGAGGATATGGTCAATCTTGGAGAATGTCCCATGAGCTGATGAGAAGAGAGTATATTCAGTGGTTTTTGGGTAGAATGTCCTGTAGATGTCAATCAGGCCCATTTGTTCTAGCATTCTATTTAAGTCCATTGTTTCTTTGTTTATTTTTTGTTTGGAAGATCTGTTCTGTACTATCAGTGGCGTGTTAAATTCTCTGGCTGCTAAAGTGTTGTTATCTATCATTTGGTTCAGGTCAAGTAGGGTTTGCTTTATGAATCTGGGTGCACCTAGGTTGGGTGCATATATATTAAGTATAGTTATGTCTTCTTATTGAATTGTACCCTTCACCAGTATATAGTAACCATCTTTGTCTTTCATTACTTTTGTTGATTTAAAAACTAAGTTATCAGAGATTAAAACTGCCACGCCAGCTTTCTTTTGGGTTCCATTTGCTTGAAATATTTATTTCCACCCTTTTATTTTCAGTCTAAATGCATCCTTGCAGGTTAGATGAGTTTCCTGAAGACAGCAGATACTTGACTTATTTTTTTTATCCATTTGGCCAATCTATGTCTCTTGAGTGGGGAATTCAATCCATTCACACTTAATGAGAGAACTGATAAGTGAGACGTTTCTCATATTGGGTTGAATTTCATTGATCTGTTTTCTCTCTTGAGCCATTATGATAACTGGGTGTTTATCTTTGTCTCTTCATTAGTTTTACATTCGTGGGTCCTTCTTTTGCTGGACCATGAGTAACTCTCTTTTTAGTATTTCTTGGAGGGCTGGTCTTGTCTTGGTGAATTCTCTGAATTTTTGTTCATCTGAGAATGTCTTAATTTAACCTTCATATATAAAACTGAGCTTAGCTGGGTACAGGATTCTAGGCTGGGCATTACTCTGTTTCAGAAGAGTAATAATGGGGCCCAATCTCTTCTTGCTTGTAAGGTTTCAGTTGAGAAATCTGGCGTGATTCAGATGGACTTTCCTTTTCATGTTACTTGTTTCTTTCTCCTTACAGCTCAAAGAAGGGCCTCTTTAGTGGATATTTTGGTCAGTCTGATAACTACATGACATGGTATCTTCCTATTTGGTATGAATATCCCAGGGGTTCTTTTAGCTTCTTGAACCTGTATATCTAGAGATTTGGCAAGGTTTGAGAAATTTTCCTCAATTATGTCTTCAAATAGTTTATCCAACCCTTGCTTATTGTCTTCTTCACCCTCAGGAATGCCGATAACTCTCAAGTTAGGTTTCTTCAAACAATTCCACATTTCTTGTAGACTCTGATCTTTTCTCTTGTTTCTTTGCTGTATCTCTGTAACTGACTTATTTAATTGGAAAGTGTTATCTTTGATCTCTGAGATTCTTTCTTCTCTTTGATCTACCCTGCTCTTAAGACTTTCCACTGTGTTTTGAATAAATTCTTCATTTCCAGGAGTTCAGTTTGATTTTTCTTCAATATTTCAATTTCTTTGGTGAATTTTTCTTCCAAATCCTGGATCTTTTTTGTGGTTTCTTTGTGTTGGTTATCCATTTTTTTCTTGCATAATATTCAGCTTATTTATGATCCATGTTTGAAATTCTTCCTGTGACATGTTCCTATTTAGAATCTGGTTTGTGTCAATTGGTGGAGAACTAGTAATCCTCTTTTAGGGCAAGGTTTCAAATTGATTCTTTATACTCCCAGACTTCTTTCGCTGAGCCCTTACCATCTGGATGAATCCTTAAGATCCCTTCTTTCAGCTTTAGTCTGGATAGAGGCATGCTGTGTGCGCCAGGTAAGCTGTCTCCTCTGTCGCTAGGGGAAGCTCTTCATGTGTTGTTCAGGATTTGGCTACCTCCACGGGGGGGGGGGGGTTGCTCCTCTTCCTCTCCCAAGGTGGTTTCCATCTCTCTCTCAGACTTTTCTTGCTCTCTGTGTCCCACGCTGATTCTCCGTGGATTCACACCACTGTTCTTGTGGGGGAGTGAACCTCTAGTGTTGTGGCAGTCCGAGATCCATGCCTTCTTCTCTGGGAGCACGAATCCAGAAGTCACCACAATTCCGCCACCTTCTTTCTCTCCTATATCTCAGTTTCTTAATCCAATCAGTTGATGGGCACTTACGTAGATTTCATATTTTTGCAATTTTGAATTGTGCTGTGATAAACATATGAGTAGAGATGTCTTTTGGATATAATGATTTCTTTTCCTCTGGGTAGATACCCAGTACTGGATTTGCAGGATCAAAGGTAGATCTACTTTTAGTTCTTTGAGAAAGTTTCATACTAATTTACATTCCCATCAAGAGTGTAAAAGTTTTTCATTTTCACTACATCCACACTAACAACTAATGTTTTTTTGGCTTTTTAATAATGACCAATTTAATTGGAGTAAGTTGGTAACTGATTGTGGTTTTAAGTAGCATTTCCCTGGTTACAGTAAATTTATACATAATTGTATTTAATAAAAATTGACATATATTCCAAATAAAAAGAAATATTTCTCAAAGTATAAAATTTTATTCCACCACATCCTCTCCCCCTAAGTATAAAGTTTATATCCATGAGTCTATGTTGATAAATAAATGACTGAATACATAAAGGGGGAGAATAGACAAATCATTTTACAGAAGTATTGCACATCATTTAGGAAGATACTCCATACTTCTCAAGTGTTAGCTGGTCACTGTGGCTTCCTACCAAAGAAAATACAGTGTGGCAAAGGGGGAAAAGAGTAATTCTATAGTAGGAAAGCTTGAAAAACACTCCCCCTGCCAGGTGATCAAGATTGATATCCACAGTGACAAGTGTCCGGCAGGTGGGAGGGGAAAGGAGAGGATGGGTAAATTCATATCAAAAGGGTGCAGTAGGCTGTGTGGGGGATGGGCATACTTGCAGCTCTGACTCGGGCAGTGCAAAGGCAGTATATGTAACCAAAGCATTTTCACCCCCATAATATTCTGAAATAAACAAATAAAATGAAAAGTCATTGCTGACTGTATGTATCTTTGATATGATGTCAAGAGACAGCACTTTACCTCTGTGGTGGTCCCCTTTCCAAACCCATAATACCAAGCTAATCATGATGAAATCATCAGCAAAATTCCAAGAGAGCGGCATCCTACAATATACCTGACTAGTACTCCTCAAAACTATCAAGGTCATCAAAAACAAGGAATGACATAAAAACACTCATAATGAAGAAGAGTTTAAGAAGGCATAGTGGGTAAATATCCTGTAGAATCTTGGATAGGATCCTGGAACAGAAAAAATACATTAAGTAACGACTAAGGAAATCTAAAGAAAGTGTGGACTTTTGTTAATAACATTGTTTCACTATTGGTTCATTACTTATAAACAATGTACCATGCTAAGAGGTAAATTAATAGTGGAGAGCGAGTGTGGGCCATGTGGGAACTCTCTTTACTATGTTTGCAATTTTTCTGTGAATCCAACAGTATTCTAAAACAAAAAGCTTGGTAAAATGGAAAAAAAAAGAAAAGTTAGTCAACTAGATAAATGATATGTGTGAAAAACCTATACTAAACATTGTACATATATGGGGAAATTTGAAAGCTTTTGCTTTGAAACTGAGGATTAGAAAAGGATTCCTCCCATTACAATTTCTATTCAATATTTTGATGGCAATATTGTCCAGTGAAGAAATGAGAAGCAGAAGAAATAAAGGAGATAGCAATCATAAAATAAGTGATAAATTGTCCGTGATTTACAGATGATTAGTCTGTGTGTGAAGAAAATCCAAAAGAACTAGGGTTAAACTGTTCAGTGAAAAAAAGCGAATGTCAAGTTTGCTTGGTATAACATCAATATGCAAAAAGTAAACTTTGTTTCTGTAGCAACAAATAGTGTAAAATGAAAATGAAAGTCAGCAAAATGTGGCTTGGAACCTATCATACCAAATATTAAATATTGAAGAGTAAATCTCTCCAAAGAACGTTTAGGAAATGTATGGAAAAATATAAAAGCACTGTTTAGATAAATTAATTAAAACCTAACTTAAACTATAATGTGATCATGGATATGAAGATTCAGTTGTATAAAAATGTTAATTCCCCTTAATTAATCTACAGATTTACTGCAATCCAAATAAAAATTTCCAAAGGCTTTGTGGGTGAATATGTCTGTTTATGTGCATATCGGTGTGAAATGTGACCCAATGAGCTCAATGTTTAAATTGGCATGCAACAGGCCAAGCATAGCCAAGACAGTCTTGAAGGAATAGAGGAAGATAAAACTAGTTACTCTGCCAGATGAGTAATAATTATTAAAATTCTAGAGTATAAAGTTGCTGGTATGTGTGCCATGGTTGAGAAGCAGAAAATGGAAATAGTGGACTCTTGAAACAGATAGGCTTATATATGGACTGTTGATTTACGAAAAAGGTGCAACTGCAGAACAGTGTGGAATCACAGTAGTTTTAGTAAATGACAGGAAACAATGGGATCTTCATGCAGAAACCCCAATGCAACTGGGATTCTTCTGAAGCTACATAAAAATCAATTGCAGATGGATTAAAGGTCTACTCTTTCAATTGTGGTTATAAAATATCAAAACACACAAAACTATATTGAATAGTTGAATGAACCTAGAATTATGGGTCAAGTAGGGCTTTGATAATGCTGGAGGGGAACTGACTGAAAGACTCTGGGGACATCATTCAGTGTCAGAAGGGATGGAGATGATATGAGCTGGGGAGAAATAGAGGAAATGGTAGCTCCTTGTGCTCCCTGTCTCTGACACACATGGCCTTGCTACCTTCATGGGCCTTCATTTTCAAAGAGCTGTACCTGGTGGCTAGAGGAAGCTTGAGAAAAGGTTATCTGGACCAATGGTGCATTTATTCCACCTCTCACAGCATGTCCTACTGTCCACTAAGCCCTGGCACTCCAACAACTATGACTTGATGTACGAGTCCAGAGACTCCTGACAAGGGTTGTTGGACTGAAAGCCTGACCAGGCCCAGGAGGCCTTTAGTGGCTTAGAGGCAAGTCCAGGTTCTCCACATTTGTTGGCAGCAGAGTACTGCCCACTCCTCACCTAGATGAGAGCTTGTGTTGGAGGGATGGGCTTGGGAGTTTTGGCCACTCTCTTTGTTTGGCTCATTACAAGGTGTACCACAGATGCTGCCCTTTTGCAGAAATCCCTCTCTGTACAACACTGCTAATAGGATTTGGAATACCTGATGGAGCCAAGGAGGCTATCTCTCCATCCTGTGGTCAGAGGTACTCTAAATATGGAGAGGTAAGTATCATGGGATGACATTGAACTCAGTCCAAGTGGGCAGGGGACCTCCAGAGATACCAGTGGGAGGGCTTCCCCTACCAGCACGGGAACTATCACCAGTCTGGGGAGGATTTTCCTAACAGTGTCTTTCACAGAGTAGAAGTTTTAATTTTAATAATGTCTAACTTATCAATTTTTTCTTTCTTGAGTCATGCTTTTAGTGTCGTATCTAAGAAGTTGTTGCCAAATCCAAGTTCACCTTGATTTTCTTCCATATTACATTTCAGAAGCTTTACTTTTAGGTCTAGAATCCATTTTGAGTAAACTTTGTGAAAGGTGCACAGAAAGTGTCTTTCTCCTTGCTAAGGTGAGAGATACTGAAAATGTGTAGAGGACAAGCATCATTGATGACATTGAAATCATTCCAAGTGGGCAGCGGGCCTCCACAGATACCAGTGGGGGAGCCTCTCCCAGAAGCACATGAACTGCCTCCAGTCCGGGGAGGGGTGTTGCAGACGTGTCTTAATGACCTTCAACATCAAAATGGGATTTGGAGTCTCTGATTCGAAAGGCTTCAGGCTGGCAGTTAGTCTCTAGGGGGGCCTGTAGGAAGGAGGCTGCCATCTTGATCCACAAGGCCATCTTTCTCAGATCATCACTCTGAGACTACGGTGGGGTTCCTGGTGGTAAAACACAGAATATTTTCCCTTTAAGACTGTAGCTCCAAGTAGTTTGTCATTCGCACTACCTCACACTCAGCATTCAGAAATTCATCAAAAGCACCATTTCATGGTCTTACCATTTATGACTCTAGCAGTTTCTGATCCAGGTCAGCACATCTCATCTGGGCCTTTTTGTATGCACCCACCTTTACATATTTTGGGTTAGTGGCTTGCCCTGCAACCTCATATCTCTGATGGGTAAAAGAAAATTTATTGATTTTCAGTTTGCCAAGTATTTTCTTACTGTAAGGATGGGAGTGTGGACTTAAAACTGTATATCTTTTTAAGTGGTTGTTTCTTATATATACCTAATTTATCAGTGTCTACTGTTAACATTTCACTAGTTCAAATGAAGTGTAGAAACCTCACATTCCTTCATGTCCCTTTTCCTATTTATGATGTGATTGTGCTAAATATTTCTTATACATACATTTACAACCACATCAGACAGTATTATAATTTTTGCTTTAACTGTCAAATATAAATTAGAATATTTGAGAGGCAAAACAAAGTCTATCGTATTTATCTGCATTTTTGCTTTCTTTCTTCCTTCGTGATATTCCAATTCCTCATTACCCCTTTTACCATTTTCTTTCTAGTTAGGGAACTTCATGTAGCTATTCTTTTAGGGTATATCTCCTGGTCACAAATCCTATTAGTTTTCTTTATCCTGAGAGTGTCTTGATTTCACCTTCAGTTCTTAAAGATATTTTTCCTGTATTTAGGGTTTGGTGTTGAATGTTCTTTTCTCTCTGCACTTGAAAGATGTAGGGCCCCTTCCTTCTGGCCCCCATGGTTTCTGTTGAAAAAAATCCTTTATAATTTGAATTGTTTTCCTTCGTCATTTCTCTCTTGCTGATTTCAAGATTTTGTCTTTGTCTTCAATTTTCAGAAGTTTGTCTATGATATATCTTGACTTGGATTTCTTAGGATTTATCCCCTTTGGATTGATTCAGCTTCTTAAATTTGTAGGTTTATTTTTTATTTCAAAATATTAGGGGGGGTATAAATATTTTTGGTTACATAGATTGCTTTTGTAATGTTTGAGTCATGGCTATAAGTGTGCGCATCACCCAAATAGTGTTCATTGTACAAATAAGGTAGGTTTTTGCCCTCGCCCCAGACTATGTTCACGAGATGGGGGTAGCTGGAATCCTGAAGGGGTTGGAAGCCAGAAAATTTATTTTCAAGAAGGTCCTAGTTCAGCAGTCACAACAGTGCTTGGGCTCATGAGGGTGGAAAACCTTGCAAGCAACTTGGCAGCCCGCCGATTTCTGGAGGTGTGTTGGAAGGAGGAATTGAACCCTCACCTACCCTTTCACTGGGCTCTCAGCTTCTCTGGGATTAATGTTTGCTGATATCCTTTTTTTCCCCCTTCCTGTTCTGCTTCATAATTTCGTTCTGTGAAGTCTCTGGCAGGCTCTGGCACATTTACATCCACACTGCACCCGAGCTTTTTCCACTCACCCCTTTCCTTTATCTGAATCCTTTCTTTCCCTATGAGACAATCTTGCAACTGCTGTCTCTACTCGGCCACCTTGAATTTGTAGGTTTATGATGGTTGTTAAATTTGGAAAGTATTCAGCCATTATGTCTTTGAGTACTTTTTCGGCCACTTTCTCTTTCTGCTCTCTTTCGGGGACTCCAGCAGCATGAATATTAGATCTTTTGTTATAGTCCCATAGGTCCCAGAAGCTCTGCACATTTTTATCTCAGTGTATTTTATTTCTGTTGTTCAAACTAGGAAATGTCTATTGTTGTTTCTTTCAGTTCACGGCTTCTTTCCTCTGCTACCTCCATTCTTCTTTTATGCCCATCCATTGAGTTTTTAATTTCTGTTATTGCCTTTTGCAGTTC
>JAPYYL010000031.1:6860185-6880631 GCA_028534055.1 Eulemur mongoz | reverse complement strand
CTGGGACTACAGGCATGCGCCACTATGCCCGGCTAATTTTTTCTGTATAGATTTTTAGTTGTCCATATAATGTCTTTCTATTTTTAGTAGAGACGGGGTCTCGCTCAGGCTGGTCTCGAACTCCTGACCTTGAGCAATCCACCCGCCTCGGCCTCCCAGAGTGCTAGGATTACAGGCGTGAGCCACCGCGCCCGGCCGGGCTAATGCTTTTAGCCACAGGTTTCTGTCTGTTGGGGGGCACTCTTTGATCAGCTCCATCTCTGGCTCCATGTATACCTGCTTTGTCATTCAAAGCATGTGAAAAGAACAGGTTTGAGACTACAGCATCACCTTGGAAAGCAGCTGGTACTGACCTGTGAGATGCCCTCCTGAGGCGAGACAGCTTTTGATATGTGAACTAACACATTCACATCTTTCTTCAGGGCAAAGCCCTGGAAAACTCCTGAGACCATTTTTGTCTCTAATATAGCAATATTAATCTATGGACCAACAACAAAGACCAATAACAAGGTTGATGCCGGTCTGAAGTTGGACAGGCAGCTGCCGGGCAGATGTCCCTGCAGAAGTATTTTTTTGTTTAAGGTTGTGATGGCCTCTGTGAATCAAGATTGTGGTTTTTGCAGAGTCTTTTATGATGGTTTTGTTATCAGACACACAAGCATGAGAACTCTCACTTTGTGGCCATTCCTAGCTCTATTTGTCAGGGTTTTCTTAATGTTTAGTGACCCCATTTTGATTCTAACAACTCTTATGGAATATAATTTCTAAAAATAGTTTTATGGAGGAATGGTTGGCATACAATAAACTTATCAAAGTGTATCATTTGATTAGTTTTACATATCTATGCACCAGTAAAAGCAACATCACAATCAAGAGAGTGAACACATCCATCACCCTGAAAAGGTTATTTCTAGCCCTTTGTAATTCCTCCCTCTGCTACTGTCTGAACTCCCGTTCCTAAGCAAGCACTGATCTGTCTGTCATGACAGATTAGCTTGAATTTTAAAAGTTATACAAATACATAGAAGTGGAATGGTTGCATCATATGGTAGGGACATGATTAACGTTTTAAGAAACTTCTTGTCCCCAATGTACACTGTTGTCTGCTTTGTTGAAGATTAGTTGGTTGGAAAGATTGGATAGCCCATGGAGAAGAATGAAACAGGAGCCCTCCCTCTGACTACTCACCAAATTAATTCAAGATGGATAAAAGACTTACATCTAAGGCATGAAACCATAAGTATTACAGAGGAAAATGTAGGAAGAACTCTTCTAAATAGTGGCCTAGGCAAAGAATTTATGACTAAGTGGCAATCGTGGCAACAGCAAAAATAAATAAGTGGGATTTGGTTAAACTAAAAAGCTTCTGCACAGCTCTGGAAACATTCAACAGAGCAAGTAACTCACAGAATGGGAGAAAATATTAGCACACTATGTGTCCGATAAAGGACTGATATCCAGAATTTACAAATAACTCAAGCATATCAGCGAGAAAAAAAAACAAACACCCTTATTAAAAAGTAGGGACTTCCAGCGTGTCCATTCCCCAGGGAGGACACGCTTGAAGTACTGACTGGGGGAGATGGGGGTGGAGAGAGAGGATGGGTGCAAACCTACATGAAGAATGCAATGTGCAATGTCTAGCAAATGGACACTCATGAAGCTAAGACTCGGGGGGACGTGGGGGCATGGGCAATATATATAACCTGAACGTTTGTACCCCCATAAGGAGCTGAAATTAAAAAAAAAAAGAGAGAGAGAAAAGACATGAACAGAAGCTTTTCAAAAGAAGATAGAGAAATGGCTGACAAACATATGAAAAATTGCTCAACATCATTAATCATCAGGGAAATGCGAACTAAAACCACAATGAGATATTACCTTACCCAGTTAGAGTGGCTTTTATTAAAAAGTCCAAAAGCAAAACATGCAGAAAGAAAGAAACACTTACACAGTGTTGGTGGGACTGCAAATTAATACAACCCTTATGGAAAACAGTAAGGAGATTCTTCAAAGTTCTAAAAGTAGATCTACCTATCGATGCAGCAATCCCACTACTGGATATCTACCCAAAGGAAAAGAAGACAGATACTCTTGAATGTTTATTGCAGCACAATTCACAATTGCAAAGATGTGGAATCAATCCAAGTGCCCATTGACTCATGAGTGTATTAATCAAATGTGGTATGTGTATACCATGGAGTACAACTCAGCCATAAGAAAGATGAATTAATGCCTTCTGCAACAATCTGGATGGAACTGGAGACAATTCTCCTAAGTGAAGTATCCAAAGAATGGAAAAACAAATATGACATGTACTTACTATTAAATTGGAACTAACTGATGAGCACACATGTGCACAGAGGGAAGTAAAACTCAGTGGAAATCAAGCGGAGAGGAGAGAAGAAAGGAGGGGAGACTCAAACATTTCAAAAGCAACCGACATAACTTCAAACATTTGTACCCCCTTAATATTTTGAAATAAAACAATTTAAAAAACTGCAAAACTGTGTTTTAAATTGGGTGTACCATTTCACATACTCTTGCCAGAACCTCAAGTACAAGGTTAAACAATTCCCCTCTCCTTACCATGAACTCATTAGTCTTAGGTTGTATTTTTTTTACATGTAAACATCCATCAGAACTTCTGGCACATGAACATTTGTCTTATCTGCCCTGTGCTGATAAAACCCAGGTTAGTTTATGTACACCTACAGAGATGAACACAATGCCCAGAACTGAACTAAGAGTAGTATACCCAAGGCAGAGAGTTTATTCACTGAAGTCTTGACTGCTGAAGGCAGTGACTTCAGACTGGAAAACAGAAAACAAGGGGGACTTCTGTAAACAATGGGAAAAGGAGGTGGATGGAAAAGTTCCCTGGTGGTAGCCAAGAAGTAGATAGCCTTCAAGGGGCATAAGAAAAATCTGTAAGCGAGAAGTGGAATGATTCACATTTTTACAGAGACTTAATATGGTCAGTTTATCATGGAGAGATGTTAGGTAAGACATATGGAACTAGGTAATGGTGAAGAGTAGGGAGAACAGAATGAACTAGTCAATGGCGGTGGCTGTGGGGAAAGGCTTGGAAGAGACACAGTCTCCCTGCTGTGTGATCCATCAGAATCCAAGATGGAGAAATGAAGAGGGTGGAAGGTCAGTTTGGAGGGCTTCTTAGGGATGTTAAAGAAAATCTACTTTTTTCCAACCAGAGCATCTAGGCGACCCAGCATCCTCTCTCCTGGAGTGTCAGGATGGTGCATTGAGAGACATCTAAGTTGCATCTTGACACCCACCTGCTCCCCTGGGTGATAGGATTGTGTCAGGATGGTGCTTTGTAATGTCTAAGCTGCATCTTGGCCTTCCCAGCATCTTTCCCCACCCCTACGCTGACCCCATGACATCAGTGCTGTGCTTCGTGACGTCTAAGGTCCCCTATGGCTCTCATTGTCTGGGGGTGGCTTGGTGACCAAACAAGTTTAGGGGCATGGCCGCATCCTATCCTGGGGAGGAGAGGGTATATATAGGGAAGTCAGGCAGCCTGGGTAGATTCCTGGGAAGCAGTGACATGGTGAAGATTGCTGGGAAATCACAAACCTCTGGCACCATCATTGAACAACCCCTTGCCAATGTCAAAGTGGGGAAGGAGAGGAAGGCAACTCATCAACCCAGGTCCAGAGGCAGCTTCAAGGTGAGTGACCCACCCAAGCTCCTCCCCGCCTTCCCCTCGAGTCCTGACCCCACTCTCCCCCTGTCCTCACCCAACACAAACCCCCCTCGGGCCTCACCCCTTCCCATGCTTCCACACCACCTCCACCCTCTTCCCCCAAACCAGTGCCCTTCTGTGGTCTCCCTGTTGTCCTTGCAGGTGCCCAATGTAACCAGGAAGTCACAACAGCCCATTCAAGGCACTATGAGGAGAAAAGCTTCTCCAAAAGAGACCACCCTTTCAATTCAACCCAAAGAGGAGACAGGGCCAACACCTTTGGACACTTGTCACCAGGCTGATGAGGATGTCAGTCAAAATGAGCCAGAGCAGGCCCCAGAGAGCAGGGAGAGTTCCACCACCTCAAGCGACACCCTCAGCAGCCAGTAACTTCGGAGTGAGGCCAGCGAACTCAGAGCTATCTGTGAAGCCTCCGGAGGTCTGGCTACAGGGACATGGCCAACCATGTCAATGAGGAGTTTTTCATCAATGGGGTATATGATAGTGATGAAAATAAAATCAACCACCTGTGAAATGGTGCCTGTATCCCTGACTGTTCTGTGATGGCAGCGAGGGAGGAAAGAGGGAAGAGGAGGGTGTGTGCGAAGGGAGGCGGTGGGTCCTGTGGAGTTGGAGTCAGAGCAGCTGGTCCACGGAGAGCCAGACATGCAGGCCGGAGCCCTGGACCAAATTTCCTCCTTAACACTTTCACCCACTGACAAGGCAAAAAAAGGCTTACTATTTGTGTGTGTGTGTGTGTCTGTGCGTAATGGGACCAGAAAGGAGAAAAGGAGAAGTGTGATGTGTATGGGGCACGAATACCTCCTCCCAAAAATGTACACAAAGTAATCGCCTTCAGGACACCCACCCATCTCATAGTGGTGGTTGTTACTTTGACTAGGCTATGGTACGCAGATATGTGGTCAAATACCTGTCCAGAGGTTGCTGTGGAGATATTTTGTAAATGTGATTAACATTCACATCAGTAGATTGCGAGTAAAGCAGATTGCCTTCTACAAGGTGGGTGGGCCTCATCCAATCTGTTGAAGGCCTTAAGAGTAAAGACCAAAATCCCCCAAAGAGGAAGGCATTCTCCTAGAGACTGCCTTCGGACTCAAAACTGCAACATCGACTCTTGCCGGAATTTTCAGTCTGCTTGCTGCCCTGAAATTTCAGACTTGATAGTATCCTCCATCTTTTAAGCCAGTTCTTTAAATTAGATCGATCGATCTCTCTCTCTCTCTCTCTCTCTCTGTCAATTGGAGAGCAATAGGGTGTGTGTATATATGTATTTATATACATGTGTATGTGTGCATATATACATACACACACACACACACAAGGACAGAGAGAGGAAGAAATAGAGACTATACACACTCACACATTTATACACATACATAGACATCGTATTGGTTATGTTTCTCTGGAGAACTCTGACTGCTATACAGCCTATGCTGTAAGCAACTAAAGGCTCTCAGAAGGACCAATCATCTCATCTTATGAAAAGTCATTGACAACTCTCCAATCACTAAAATGATGGTGTTTGGACACCACGAATATAACCCTGCTTATTCACTTTCTTGTTAAGAAAACTTGAGGTTCAGTGGTTGCCTAACAATGATGGGACGGGGCAGTGGGAGTGGTCAGCCTCTAGTGCAGTCGATAACTTGCAGGAAATTGATAAATATTAATATCTTTGAGATAATTGTTGATTCACTAGTGAGGAATAACATGGAGATATTGTATACTCTTTAGCCAGCTTCTCCTAATAGTAACATCTTGTAATACCATAGTACAATATCACAACTGGCATAGTGACATTGATACCGTCAAGACACTAAACATATCCATCACCACACAGTTCCCTCATGCTACCCTTTTATAGAGATATCCACTTCCTTTCACAGCCACTATCATCCCCTTAACTCCTGGCAGCCACTAATCTATCCTCTATTTTCATAATTGTGTTATGTCAAGAATAATATATAGACGGAATCATACCATATGTAACCTTTATGCACTTAGCATAAACTATGGTCTGAATGTGTCCCCCTCCCCAAAATTTATGTGTTGAAACTTAATTGACAGTGTGATACTATGAAAAGGTAGGACCTTGAGGAGTGGTTGAGTCATTAGGATGGAGTCCACATGAATGGAATTAGTGATCTTATAAAAGAGTTGAGAAGGAGTAGTTTGCCCTTGCTGCCATGTGCTAACACAACAGGAAGCACCATCTATGAAGCAGAGAGCCTTCACCAGATATCAAATCTGCTAGCACCTTGATCTTGGACTTCCCAGCCTCTAGGACCATGATAAAATAATTTTCTATTATTTATAAATTACACAGTCTAAAGAAATTTATTGCATTATAGCTGCCTGAATATAGCATTCTCTTGGGTTGCATATATCAATAGTTTCTTCCTTTTTATTGCTAAGTATAGTTGTATTCTATGCATTGATATACCATGGTTTGTTTAACAATCACCCCATTGAAGGTAATTTGGGCTGTTTTCAGTGTATGGCTATCCTGAATAAAACTGCTATGAACATTTATGTACAGATTTCAATGTGATCACACATTTTCATTTCTCTGGGACAAATGCCCAAGAGTGAAATCTGAGTTGTATGTTAGTTGTCAGTTTAGTATTTTTAATTAATAGGCTTTAATTTTTAGAACAGTTTTAATTTATAGAAAATTGAGCAGATATATTGAGAGTTCACAATACTTTCATCCCCCCGTATAGTTTTCCTTCTTATTATCTTCTTATGTTAGTGTGGTAAATTTATTACAATTAATGAACCAATATTGATAAATTATTATTAACTAAGGTCTATTGTTTATGTTAAGGTTCACTTTTTGTGTTGCACAGTTCCATGGCTTTGGAAAAATGTAGAATGGCATTTATTCCCCATTCCAGTCTCACATAGAATAGATTCACTGCCCTCCATGAACTTCCTGTGCTCTGTCTATTCACTCCTATGCCTTCTCCCTGAATCCCTAATACCACTGATCTTTTTATTATAGCAATAGTTTTGCCTTTTATAAAATGTCCTATAGGTGGAATCATATAGGGTGTAGACTTTTCAAACTAGCATCTTTCACTTAGCAACATACATTTAAAATTCCTCTCTTTTTTCATGGCTTGGTATCTCATTTTTAAAAAATTGCTGAATGATATTTTTTCTGTTGTATGGATGTACTACAGTTTGTTTATCCATTCACCTATTGAATGTCATGGGATATCTTGATTGCATTCAACTTTGGGATGAATAAAGCTGCTATAAACATTTGTGTGCAGGTTTTGGTATGGAGGTAAATTTTCAACTATATACAGTGAATATCTAGGTGTGTGGTAGCTGCATCGTATAGTAAGGTCATGGTTAGCATTGTAAGAAACTGCCAAACTTTCAAACTGGCATACCATTTTGCATTCCTACCAGCAATTAATGGAAATTTCTACTGCTCAGCATCCTCACCAGCAATTGTTATCGTCGGTGTTTTCCATTTTAGGCATTGTATAGGTGCAGTGACATTTCATTGCTGTGTAAACTTGTAAATGCCTAATGACAAATGATGTTGAACATCTTTTCATGCGCTTCACTGCCATCTCTATATCTTCTTTGACAAGCTGTCTTTTCAGATATGTTCCCTATTTCTAAACTGGTTATTTGTTTTCTTACTGTTGAGATACAAGAGTTCTTTGTATATTTTGGATGCAAGTCCTGTATTAGATATGTATTTTGCAATTATTTTCTCCCAGTCCATAGCTTGTCTTTTCATTCTCTTGACAGGGTCTTTCACAGAGCAGAAGTTTTTAATTTTAATAATGTTTAACTTACCATTTTTGCCTCCATAGTGGAGCAGCAGTCCAGTTTCCCCTTGCTAGTCCAGATCAGTCACCCCAGCCAAAACTGCCACTATTAGCCTGTTGAGTCAGAGGCATGAAGAGTCCAAAGTGACTGGTGGCAGTCTTCACTTCCAGTTGAGTGGAATCACTGTTGTGTCTCCTGGAGGAAGCATTCCTCTACCTGGAACTAAGACTTCTAGGCCAGCAGAGCATAAGGTTGTTGTGAGAACAGGAAGGAAAACATTTGCTGGTAGGTCACTAGGGTAAGGTTAGTGGTGCCATGCCCACTTCCACCCCTTAATTCCTGGACCTTTGAATCCTGGCTATGAGAGAAACCACACCATATATTGGATGCTGATTGAGAGCATATACAGCCTTCTAGAGAACTGCAGCCCTGCAAAGTATTGTCACCTACTTGGTGCTGTTAACTATGACTTCAAAAGGCTATTACCCTGTTATTTTTCAAAAATATATTTGTTTGTGTATCTATACATATACATATATATATAGCAAATACCTTTATGTGCTTTCCTCCTTTACTGTCTTATCATGCAACATACATGTGTTGACTTCATACCAGTATTTAAGTATTGTTGATTTTATGTAATATTATTTGAGTTATGGGATATCAGCACAAGAAAAACCTCATTGAAGGAACTTATTTCTTTTTCTGGGGAAACAATTAGTATATTTCCCTTTGTGTGCATGACAGTTGTATTAAGTTAGGCAGAATCACGACCTTGCTATTGTCTTTATTTCGACCTTAGGTATGGTCTAAGCAGCTGCATATGGGAGCCAAGTGGAGACAGGTTTGACTGATGACGGTTAATTTTACGTGCCGAATTGGATGGGCTCAGATAGCTGGTCAAACATTGTGTCTGAATGTGTCTGTGAGGGTGTTTCTGAAAGAGGTTTGCATTTCAGTCCGTAGACTGAGTAATGTAGGTCACCCTCACCAATATGGCAGGAACTGACAGCTACCACAGAACAAAAAAGTGGAAGGAGGATGAATTCTCTCAATTTCTGAGCTAGGATATCCATGTTCACCTGTTCCCAGACCACTAACCTCGGGCTTGTCAGACCTGCAGACTCCAAGACTTACACCAGCAGCTCCCCTGCTCCCTGCTATTCTTCCTTCTATTTCTGTGGAGAACGCAGACTATTCCAAGTATGTAGGCCACTATCTACACAGCACTCTTCTTAACCTAAACCCATGTCCTGAAGCGACCTCTGTTTATGGAGCTAAACCTCAGGTCTAGCTGTGGCCCCTGTCCAGAGAGACAGTACGATAATTTCCTACTGTTCAGTGGACACCTCCACCCGGATGGGCTAGAGCACTTCAGCATCTGCACAGTCCCCACTGACCTCATCCTCCCCACTCTTCCTCATCTCATCACGACCAAGTCTTCCTCCTTCCCCCTCACCTTCAGCTAAGGGGAGCATCTTCCACCTAAGTCAGCAGCCCCAAAAGTCATATCATTAAAGATTCTCCCCATCACTTCACAGACCCCAACTTCCTAAAACTCTCGTGTGTGTCTCTATCTCACCACCCTCCCCGCATCAGACAGAATTAAGTAACTGGTCCCTTCTTTGTTTTACTTGTTGTTTTTCCTAAAATGATGTTCAATAAGGGTTTGCTGGATGAATGAAGGAATTAAGGAATGGATGGATCAAAATACCAGAGGGTCCCATTGGCCAATTCAAAGTGTGGAGCCTGCGCCCCATCTGGGCCTTCTGCCTTCACGGAAGGCATGTACCACAACTGCTCATCCGTCTTCAGAATTCCCCTGGAGTGTCCCTGAGAGTGTCATCGTGGATGTCTCCTCCTCAAGCCCAGTCACCCTCTTGGAGGTGTGGATGCTGCCAACAGGATGGGGCCTGATGCTTCCTTCACTGGGCTCCTCACTTCCCTGTCAGGATGACAAGGAAGGGTGCCACCTCCTTTGTCATGGCAGGTCCACAGGCAGCCCCTCATCTTCAGAGTCTGGGGTGATTAACCCCAGGGCGTCTTTCCTCAAGTTTCCCCTCCAAGCAGCCACACTGCTGCCTTCCCCCACCCAGTGCTCTTCCAGGCCTGTCTCACCTGTAGGTATTGGTCTCCAACCCACCAACCCATGCAGTGGAGTTTAAGGGGGCCCAGTGTACACAGGAGATTAAACCCCGGCCCCAACAGGCGTTGAGACAGCTCCCAGCCTGGGACCCTGGCTAGGGTGCACCAGACCACTACAGCAGTCAAGGGACTTCAGGGGACTCACCCAGAATGTTGCAAGGTGCCAGCTATGCATTTCCCAACATAGCTTGGGGATCCTAAGGGGTCTGTGGTGCCTGCCTCCACCCAACAGGCCTGCCCATTCAGATACACTGCAGCCTCCAGGTGGGGATGAACGATAGGCCCCCGATTTCCCAAGCCCATTCATGGGCCTTGTCCTGTCCTCCCTCCCTCTGGTCCTTCCCCCACTGGGCTAATCTCTGGAGGCAGAGCTCTGAGTGCCAACCTGCCTGGGGCTCTGTGGCCGTGGCTTTTGCACGTGGTCTGTCTTCTGGGCTCTGGCCACCACTGTCCTCCAGATCCCCCCAAAACTCCTCACTCGCTGAGTTGTCCTATATTCTCTGCTTCCTTGGCTCCTGGTCACTCTGACCAAATCTTTCCTTCTCTAAAGGAAAAGGTATCTTAGCATTTCAGAATTTTAAATCATTTATGACTTTTATGAGAATGTGAATTGGTACAGCATTTTTGGAATAAAATCTTAGAAATATTTATAAAATGTTAAACTATTTACACTCTTTCCATTTTAACTCAATGTTGATGTTAATGTCTTTCTATTTTTTTTTTTTTTTTTTTTTTTTGAGACAAAGTCTCGCTTTTTTGCCCAGGCTAGAGTGAGTGCCATGGCATTAGCCTAGGTCACAGCAACCTCAAACTCCTGGTCTTAAGCGATCCTACTGCCTCAGCCTCCCAAGTAGCTGGGATGACAGCATGCGCCACGATGCCCGGCTAATTTTTTCTATATATATTTTAGTTGTCCAGATAATTTCTTTCTACTTTTAGTAGAGATAGGATCTCGCTCTTGCTCAGGCTGGTCTTGAACTCCTGACCTCGAGCGATCCACCCGCCTCGGCCTCCCAGAGTGCTAGGATTACAGGCATGAGCCACCGCGCCCGGCCGTTAATGTCTTTCTTATAATAAAACATTCATATTTGCCCAAAAGCTCATATTTAAAGATGTTGATTTCATTCTATTCATCAAACAGCAAACGGGAAACAAAGTATGTGTCATAGGAAGAAATAGTTTAGTTAATTATGGTGCATATATACCTACGGTAGAATTCTAGAAAGTACTTTGAAAAATGAAGTAGATCCATATGCACTGTCATGGAAAGATACTGTATCCACTTTATGAAGTGACAAAGGCCAGTGGCAGGTCAACATGTACATCATTATTCAGGTACATTCAATAAAAACAATATAGTTTTATAGTATATCTATCAATGGAAATCCTAGAGTCAGCTTTAAACTAATACACACCAGATTGTTAATTGTGACACCCTCTGATGAAAGGGCTGAACCTTGAAGGAACTTTATAAAGGTGAAAATTGTGAATTATTAAGCTTATATTTTTAGAATCTTTTGCAATAAGAATATTCACAGTACTACCTTTTTAATCAAAATGTTTTTAAAGAACTAACCACAGAAATAGTTATAACTAATCACAGAAATATTTAGAATAGCAGTTAAAATTACTAACTGATGCAACAGATAAAACCTGTAATTTGCATGGCTTAGCACAACAAAAATTTATTTTATATGCACATAAATTCTAGTGCAGTTTGGCAAGGGCTCTCTGCTCTCAGGTGACCCAGAGGTCTAGGCTGCTTCCTCCCTGTGATTCTCCCATCTCATGAGGAGTCATCTTGTTTGCTGTTAAATGGAGGGAGAAAGCATGGAAATGGAGTACTGGCTCTTAAACACCTGAATGTGACAAACAATGCTTCTGCACATTATTCAGTGAAAAAGGGTAGTCACATGACCCTTTCTCACTACAAATGGACTGTACTATTCCTATGTGTACAGGAATGAGAGAAAGACAAGATGTGGATGAGTACTATAGTCTCTCCCATCAACTGTTACACAGTAGGCACTCAACAGAAAGCAATGATTATAACTTGTTTTGACACAATACTTCTCATTTCTAGGAAAAGTTTCTGAGAAGGCCAAATTTGCCTTGAAGTTCTCCAAAGTTTCAAACATCTACTATGTGACAGATGCTTTCAATTAGAGGATGATATCTAATTTTGAAATGACTCTGTAGGTTTAGCAGTAGCATTTTTCTGTACTTCCCTTTGCAACAATCTTTATAATCTTAGGAGCCTGAGGATTTCCCATTCCATTGGATACTGGGGCAAAATCCTAACCTGTGAGTCTCTGCTACCCTCCACTTGACTAAACTTGCCTGAACACCTGTACAAGTGCCATGAGGAGAGCTGAAAGCCAGTCTTTTCCTGCGGGGCAGGTGTCAGACAAAGAGGCAGTGGAGGGCTGCCTAGTTATTCTTTTTTCATCAAAGCTGACATGTCTTCCAAGGAATCATTTTTCACCTCCTGCAGGAGGTGAGACATTTAGGAATTCAGCAGCCTCAATTGATGTTTGTTTCATAGTGATTTCCAAAGTCTTTCGTCATCTAATACTCATGAGGGGGCTTTGGTTTTTGACCATTCATCTATGTATGTGTTCATAAGTGAGTTCCAAGTAAGGCATCCTGTTAAAATCTTATTTCAAATATTAAGGTGGTTTCAAACCCCTCTAACTTCAGGGTTATATCCCAGGAACAAATAGATAATATGTCAAATCAGACTCTACTCACAGCCCATTTGAAAAACACTTAGTGTGTTGAAGATAACCAGACAGGTAACTAGGTATCTAAAAGGCATTGTCCCCATGCAAATTTTCATGTCAAAAGGGTTGTTGATATCATAGGGTTTCCTGAATGAGGGATGGGACAGCCAGAGGACTTCTGAAAGGGGAAGAAATGCTCTTTGTCAGGAGAAAGGCAGGTAATTCTAGGCTGTTCGATGGGGACCAGTGACAAG
Source organism: Eulemur mongoz (assembly GCA_028534055.1). Taxonomy (NCBI): domain Eukaryota; kingdom Metazoa; phylum Chordata; class Mammalia; order Primates; family Lemuridae; genus Eulemur; species Eulemur mongoz. The sequence goes on along the minus strand of JAPYYL010000031.1, from coordinate 6,867,990 downwards.
ATGGACAGCAGGCTAGGTTCCGGAGTTGGAAGACACACATGGGGGCCACCTTGGGAAGCACACTGTAATGTGGGACTAGATAGAAAAGCTCACACCTGGGAAGAGTCAGTTTCCAAGGAACTAACCACAGACAACTCCCAGTGGAGTTTGATTCTCATTGTTACCTCCTTTAGACTTGTCTTCAGTACCTTGGCTTCAGGGGCCCTCTTTTTGCACCTGAGGGACATGATGCAGTGCTGAGAAGAGAAATGAAGTGGAGGAAGGGGGTCAGCCTCAGGCTGGGGGAGTGGGAACAGCAAGGGCTCTGGAGAATTCAGACCAGACGTGTAGTCTGAGCCCCTTCACTTACTAGCCATGTGATCCTGGGACTTGACCAAGCCTTGTGAACATGGTGTTCTTCACCTGTAAAGTGGGTTTGATAGCCCTGTGCAGTAGGACTGTTGGAATGTGTGCAATGTATGTATAGCACCTGGCCCAGAGCCTGGCATATGCTGGATCTGTAATGATGGGCAGTTATTTCTACAATAATATTATTTTACTCTCAAACCCTACCACCCTCTGCTCTGGAAAATGTGTTTTTCTTTTTCAGATCAGAGAATACACAATGCAAGAGGACACAGAATATCAAATAAATCAAAAAATGTTGCTTTGTAAATAAAACTCAGTGAAGTTTCACTCCTAGAGAATCTATTATTTAATCTGAGTGTGGAGGAGTTTTCCCCAACTGGATGCAGCTCAAATTCCTAGAATTTGAGTCAAGGACCAATCTTTCCCTCCCTCTCAGCTCCTTTTACTTCCAAACCATGATTTTTTCACTCATTTCACTCCCACCCAAATTTTATCCCTTGCTAAGAGTTGTCCAAATTACACTAAAGGTGACCTAATTAAAATATTCTAATGGAGTCTGCTCTGGCTCTCCAAGACCAGGGAAAAGAGTGGCAGTTTACAGGCTTCAGGGCACCACTTCAAAGAAATATCACATATGTTCATGGAAATCCCTGCAGATGATGGGTACCAACCACCTCCTTCATGCACTGTGCTCAGCCACAGTGGGACAAGAGTACAGGACACCTTCCACACCCGCCCCAGCTGGAGATTCCTCTCTGTTTTGCTCACCATCCAGAAGTAACTGCTCAGGGCAGTTCTCCCTTCCAGGCTTTGCTCTCAGCCCAAGTCACACATCACATGGTCTGAGAGTGTGGCCCTGCCACCACGCAGCTTCATTACAACCAAATCTCACAAAAGGAACTGCAGTTTCCCCAATCCCCAAACTGCCCTGGCTTAGGGCACTCACATCCCACTGCTCTCAGCAGAAACACCACCCTTCAATCCTTCTGTCACTTGTTCTTTAGGACTTAGGAGGACATCTCACCACCTTTTTTATGCAGCTGTAGCACCTGAACTCTACCATCCTATTGGTTGGGGAAAAGGGTCTGGCTTATCCTAGTAATTCCAGCAACCCAGGGCCTTGCAAAGAGCAGATGCTCAGTGAATGTTAGGGGAAGAAATGAGCCAGTGAGCAGGGGGTATTATTTATTGAGATTTAATTTCTCCTACAATCTTGAATAAGCCAAACATAGCCAGGTATATATCTTTTAATTTTACAGAATGACATACTAAAAAGATAAGGGAAGGAAACATTTCACTATCTCTTAGTTTTTTTGTTTTTGTTTTTCTTACTTCTTGATCCCATCTATTTTACTCCTGACTTGTTTCACATTTCCAAGGAAGCTTCTATTTCAATGCCATGTTATCTTGTCCCAGATCACAAAATAAAATGGAAGATTTCCCAATTTGTATTATATAATAGGAAAACTTTTAAACTGGATAAGCAGCAATGTATTTGTGAGTAGTGCCATTTTTAAACCTACAACTTGAAGTTAATTAAACCTTCCATTAAAAAGAATATTTCAAAAACACCAAAAAGAAAAAATAATTTCCAAGTCACCCATGTTGAACACTGACACAGCAATGTCATACACTCAACATGTTATACACAAAGATAGTATACCCCAAGCCCCACCCTGCCTCTCCACTGCTCAGAACAGTGACTGCTCTCTCCAAACAAACAGTTAAGAATCTGTCTCAGACTTCGCTTGGGGCAGAGGCTGCTGGTTGTGGCTCTGGAATGTGCACTGGCCCTGGCACTCCAATTGTCTCTGACTACAACTCTCACTTGGGTGCCCTTTTCCTCATCACTCACAGCCTCCTCATACCAGATAATAAAGGCTTTGGGCAAGGCATCATTGACCTTGGCCAAAAACTCCAGGATTTTCATCTTGCTGGTTTCAGCGCAAGTCCTCGGAACCCACAGGATCTCGTAGCATGCTGGATCACTGCCAGGCATCTGCCAATACTCCAGGTACTTTTCTAGCACCCAATCATGAGTGATGAGCTTTCAGGGCTCCCCATAGATGAAATGCTCCCTCCCAGCATGCACCCCCATTACACCCAGCATTTCCCAGATGACCTTCTCCAGGGCACAGTCGCCCTCCAAGAGGATCACATCCATGATATTTACCAGGAGGCCGACCCTGGGCATGCTCTGGAAATCATTCAGCATCCCATCATAGGTGAGGCCCAGGGCAATGATAAGGACATAGGAATGGCCAGCAGGGTTCACTTTCTTACGTAAATGCCAAAGACCAATTGCATGCACTTAGAGGCTTCATTGAAGATCACAGGGAAGTGATCTTTGAAATGTTTGATGACACTATTCAGCATTTCTATCTTTGGTATTGGCTCCTTGATTCGATACTTAAGGAGCAGGACAAGAACCAAATGAGCCACCTTGTCATCTATGACATCTCTAATCAAGGACTTGGCATCTGGCTGGGCCTGCAAGGTGCTTGGACCCCCCTCTTTCTTGCCTGATGGAGCCCTGATGTGATTTGATTGATGGAGTAGCTTTGATGGAAATAGGGAAGGAACAGGCTTTCTGAGGACCTTCAGGAAGGCTCAGCATCTCAGCAGCAGAAACCTCCTTTTTGGTGTCCAGGATCAGACAATAATGGGAGGCAGGGGGAAAGGAGGAGATGAAACAGGAGAGAGAGAAAGATATGACATCCTCCCCCTGATCTACCAGAGCCTGTGCACCCACCAGGCCAAGTGCATTTCTGTGGCCCTGAAGGACTTTCACAGGGCTACAGCGCTGATATATCTGACAGTAGCAACGAGACATGATGGCTCTGGTCTGGGTAGCAGGTAGGAGTGTGGGCAGAAGCTGGATGATGGGAAGCCACAGGCCTGGGGTGAGAGGAAGGATGTCAGTGGACTCAGTGAGAAACATACCCTGAGGGGCTCTAACAAAGGCTTGCGCTACAGGTCTTCTCCCCCTAGGGCTCCTGTCCTTGTGGTTGGCCTGTTCTCTAAGCACCTGAACGAGGAAGTGAGATGGGTCCTTAGGGACAGCGGCCTGCAGAGCATGAGGCCCCAGGGCTGATAGTGGGTCGGTGGAGCCAAGCACTATGGAGTCCCCTGTGTGCAGGGAAGGGCAGGGCCCTTGGCACACACTCAGAGTGTGTACCTCACCATGACTCCTGGCATGGCCTTGGCCTCCTGTTCTCTGTGACCTGAGGACACTGCCTCAGACCAAGGTCTCACCATGGGTTCCTGGAGCCCCTGTAAGGGGAAGTTAGGGGCCTTCATGCTGCAGATACATGCATAGCGCTGGTACCTCAGTGCTGTGAAGAGGATGGGCAGGCTCTGTGATGTCCCTTCCATTCTTGGGTGGATGATAACCTCTGTGCTCACTCAGGACCCTCACCTTGTGCCTGGAGGCCCTAGACCCCACTCTTCTGCTGGCCTGAGAAACTCTCAGAACAAGAGCTGACATCTCTGATATGGAGCAAAGACAGTGAGTGGGCCCCGCAGCTCCCAGGGATGACTTCAGGGCCTGGGTCAGACTGTTCTGGGGTGAGAGTTCCCTCAACCCACCCTAAGGGTATTTACTTTTAATCCTGCCAGGTCCTCGACCCACCCCTGCTGAGTTGACATGGTCCGTCTAAGCTCAGGCCAAGCTCTAACTCCTAAGGATGTCCCTCCCTCCACTGCAGTGAGAGCCAGAGCTTGCCATGTCTTGCTGCTCCCATCTGTATCCTCGGGGGACTGAAAACAGAGAAGCCAGACTCTGTCGGGTCCCTTATTTTCTGGGGTGTGTAAGTACTTTCAGTCCTCACTAAGGGTACTTACCTTGACTTCTGACAAAACCTGGGACTCCTCCCTCAGCTGCTGTGAGGCTGCACCGCTCAAAACAAGGTCCTCTCCTCCCTGACATGCTCCCTAGGTAGAAGTCTGGGGCCACACATCTGGTCATCCATGCTTGGGTCCTCCCAGGGCCAACAACTGGCATGGGGGATGGACTGGCTCTCTCTATCCAGGGTAGGAGTTCCCCTCACTCATCCCCCTGTGTCCTCACCTTGATGATCCCTAGCAGGCCTGGAACTCTTTCCTGTGCCTACCTGGAGCTGCCACCCTCAGACCAAAGTTGTAACCACACTCAGACCCTTCAGACAGTAGTGAGGGAGCACCAGGTCTGGCCATCATGCCTGGAGCTTCCAGGGCTGACTGTGGGGACAGGGTGTTTCTGTGAGGCCTCCAATGTTCTGGAGTGGGGTACCCCTAGTCCTCCCTCACACCAAGGTGTTCACCTTCCTCATGGCCATAAAGAAGCGTGGATGTACCACATGTGGCCACACTGCTCAGGGTCTCCCAGGGATGAAAGCACAGGCAAGGTTGGGGCCTGTTTGTCCTGGGTTCTTGGGTCTCAGTCCACCTCTTGTCTCCTAGCAGGGTCTGGGCATCTCCCTCTGCTCACCTCAGGCCATGCTGACTATACCAAGACCCTACCCTCCCTTAGACCCAGAGGTAGCTGTCAAGACGCATGTGCCAGGGCACCCTGCATGGGGCCTCCCAGGATTGACAGAAGGACAGGCATCTGCGGGGTTCTCCCCTATCCTGAAGTCTAAGCCTCCTTCCCCTCCTTCTTATCTGTGTGTTTTCATCTTGGCTGCCTGGTACAGCCTGCATCCCTTACACTCACACCAATGCCCTTTCTTCTCTCTAAGCCCTGAGGCGAAAGTCAGTGGACGTCACATCTGGACCCCACACCAGAGGCTTCCCAGGGATGACACTGGGGGTGGAACAGGATGGGCGGTGGGAGGCCTCAGTCCTCCCTTAGCGTCCTGACCTTGATGCCTGGTAGAGCCTGGATCCCCACCATCTACAGCACTGACTCAGCCCCAGGTCACAGCAGTCTCTGACTCCCAGAGTCCTCCGAGCCATAAGAGGGAGGGACTCAACCCGACAGGTCTGCCCCGGGCAGGCCTAAAGCTGACAGCACGGACAAAGCTGGATTTTTTGGGACCCTCTACTTGGAGTGAGGGCCTCTTCAAACCACCCTCATCATCTGACCTTATTCCTAGCAGAGCCTGGGAGCTCTCCCCTACACTGACCTTAAGTCTGGATCTCAGACCAAGGGCCTCGCCTCTGTCAGTGCCCCAGATGCAAGTCAGTGGTTGTCACATCTGGCCCCCTACACCGGGGCTTTCACAGGCTGACAGCAGGAACAAGGATGGACTTTGAGGTCCCTTATCGGGAAGTGGTACAGCCTGGATCCCCACCTCTATGGACCTTAGTCTGCCAGGTAACACCAATGCTCTGATTCCCAGAGTCCCCTGAGGATGAAGTTAGGGGAGAGGGGCACAGCCTAACATGTCTGCCGGGGCCTGGTACATGGCCGACAGCAGAGGTGGGGCTTGATTATTTGAGGACCCTGGGGTGGAGGCCCCGTCAGTCCACCCTCATCGGCTCAACTCATTCCTAACAGAGCTTGGGCCCTTCTCCTCTGCCGATCTGAAGTCTGTCCCCTCAGACTAATGGCCTCGCCTGTCAGCCCTCCAGAGGCAAGTTGTTTGGCGTTTACCTCTGGGCCCTGTACCTGGGGCTTCCTAGGGCTGACAGTAAGGGCAGAGCTGGATTATTTGGGGACAATCTACGTGGGGTGGTGACCTCTTCCATCCACCCTCAGCGTCTCTCCTAGAGTCCTAACTGAGACTGGGCCCTCTCCCTTCTTCTGATCTGAATCCTGCCCCTCAGATCCAGGCCATCACTTCAGTCAGCCCTCTGGCGGAAGTCAGTGGACGTTACATCCGGGTCCCACATCCATAGGTTCCTGGGGATAAAGCAGAAACAAGGATGGACTGTGGGGCCCCATATCAGGGAGTGGTGCAGCCTGGATCCCCGCCTCTATGGACCTTACTCTGCCGGGTCACACCAAGGCTCTGACTCCCAGAGTGCCCTAAGGAAGAAGTTGAGGGGGGCGGGGATTGGCACAGCATGACATGTCTGCCAGGGCGTGGTCCATGGCCGACAGCAGAGGTGGGGCTGGATTATTTGGGGACCCTCTACGTGGGGTGAGGCCCTCTCAGTCCACCCTCAGCATCTCATCTCACTCCTAACAGAGCCTGGGACCTCTCACTTCCACCCATGTGAACTCTGCTCCTCAAAATAATGGCCTGGCTCCATCAACCCTCCAGATAGATGTCGGTTAATGTCACAGCCGGCCCTCCACACCCGGGCATCCCCGGGCTTCCCCAGGGTGACAGGAGAGGCCGAGTTGAATTATTTGGAGACCCTCTACCAGAAGGGGGCCCCCTGAGTCCCCCCTCAGTCTCTCACCTTGACTCCTCACAGAACCTGGGCCCTCTCCTCATGGTAGAACAGAAGTCTGGACCTCTCACCAAGGGCCTTGCCTCCGTCAGCCCCCCAGAATGATGTCAGTGGACATCACATCAGCTCCATACCCAGGCTTCCCAGGGCTGACAGCAGGAACAAGGATGGACTGTGGGGCCCCCTACTGGGATGCAGCAGAGCCTGGATTTTTCACCCTCTACGGCCCTTAGTTGACCCTGGGTCACATCAACATATGACTCCCAGAGTCCCTTGTGTTCTTAACGGGAAGGGCTCAGCCTGACAAGTCTGTCCCACGGTGGCCCAGGGCTGAAAGCAGGGGCAGAGCTGGATTATTTGGGTCCCTCTGCCTGTAGTGGGGACCTCTTCAGTCCCCCTTCAGTGTCTCACCTTGACTGCTAACAGAGGCTGAGCCCTCTGCTCTCCACCGAGTTGAAATCTGGACCTCACATCAAGGCCCTCACCTCTGTCAACCCCTGAGGCAGAAGTCAGTGGACATCACTGATGGCAGAGGCAAGGATGGGGCCCCACTGTCCGAGGGTCTAAGGTTCCACTAGTCCTCCTTCAGTGTCTCACCTTGACTGCCAGCAGGACCTCGGACTCCATCCACACTGGCAATGGGCTCTCCCACAGATGACCACTAGTACAGTGCTGGGGCCCCTTCCATTCTGGAGTTCAGGGCTGGCTTGGTTCCCGGTCATGGCCCTCACCTCGATTCCTATCGAGGCATGTGACACCTACCTGGGCTAACCTGAGTATGTCCCCAGTAGACTAAGGCTTACACTGCCCTGAATCCCTTGAGGCAGAACTTCACTGATACAGATCAACACCTGTATTGTTGAGAATTGACAACTCTGCCTGGAGTCTTCCAGGGCTGAGAGGGCAGAGATGGATTCTTTGAAACTCCTATGTTCTGGGGTCAGTGGACACCTCAATTCTCACTCATGAGAGCCCTCATCTTGGCCCTTGGTTCCTTGATTAAGTGCTCCATGGGAAATGTCCTTTTCTTTGCCCATCGGACCATTTGTCCAGCTGCAACCCTTGTAAAAAATGACTCCAAGTCCCCAGCTATATGTTAAATGGGGAGCTGTTGCATCCATGACCCAGGGTGAGCA
>JAPYYL010000031.1:6831462-6859685 GCA_028534055.1 Eulemur mongoz | reverse complement strand
GGTTCTCCTGCAGAGAGTTGGAACCCATTATATTAAGTGAAGTATCCCAAGAATGGAAAAACAAGCATCACATGTACTCACCAGAAAATTGGTTTCCCTGAACATCACCTAAATACACATCTGGGAATGACACCAATCGGATATCAGACTGAGGTGGGGCGTGGGGGAGGGGATGGGTGTATGCCTATAGAATGAGTGCATTGCGCACCGCTTGGGGAATGGTAACACTTGAAGGTGCTGACTCAGGAAGGGGGCGTGGGGAAGGGAGGGATATATACCTACATGATGAGTGCAATGCACACTACCTGGGGAACAGACACGCCTGGAGCTCTGATTTGGGGGCAAAGGTGGTACATGGGCAACGTATGTAACCTGCAATTCTGTATCCCCCATAACAATAGGATGAAATAAAAAAAAAAAGCACTCACCATCAAATTGGTTTTACTGATCATCGCTTGAGAGCACATTTAGGAATAACATTGATTAGCTGTCAGGCAGATGTGGGGTAGGGAGGGGATGGGTGTATACATACATAATGAGTGCGATGTGCACCGTCTATGGGATGGACACGTTTGAAGTTCTGACTCGGGTGGGTGGTGGGGAAAGGGCAATATACATAACATAAACTTTTGTACCCCCACAATATGCTGATATAAAAAATAAAAGAGACAAACTCCAAGAGAGAAAAACATGGGGAAGAAAACTGAAATGAGGAAATTTGAAGTCAAGGACGCAGAACTGGATTCCATGTAGCAAATCTTAGGTTGGCCTTTGGAAAAGCTCATGTTCCAATTCTGACACTGACTCCCTGTGCAGTTCCTGAGCAGCTTCCAGACCACGGGACAGAAACTCACTGGAGTCCCATGGCAAATAGGTCTCTTCTCCCCTACTACTGTTTAGCATGAAAATAAACTCAAGGTTATTAAGGAATAAACCAAAACTTCCTCAGCCATGTGTATCTTACCAATTCCTTTCCTCTCCCCCCATTGTGGCCACAACTGGGAGGAGCACTTGGATTGGGTAAGCAGCACCATGGCAGCCCGAGTGGCCCCAGGAAGCATGCCAGACTGGGAAGAAGCTGGTAAGGGCTCCTTCACCCCAAGAGTTAGTGAAGCTGGGAAGCAGGGGATACCATTCTCCTCCTCTCATCCCTGCCCTTAGGGTAGTTGTGTAGTCATGCAGGCAGGAAGTGATATTGGTCTCGTCAGTGTCAGGCCCATCCAAGTGCCACACTCTCCACCTGTGGCCACATTCTGAACCTCACTTGTCTGCAAAAACTTTTCCAGCAGAAGAGCATGCAGCCACTCATGGCAGGTCCCGGCTGTGAGAAAACTCTTCCCCACATCCAAGCTGCACCTCCTCTTTCTGCAGGTACCTGTGACCCCTCTGGCACAGTAAGCTTTCAACAACAGGAGAGGTACTAGGCATCTAAAGGGAGATTTCTGCCTGTCAGGGTCACAGTGCCATCTGTGGATAGATCAGGTGGAGCTGACCTCACTGCAAAGGTGGGCCCAGCAAGGGCTCCCAGCTTCAGTGTTTGGGGAGGGAGGCACCAAGTTGTGTGTGCTCTGCAGTGGGGTTCTCTGCAGCCAATCAGACCTGGGGTCAGGTCTTAGTGGGCAGGTGGGGTTGGGATCCTGAGTCCTGTGGGGGAGCCAGGAGAATGGGGTGCATTGCCAGGGGCTGCTGACATGAGTCAGAACAGTGGAGAAGAAGGGCTATCGGGAAAGCTTTTCTATCCTGTGTATGTCCCAGCTTGGAGCAGCAAAGCAGCCTCTGCAGGGTGGGTTTGCACGGCACGCCTGGCCTGTTTGGGGCACCAAAGGGACCACAAAGCATCACTAGGCCAGGGTTCCTGCTGCAACTCCAAGGTTTTCATCAAAAGGTGCTTGGAGATGCACTGAGGAATGTGGGCCACAGCAAGGACAGCTTGCAGCACTGCAGGGCATTTGAATGTGACTTTGCAAAGGTTTTAATCCTGAGCATGCTCTATTCCCACCCTCACAATGCTTTCTTGCTCTCTGTTCTGCACATCCATGTTGGCAAAGGAGATTTTGCAAACAATTTTGTTCTTTATAAAGATGGCTTATCCCATGCCACTTACCCCGCAAAAGGGAACCAGATGTCTACCTTGTATTTTCACACCACAATGGCTTGTTCTGTTTTAAAAGTTTTTGTTTGAAATGACTAAGAATGGACCATTCAAGTGTGAACTAATTTCATTGGTGCTATTGCTAATTTCCCTCCTCCTGAAAACCATGGGTTCAAGTGTCCTAGGGCACGAGGAGGCCGATGTGCAAAGCCATGGGAAGGCCATGATGAGGGATGGAAGCCACTGGCTTCCTGGGTGCAGACAGATTTCCAGTGCAACACTTTGTAATCCTACAGAAAAGAGACACAATGACCCAGCAGAGTGCTTCTCATTAGATGTATTTATTCTTCCCTTATGGCTGTTTACAATATTTTATTTCAGTATATTTTTCAGAACCATAATTGTATCTTTACGTTTAATTCTTTTGAAGTCTGCACTGGTCAAGGTCTTTTTCATGCAAAAAATCTACACTAAATGAGGGCAAAGGAGGTGCCCAGTCATCTCTTGAGGCTCTGGCACTTTGTGCCCCCTTCTCGGTTGCGGCCATCCAGGGCAACTGGGTCTTGGTCCTTCTCTTCTTTTCTTGGTTTTCACTTGCTTGGTCCCAGCACCACTTCTGAAGACCTGTGTGTCTGTGTGTGTGAGAGAGAGAGACTTTACTGTACTTCATCAGCTTTCAGAGTGTCTCTGACTTGCATGAACTCTGAAGAATCCTCTGGCACTGCCCAATGTCAGGCACCATGCTGAGGTGTGCTAAACTCGAGCCCCTCAACTTTGCCAATGACAACTGACCCTGGGAACACAGTCTGGCTAGATGGTGGGCACAAAATCTCATGCAAATTTAGTCAACAGAAGTGACCTTGACCAACTGGGGCCATTTCATAATTTAAGTATATCAAAGAGATACATTAGCAGCCTCCCCCTCCCTCCCCTGGAAGCACAACACTGATACTATAGATTTCCTATCAATCACAGGACACGATAAAACAGACATGAACACATTGCACTTTTAGTAGGACAAGTCATGATTTCCTTTGATGTTTTGCTATAGAATATCTAAGAAGTTACTACTCATCACCACAACAGTGTACCATGCAGGTGGATAGCTTAGTAAATGTATTCATTGCTTAATAGCTCAAAGGGTTAATTCTTGAATGTACAGAATAAGGAACCCTCATCAGCATCAGCCACAGTCTCAGTAAAAGTCACCTCTAAATGTGCAAAGACTTTGTATCCCTGCTATTAACAAGATGACATGAATTGTAAGAATACATTTGACAAGCTCCGTTGAAGATAGTTTGTGATCTGTGCAAAGGCACCCCACAGTAGCAGATGGAAAGGGCAAGAACTTGGTAGGAAACGTGTCACCCATGCCCACAACAACTAGACAGTTTGGACAGAAGGAAGGGGGTGTCCCTCCTGTGCTAGTGTCACAGAAGGGATTCTAGGCAGAAGTGGTTGGGAGGGAAAGTGGGCAGAGGAGCAAATTGGGGGTTGCTCCATCCCAGATGCTGCCCAAGCTGCAAATTACCAAGCGCTCTTTGACTGACTGCACCCCTGCAGCACCCAGCTGGACACTGCACTTCCAGAGTCACTTGGTGTGAGGAGAGGAGAGGGAGGGGACAGGGGCAGTCAGCTGGAGGTGGGGGCTTGCACAGCTGGGGAGGGGCTGAGGACAGCTGGGGTGAGGCTCAATGACACAGACAACAGACCACATGCAGGACTTGACAAGGGGAGATCTGGCAATTCTCAGGCTCAAACGAACAAATCCATGGCAAACTCAGAAGGTTTAAGTTCCCGAAAAGGTGTCGTTGCCAAGCCTCCACCTCACACTGACACTGAACTACAGGGTATGAGTTGCAGTAGAGTTCAACTGCTGTCATTGCAGCATGTTAAGGAAAGATATTCTTTGTAAAGTATAATATTATATCTAGCTATGTGGATTTATGGAGCTATTTACAAGTGGCCTCTCTGCCCTTCCTCTGTGCTGTGAAGCCTTCATGTGCATGGCTGCCAGACATGTCTGAAAGCCCTCTGTTTTTTCCTAGTGCTCCCATCTCCCTTTGTGACTGCCTCACAAATCAACTGCTCTCCCCCACAGGGCTCAAAACCAACCAAGGTCCTGGAGACCGAAATCCAAGGCAACCAAGCAATGTTTGGGCTCCAGGAAGCCAGCCTTTCTAGAACCATGTGGTGAGCTTCAGACATGAGGCTACTGCTCCCCCCTCAACCTGGATCTCTCTGTGGGGTGTCCAAAAATAAAGAGAGAATCTTAGCCAGTCTGGTGGCAACAGTGTTGTTTCTAAATGTCCTACAGGATTTGTGTGTGTGTTCACATGTACATCTGTGTGATTGTGCACATGAATGTGTGTGGCTATATGTGAGTCTGTGCATGTCTTGGTGTGTATAGGCATATACTGATAAAGGCGAGTGCCCCCCATGCATGTCTGCACACGTGGGTGACGGTGTGGGTCTGTGTGGGTGTTCGAATGTGAGAGGCTATATACTTGTGCAGAAGGGAAGAAGAGGCAACAAGCTGGGCCCACGGAGGCAGGCAGTCCTTAGGGCACCTTGGCACTTCTCTTTCTCCCCTCTAACTATTACTTTCCCTAGAAGGGTGGAATTGGAGAGTTCCAGACTCTAAGTCCAAGGTGGAACTTGGGACCTGTTTCTGGAATCCAGCAGCCAACCACCATTCTGGGGTAGGCTACTGAAGAGTGTCCTGCACCCGAATGGGCCACCACCACAGTCCATGCCTACAAGCATTCCAGGCGATGCCCTGGGGGCTTCATTACATCACCTGCTTGCCTGTGTCTACCACCAGCTGCCACACGTGTGTCAGAGTTTCAAGGCAACGGGAATAGAGGTTAAAGACAACACCCCATATGGTTTACTGGCCCTTCCACCCCATCTTTGCAGCATGCTTCTGTTCTCATTGTATCTTCCAGGTCCTCCTCCAAGCCTGTGACTCCCAAACATGTCCTCTCAGAACAAGGCAAGACAATCTGCACCTGTAGCTGATCCCAATGACTGAGCATTCCCTTCTCAAGGCACTGAATTACCACTCCTCAGGACCACATTCATGTCCTCTGGCTCCTCTGTCCAGGAGACAGCACAGATGGGTCAAGGGAGTGGACGAGGAGTGGATGGGAACCAGAAGATACCAGTCCCTGGAACAGAGAATTGGAGAGAAACAGTCTGTGAACCAGCACAGCCAAAAGGCGCCCCTCATGTGGGAACAGGACAAAGGAATTCTGGTGCTTCTGCAAGGGCCAGCAACAGGGAATATATATGTTATCAGGTGCATTTTGCTTCATGCTCAGTCACACCAGATTAAAACAGGTGTGCACAAGTGTACTCACACACACACACACAGCATACACCCATACATATACACACAAGCACACACATAAGTAAGCCACATTTTCACGGGGATGCATCCACATGGATACATCCATACGTTGTTGCACATACGCTTGTATGTATGGCAACATAGATTTACAGAGATAGGCACAGCAGTATATAGCTTCTCAAAAGGTTGTACATACACCTAGACCTAGGTTCATATATAAAAACACATTCAGGTATACAAGGAAACACAAACACAGAAGCATACTTAAAGGGAGGTGGGCAGAGGGGTGAGGGGCTGCAGGAGAGGCTTCCGAAGGAGAAAGGGAGGTACAGGTTGAGTGCTTGGTGATGCTCACTCCCTCACGGCCTCCATCAATGAAGCTGCTTGGCAAGCTGAAGCCCAGGCCAAGCCTACTTCCATTAGGGGCCCTGCTGGGTGGGCAGTGCCCATGTTCTCCATCTGCTTACTTCCCCCTACTTGGCTGGCCACTGGACAGTTCCTGCAGAGACACTGCCAGTACCGGTACCATAGAGTAAGTTTGGGGGCCTGGTAGAGAGGCAGACTCTGTGCCAGAACAGCCCCTAGTGCAAAGGGGAGAAAAGAAAGGGGAATTCTTTGGTTTACAGAGTTAAGAGAAGGAAGAGCAAGTGGGGTGGCTCTACCACTCACTGGCTGCACGCCCTGAAGCACGGCACACAAACTCCATTTGTTTTCCTTGCCACACTGAGAACAATGTGCTTTGCCTTTCCTGGCTCTCAGGGCTCCTGTGAGGGTCTGATGGTGTGGTGGGTCAGTGAGCTTGTTGACACTATTCACTAGACAATAGAAAGGATTAGAATATAGATTTACATTAGATGTTCATCTGCTAGTCTGGGTCAGATGGTGAACTCCCAAGTCTGATCTTTCCTAACCCTAGTGCTTATTCCCAAGTGCTTACTCTGAGATTTGTGACCAACACAGCATCTGATAGCAAACAAACTCCCGACTCAGACAGATGTGCCAAGTCCCTGGTGTCAGGCATTCTGAAGCAGAAATACAGGCAATAGAAGTTCTTTTTTTTTTTTTTGAGACAGAGTCTCACTCTGTTGCCCAGGCTAGAGTGAGTGCTGTGGCGTTAGCCTAGCTCACAGCAACCTCAAACTCCTGAGCTCAAGCGATCCTCCTGTCTCAGCCTCCCGAGTAGCTGGGACTACAGGCATGCACCACCATGCCTGGCTAATTTTTTCTATGTATATTTTTAGCTGTCCATATAATTTCTTTCTATTTTTAGTAGAGATGGGGTCTCGCTCTTGCTCAGGCTGGTCTCGAACTCCTGAGCTCAAACGATCTGCCCACCTCGGCCTCCCAGAGTGCTAGGATTACAGGCATGAGCCACCGCGCCCGGCCAAGAGAAGTTCTTTTCCTCCAAAGAGGCCAGCTCAACAGTGTCATCTCCAACTTGGCCTTGCCCCCTGCCCCACTGCAAGTTCCCATTGGATGTGTGTTCCATCATTTATCCTGACAGGTCACCGTGCAGCCTCACCCACCTACCTTGCCCTCCCAAACCTGCACCACCATGCTGCATTCTAAATATGAGAAAAAGAGTGGAAAAAGGCACCTACAAATGCTCCCCGAGTTTCCCATGCTCAGTTCCCTGAACTTCGAAGGCATGGCTAGCCCTTCTTCTGTGTACCCCAGCCCAACCCAGCTAGATTTTTCCTAAAAAGCCATAAGCAGAGGGTGAGCAAGGTCTGTAATCCCTAGGATGAAAAAAAAAAAAAAAGAAGAAGAAGAAAAGAAAAGGAAAAAAAAAAAGAAAAAGTCATGAAAAAGAAAGTTGGACACCTCAGGGGGACAGAAAAGCTGCCAGAAACATTTGTGAGCAAGGCTTAGATCCTTCCCCTGTCCCCAAACCTGGCTGCCCCCTGTCCTCTAAATATTCCCAGGGGCCTTTCCATGCTTACTAGCTGTGAGAAGTCTTCAGAAAGGTGAGCACCTTCTATCAGGAAAAGAAATCAATGTGCTCTTTACTTCCAACTCCTCCTCAGTCCCTTCCTTTCCAGCCAGAATACATGATTTCCAAACACTCTCCACCTCATGCTTATAAAGAGAAGTGTGGAACTGATCAGATTGCCTGGAAAGCCACAAAATAAAATGAATGAAGGAGAGAGGGAAAAATAAAACCAAAAAACCCATAAAGGAGCAGAGCACAGTGTCCCTGCCGCTCTGGGGATACTGGGGGCCTAATAGAAGTGGTACACCCAAGAAGCAATGTTGAACAACCCAAAGGCCAGAGGGAAGAGGAACCAGGACCACTTGTCAACCTTAGGGACATAGTTGGAGTTGAAGAGATTGAAGGAGAACTCTTCATCGAAGGTGCACTCAGGACTTGGGGGGGGACACTGTCCTCATACTCTGAGCTACTGTCCTTGTCTTGGACACAGGACATGAGGCCATCATCATCCAGGCTCCAAATACTATCAGCATCACACTAAGGCTGCTCCTCAAGGCCAAAGCAGCTGCTCTCAACATTGACTTCATAGTGTAAGCTATGGATCTCCTCCAGCTCACTGTTTGCTTCTTGCACACAGCCCTGGCTGTGGCAAAGCACAGGCCGCCCACTGGGACTATGGCCATGGCTCTTGTCTGAGCTCAAGCTCCCATCAGAGTCTTCGGAGTCATGGGTCTCAGCATGGCCATGGGCCTCAGCACAGTTGCAGATTTCGGTAGGAATGACACTGTCACCGTTCTGGAAAGTGTTAAATCGAACACTGAAGCCAAGGCGGGCCTGATCTGAGGTGGAGTGGAGATCTCTCAGGCTTTCTGCAGTGGCCAGCGGGGCCTAGCCTGAGAGAGAAGTGAGTGGGCTGAGACTTTCTGAGGTGGCCAGCTGGACATGCTCAGAGATGGACGTCAGGGAACCGAGGCTTTCCGGGGTTGTCAGAGGGGCCTGAGTCAGGGTGGTGGGAAGAGAGCTGACTCAGTCTTCTGTGATAATCAGGACATCCTTTGAGGAGATAATGGATAGGCTCATCAGTTTCCTGTGGCCTAGGTGGCTATGCATGGGGGCAGGGAGAGGGGAGGGTCTTTTCTCATCAGCACTTGCATTGTTACTGTGGATCACTTGACAGACAGAGACATCTCCTCTTGGGGTCTCTGGTGTACAGGGGGCTGAGGAACAGGACCAAGAGGCTGTCAGCATGCAAGGCAAGACCATGGAGGCTGCCAAGCCGATGTCTGCCTGGGGGCAGTTGCTCCCTTGGGAGTGCTGTGTGGTGAATGGAGGCCTGTTCAGGCAGGCAGGGCTGGGCTCTCTGTGAAGGAGGAGGGACATTGTTGGACATTAATGTACCGCCCACAGCAAGAGCCTCAGAACTGCCTTGGGAGTCTGAAGTGTGAAAGAAGGTGGGGAGGGCAGGCCAGCCTCTCTGGTGTCTGTCTTCCTTTCAGCCTTGCTCTTCCTATCTTCCCTTCCAGCGTCATTGCCTGTCCTGGACGCATGCAAAGTGGACCAAATTTGGTCCAAAGTTCTGCAGAAATTTAACCTTGCTGTGTACTTGCTTTGTGAACTTGGACAATGATCATCTGTCAAGGAGTGATGATAAAGAGTCCTACATCCTTGTTACCTGGTCACGTGTGTGTGGCTGTGTGCGTGCATACATGTGCTGTGTGTCTGTGTGTGTGAGGATTGAAGGAACTAAAAAATGCAGAAGGGTCAAAAGCGCTAAGCCGAGGCTTGAGAGGTGCTCAGGGAAAGCTGATTGTCAGTCAAAAAGTCAAACCTGCATGTTCCCCAGCACCACTTCCTGGTACCAGTAGTGGGCAATGACTCTTTGTAGCCTCCTGCATCGCCTGTGGTGGTGCTGAGGTCCCCAGCTGTAGAAAAGATATTTGATGTAGACATACTACAGCAGGGACAGGAACACGAAGAACAAGCACATGAGAATATAGATGTCAATGGCCTTGACATGGGAAATGTGGAGGACCTTATCCCGCAGATGAGAGTCGAGGGTAGTCAGGATGAGCATTGAAGTGAGGCCTACAAACAGAATGGCACCGGCTAGATCTCCTCTGGTGGTTGAGCTTCCTGGCAAGTCACTGGGCCCCTGCCCATCTCTGGAGTGAGGAGGGCCCTCAGTAAAAGCCTTCAACTCTCTGGGCTGGGGAGTACCTTTGCTGAAGTGCTAGCTTTGTTCCTCCTCCTGCATCTTGAAGCCCAGCCTCTGCCTCAGTGGTCCACGACATCCCGTCGCTTTTACAGTCAAGTGCCAAAACCCCAGCCATGGCTGCTTCTCTTTGATTAACACCTGTGGTTTCCGCTTGCCCTGTGCTGACCCCTCCCATTTTGTCTTCTTTTAGTCCCTGGGAAAATTTATTGAGCCCTAAACTATTACACAAGGGCAAAGGTTTAGTCCTGAATGGTCTCCTGAAGAAAGAGGCCGAGGAGTCTGCCCCAAAGATGGTGACAGAGAAAGTAGACCTGGATCTGGGGCTCATTAGAGGCTCCTTCAAGGCAGCTGCTCTTGAAGCCCTGCTCCTGGTAAGGTGTTCTGACGCCTTGGTTAAATCACTGTTTATTGTGTTGTATTTCTGATCTAAATGTGTGACTTTTTCCATTTACTTATGGAATTGACAAACTATGAATTCTGGATCTTTGGGTACAGCATACCAGGATTGCAAGTCTAGTGTGTTTTTCACACCCATCTCCAATGTCAGTCTCTCCAGCGGGTATTGGCTGAGCACTTTCACACACAAGCCTGCTGGAAAAGCCCTTGCTTCCATGCATATGCAGTCACACGCTGCACCAGGTACCACTCCCTTACATTTGCCTTTTTGTTCTGAGGAAGACAACTCATGCTCCTCTCTGGGATGGAGACAGGACGTACCAATTGTCACCCTGGCTGCAGAGGAATCATTGTGCATCCAAAATGATATCCAGCAGGGAATAGTGGTGAGGACTGTAGACCAGTAGACCTGCCCAAGGTAGCTTTTGACTTCTCTCTGGACCTAGAACTTGAGTATCAGGCACACGTAGGAACCTGGCAAGGAGAAACACTTATATCAGGGTGGCAGGGCCTGGGGGCTTTGCAGGGTGGAGAGGCACACCACGGAGGGGGTGGTGACCGATGGGCAGTTTAGCCTCTAATTCTCCATCCACAGGGATCCCGTATGAGAAGGCCAGTGACAATGGCACATCTCAGCAGGCCCACGTGGCAGAGAAAGTTTGCTCTCTCTCGTTGTTTCTCACTTACTCCATGGTAGCTGACGTCTGGGAATGGGAGAGACAAGAGATATCTCCAAGCTGTAAACAGATGGAGGCTGAGTGGCCAGCCCTGAGAGAAGCATGAATCCTTTATACCTGCAGAGCCTGGTCAACCGAGCCCATTGCTTCCACAGCCACTCCTCACTTGCACAGGGCCAGCTGTTGGGGGTTTATCATGGGGGTCTGGTAGGCATGCAGAACCAGTGGGAAATGGGAAGGGAGGCAGCAGAGAGTGTAGGGATCACAGGCAGAGGCCACTGGGAGTTTATGGGAGTGCAAAGGGGACAAGAGACAGGAGAGAAGGAAGGGGTGGGACCCAGCTGTGTAGAAATACACCTCATTACTAGTAATCATCCTCGCCAGGAAAGAGAACTGAGGGATTTGCAGCTTCTCAGCCATGTGGATGGCACTCCCATTGTCTTCCCAGAATACCATGTTGTCTTCAACTGTGTATCCATCTGTGAAGGGGAGAGAAACAGAGTCTCATTAAATGGGCACAGGCAGCTTTCACACCAGAGCAGTCTGAAAACCAAAAGATGGCTGGAACTTGCCATTTGGGGAACTCCTTTATGCTTTGCTGAGCCTGAGCAATAGGGAATGAGAATCCTCACTTTGGAGTTGGTTAGCCAGAAAGGAAATCACAGCAAAGACACGCTACAAGCTCCCACCCACCAGCTTGTGCACAATTTCCCAATACTGGGTGCCACTTCCCAAGGGGATGACTCACACCCTAAAGGTCATCTGCTCCCAGATGCCATATATACACCCCCATCAGTCAGTCAATCAATCACCTATCATGGGTATCTACCACCTGTCTTTCTTTATCTCCATCACCTATGTGTGTTGGGGGGGGAAGGAGAAGGGGTGTATAGGTGTGCTGTCACTCTCACTGTCAGTTCCGCCTTTGGTTTCCTGATCACCACAGCCCCAGGTGAGAAGAGGGGCTATAGGAGGTGAACATACAGCTTTCCACTTTCAGCTTGCAGGACTGCTTTTCCAGAGGGAATTTGTGCAGATCCAGGGAACAAGCTGCTGTGGTGGTGAGTCTGTAAAGGAAAACAGAAAGGAAGGGCAATGTGAGAACAGCCCAGGCAAGCAATCACTCCTGAGAGAACTGCAGGGCTGCAGAGGGAAGCACGACCCAAGGAACGACCCACGTGTGGGCAGGAGGCGGGGCACTTGTGTGTGACAGAGACACGAGAGACCTGGCAGGACTTAAACAAGGAGAGATGTGTGGCACGTCAGAGAATCGCAGGGTGTTAGCATCGGAAAGGCCCTTGAGAGAACTGAATGGGGAGATGGGAGGAGACTCTTGCTTACTAATGAAGCACATGAGGGTCCGTGAGTTAGGAGTCCAAGGGAGGGTGGTGTGTCTGTGGTTCAGCCTTTGCTCCATGTATTGAGCAACGGACTTTGACTGCAAGCAATAAAACCAGACCGGGACATGAGAGAGACACTGACAGTTCTGGCTTCAGAAAAAGCTGCTAAGTAAGACACAAGCTCAATTTCATTTCTCTATGCTATATCTTGTCCCTGAACCCAGATGGCACCCTACAAGCCATCTTTTGCTATATTTATTCTGAACCATTTCTCATAAGCCTCTGGGTACCCCTAAGTCTCTGCATATCCTCATGTGTGCAATAGCCCTTTATTTCCTATCTCTTTTTAGCAGACTCCTTATTCTACAAGATCCAGCTTACCTGTCACATGCTCTAGGGAATCAATCTTTCTTACTTTCTCTCTATCTCCCTCTACCTCTTTTGTAGAGATGAGGTCTCGCTCTGTTGCCCCAGGCCGGTGTGCAATGGCATGATCATATCTCACTGGACCTCAAAGTACAAGGCTCAAGTGATCCTTCTGCCTCAGCCTCCTGAGTAGCTGAGACTACAGGTGTGCTCAGCTACACCCGGCTAATTTTTCTTATTTTTTATAGAGATAGGGTCCTGGTATGTTGCCCATGCTTGTCTTGAACTCCTGGCCTCAAGTGATTCTGCATCCTCAGCCTCCCAAAGTGCTGGGATCACAGGTATGAGCCATTGTGCCTGGTTCAGGATGATCTTTAGGGACTCCTCTAGGCTGGACCTCACTCCTCTCTGTGCTTCCCTAGCCTTTGTCCCTGTCTTCTTTCTCATAGCTGTTGTCCTGCCGGATTAGAAAGGTCATCTACACCATTGACCTTGTGCTTTAACTCTGTATCCTCAGTGCCCAGCACGTGTTGTGGACAGAGTTGGCACATTACGCACTGAAGCCTCCGAGCAGAGAGGTAGGATTTCTATTTAAAAACATACCTACCATCTTGACTATCATCATGGTTGTGTGGGAGTGCATATTTGTTCAATTTTTCACCAATCTTGACACCCACGATCTGTGCAGTTTATTGCATGTAAATTATACCTCAACAAAACACCATTAACCTAAAAATCTTCTTTAAAAAGAAAAAGGAAGAAAATGTCTCCCTAACTATCTGCCATTGCTTTGGCTTTCTAGGAGAGGAGCATGTTTGCTCTGTGATTGAAAGGAGAGTCAAAGAGAGCTGAAATGCTCCTCTACAAAAAGGCAACAGAATCTGGGACCTCCTAGTACAGCCACTTTCCTACTAAAGGAAGGCTGTCCCCTTGATGGTGAAGTGTACGGGAACCCCACGTGGCTGCCACCTTGGTGAGTGACGCTTTTCAAAGGCCATTCATAGCTTCTCTTTTGTTTGGTCTTTAAGACAGTAAGTGTTGATATGGCACCAGAGTCTTTCTGTCAAGATGCCCAGGCAGGGCAGTCATCTCAGCTTGGGGCAGGGGGGCAAGCCACAGGGAAGCTTTCAGAAACTGGATCAGAAATGTGCTGGTGATGATCCTGGGGTCCGAAGACCTGTCCAGGAAGTTCTTCAGCCCTCAGAGGAGCACCGGGATGGTTGTGCCCAGGAAAGGGCCACCAGTGTTGTGAACTGGGTGTGCTGGGGTCAGTCCCTCTCAGGCTGGCCAAGGAGTAAATATGGGCCTAGGGCTGAGACAAAGCTGAGCTCAAGTCCTGGCATGGCCCCCTTGTAGCTTGTGTGACCCTGAGTGAGAAAATTAACCCCTGAGAGTCCTGCATCCCTCCTCTGTGAAATAGTCCTAATCTTTACCTGGCAGGCTTGGGAGGAGGGAGGCAGCCTGTGCTGGTCTGCTCTAGGTGCTGTAACAAAGGACCACAGACCGGATATCCTGAACCACAGACGTTTATTGCCTCCCAGCATTTCAAGTCAGTGACAGCAAAGCATTAACTCATGGGTGCGGAGCCCTTGTAAGTAGGGGACTTGTGTGACTGCCTAGGCTGCACACCCATGCCACTGACCTTAGTTCTAATCTTTGACCTGCTCTTTTTTTTTTTTTTTTTATGAGACAGAGTCTCACTCTCCTGCCTGGGCTAGAGTGCTATGGCATCAGCCTCGCTCACAGCTACTTCAAATTTCTGGGCTCAATGATCCTCCTGCCATGCCACCATGCCCAGCTAATTTTATATTTCTTACCTAAAATCCTGCCAAGATAATGTGGCTATATTTTCTCTGGAAATGTGAACCATTCCACTTCTGTCTACAGATTGTTTTGAAGCACTTTAAAACCATCCTCTTTTTGAATACTACCAAGGAACTTTTCCATCCACCTCCTCTTCTCAAGGTTCACATAAGATTTCCTTGGTTTTCTGTTTTCCAATATGAAATCAGTGCTTTTGGGCTGTCAAGACTTCAGTGAATAAATTTGTTCCACTCGGTATTGTAGTTTGGTTTCAAATGTGGGATCATGTTCATCTCATTAGGTGAAGTGCACAGGCTTGTATTTATACAGTGAAGGGGGCGATGAGACAGATATTTTGGTGCTGGAATCTGTGCTGTGTGTCTGCATGTAGGAAACTACAACCTGAGACTGATGAGATCATGGTTGGGGGGGGTGGGGGTCGGCTTCAATACTGTACTTCAGGTTCTTTCTAGTGTGACAAAGGAAAGGAAGAACTCCACATTGAAAGGGAAAAGTAAAACTATGTTTATTCACAGACAACATGCAGAAAATTCTACCTATCTAATTAAGTGCTTCTAGAACTAATAATAGCAACGTTGCAGAACACAGAATCAACATCAAAATCAATTGTATTTTTATAATTATAGCAATAAATATTTGGAAACTGAAACAAACAACAGTGCAATTTAAATTATCCTTGGAAAATATGAAACGCTTAGGGATAAATGGAACAAAATTTGTGTAATAGAAGATCCCTGTACTGAAAACTACAAAACTTGAAGGGATAAATTAATAAAGACTGAAATATATGGAGATAGATATCTGTTCAAGGGTTTGAAGACTCAATTTTGTTAAGGAATCAGTTCTCCCTAAATACATTTATGGGTTTCATGCCATCACACCCAAAACCCAGAAGACTTTTAAAATAGAAATTGGCAGCCACATAGCTAAAAGAATCCTGAAAAACAGAATTTAGAAGGGCTGGAGTAAGGTGTTAATAAAAATCAAAGTTTAAACTTGCGTTTATTACTGTTTAAAAATTCTTTGTAAGGACTCAACTTCTGCCTGCAGGAAGATGGAGGAGATTCATTTTCCCCTATTCTTCCTGCTAAGTACAACCAAACAGCCTGGATGTTATACATAAAACAAGCATAAGAAGACTCTGAGTAGTAGAAAGAAGAAAGCAAACTATTTAGTGACCTTGGGACACAAGGAATGACATGGCAGTGAGTTCCCTGGGCTTTCTCTTTCCCTCTTACATAGGGAAAGTGCAGCAACTTGGAAATGCCAATAGGCACAGACAAAAATGCACCAAAGAAAGCTTGCTGTTTCTAGCCAAAGGACCAGAAAAGAGGAAAACTGGTCAGGCAGAAAACTTTTTGACAATTACTGCTCTCCTCTGGCCAAAGAACAGAAGCAGCTGTGGCTCCATTCCAACCAGCCAGCAAAGACCAAGAGACTCCATGTGGGAGCAGCAATGAGGCAGTCCTCCCCCTCACAGCCAAGGAGATATTCAGGGGAGGCCTAGCAGGGAGTAGGAACTCCCACTAATGGCCAGCTGTAACAAAGAGAATCCTTATGGTTGTCAATGGAGGCCAAGTGAGGAACCTGGTCTTCCACTCCCATGTGGCGGTGATGAAGAAGTGAGCCCCTTCCCTTGCTTAAGCAATGTCAGAGGAAGTTAATTAAAAAAGAAGGTTTGAATAAGATCCAACCTCATGGTACAATATTAAAATGTCTAGAATACTGCATATATATATTTATATATATATGACTCATCATGCCATGAACCATGAAAATCTCAACTTGAATAAGAATAGTCAATGACGAGGGCATAGATATTTGAATTATTTGAAAGTATTAAAAAGAAACCGTCACAGCAATGCCACAGGCTGGGCACAGTGGCTAACACCTGTAATCCTAGCACTTTGGGAGGCTGAGGTGGGGGTATTGCTTGAGGTCAGGAGTTTGAGACCAGCCTGAAGAAGAACAAGACCCTGTCTCTACAAAAATTGAAAAATTAGCTAGGCACCATGCAAACGCCTGTATTCACAGGTACTCAGGAGGCTGAGGCATGAGGATTGCTGGAGCCCAGGGGTCTGAGGCTGCTGTGAGCTACAATGATGTGACTGCACTCTGGCTGGGATTACAGAGTGAGACTCTGTCTAAAAAAAACCATATGCTTCAATTAGGAATTATAAACACATTCAAAGCAGATGAAAAGAGAAGTATCAGCAAAAAGATAGAATATAAGAAAAGAACCAAATGGAAAGTTTAGAAGTGAAAAATATATACAATGACTGAAATAAAAACCTTAATTGATGTGTCTAACAGCAGAATGGACAGAATAGAGGAGAGAATCAGTGAACTGAAGATAGAGCAACAGAAAAGTTCCAATCTGAACAGCAGAGAAAAAAGTTAGATAGAAAAAAATAAGTAAAGCCTGAGAGACAATAGGGCTACAATAAAAGATCTGATATTTCTGTCATCAGCATCCCAGAAGGAGAGCAATAGAGAGTAGGATTGAAAATGTATTAAAATAAATTCCTAAAAACCTCCCAAATTGGGCAAAAGTCATAAACTTACATAGCACACATATTAAAGAAACCGAGTGAATCCCAAACAGGATAAACCCAAATAAATCCATACCAAGATGTGTCATAAACAGAATAGCAGAAAACTAAAGACAAAGATAAATTTTTGAAATCAGTGAAAGAGAAATGTCACCTTACCTAAAGAGAATAAGAATTCAAATGACAGGGAAATTCCTATCAGAAACATGGAGGCCAGAAAAGTGGCACAATATCTTTCAAGTGCAGAAAATCATCTAACTACATTAACTAAAAAACAAAGGAAGAGTGGATTTAAGAGAAATGACCCAGGTATAGGGTGCCTGTATGAAACTCAATTCAAATACAGTGATAAAAATAGATTGAAAGTACACATGAATGTTCATGGGTCCTTTAATTTTAATAGTCAAAAATTGGAAACAACAAAAATGTCCTTGAATAAATGAATGGTTAAATGTCCTGTGGCACATACTGCTCTGCAACAAAAAGGAGGAAACTATTGAAACATGAAACAGCTTATATGGACCTCAAAGGCATTATGCTGAGTGAAAAAATCCAACATCAAAATCCAGTTTCATACTGCAGTATTACATATCATATAGATTAATAGGATTCTTGAAATAACAATATAAATATTAGAATAGATAATTGGTTTCCAAGGGTTAGGAATTGTGGGATGAGAAAGCTGAGTGCAATTATAAAGGGGTAGTGCTAGGGAAGACTTTGTGGGTGGAATAGTGCTGTATGGTGTCTTGATCTGTATCTGGACTGTGCACAAATCTATACTTCTGATAAATTGACACATTGTGTCAATGTCAATTTCCTGGCTTTAAAGTTGTACTATAGTAACCCCTGGGTAAAACCGGATGAAGGGTCCTTAGGACCTTTC
Organism: Eulemur mongoz; assembly: GCA_028534055.1. Classification (NCBI taxonomy): domain Eukaryota; kingdom Metazoa; phylum Chordata; class Mammalia; order Primates; family Lemuridae; genus Eulemur; species Eulemur mongoz. The sequence goes on along the minus strand of JAPYYL010000031.1, from coordinate 6,842,052 downwards.
TACTATTATTGTGCCTTACTTGAACCTAAAATTATTTCAACATAAAACGTTTTTAAAAAGTGAATACAGGCTTCAATTTTTGGTAACATATTTAAAAATATACTCTGAATAACCTGCATTATGAAAAAAACTAAAGTGCTGATAAATCAGTCAGATCTTGTTAAACACATCACTCTTTGGCATTAAAGTGTGGAATTCACGGGAGCCATGGATGATACGATATGGGGAATCCTGGGATGTGAGGGAGTATCAAATTCATCTTTCATCCTTGGGATTTCTGGAAAATCTTGGAAGCATTTAGCTTCCAGTGTATGTGTACATGAAGTACAGAGTACAAGAAAGGAAGCCTAGAGCCTTCCCAAGATGGGATTTCTTGTGGGAGAGCAATAGGAGTTCTAATTTCTATTAGAACTTCTGCTTCTGCTCCCCTGCTTCGGAACTTGATACAGTATCAGATAGATGGGACAGCCAAGGAAATTGCTTGTCATGGCCTTTGTATAGGGTAGAGGCAAAAAATAACACCCTGAAAAATTACGAGTTTTATAAATTATTTATTTTATAAGACACTGGTTTCCATAGTAAATCAAAACTCTACAACTCAAAGATAAAAGGACAGATATGCCAATTAACAAATGGGCAGAAGATCGGAATAGATGTTTCTCCAAAAAGATGTATGAATTACCAATAAGTACAATAGAAGCAGCTCAATCTTGTTAGTCATTAGAGAAATACAAATAAAAACCACAGTGAGATACCACTTCACATCTGTTAGGATGGCTAGAATCTAAATGACAGCTAATAAAGAGAGTCGGTGGGGATGTAGAGAAATTGGAACCCTTGTATCTTGCTGGTGGGATTGTAAAATGGTGCAGCCATTTTGGAAAACAGTTTGGCAGCTGTTCAGAAAGGTAAACATTGGGTCACCCAGCAATTCCAGTCCTACACCCAAAAGAAATGAAAACATGTGTCCATCCAAAAACCAGTACAGAAATGTTTATGGCAACACCACTCACAATATCCAAAAGGTAGAAACAACATAAATGTCCCTCAAAAGATGAGAAGATCATCCCAAAGTGGTATGTCCCTACAGTATATCCAAATAATAAACTGTAATCCTGACCCTATCGTAACCCTAAAAGGGATTATTGGACTCTAAAGCAATAACTCTAAAAATAATGACTAAATAGAATGAAGTTATGATACATGCTACAACATGGCTGAAGCTTGAAAACATCATGGTAAGTAAAGAAGCCATTCACAAAAGACCACATTTTGTGTGGTTCTATTTATACAAAAGGCTCAGAGTAGGAAACTTATGGAAATAGAAAGTAGACTTGTGATTGCCTAGGGCCAGGGGTGTGAGGTTGGAAGGAAATGAACATTGAACTTGAATGGGCAGGGGGTTTCTTATTGGGGTGATGGAAATGTTCTAAAATTGACTGTGGTGCTGGTTGCACTCTTCTGTGAACATTCTAAAAGCCACTGAATTGTTCACTTTAAAAGTGTAGTTTTTATGTATTTGAATTATATCTCAATAAAGCTATTTTTATTTTTTATTTAGTTTTGAATTATTTTTTCAAATTTAATTTAATTAATAAATTCTTTATTTCAGCATATTTTGGGGATACACATGTTTAGGTTACATACAGTGCCTTTGTACCACCCGAGTCAGAGGATCAAGCTTGTCCATCTCATAGACGGTGCACACTGCACCCATCAGGTGAGAATGCACCCATCCTCTCCTACCCCCACCCACCTGTCTGATGACCGATAAATGTTAGTACTATATATGCACTTAGGTGTTGATCAGTTAATACAATGCGTAAGAGCACTTAAAATCCTTGCCACAAACTGTTACATATTAGATGCTCAACAAAACACAATGGCTATAAGGTGTTATGACAACATCCTTAACTGCTGGGTAGAGTTTGCCCAAGCTCTCCAACTTTTTAAAGTATCTGTTACATAACAGGTGCTTTCAATCGCAGGATCACATGTAGTTTTCCAAGGGTCCTGTAAATGTCAGCAGGAGTACTTTGCCTTCTTCACTTAAAGACACTTGTCTGCACTATCCTTTGCAGCAAAATATGTCATCCCAGTGACTGAGTACTTTCTCTTTCCATTTGATGTAGGGGCAAAATCTTAACCTGTGAGTCTCTGCTACCCTCTGCATGAATGAAGATCTGCCATCGGCACAGGATGTCCTTAGACACACTGAAAGCCAGGACTTTCCTATGGGACAGATACATAGAGCAGAAGCAGTGGAAAGACTACGGTTATTCCTTCATTTTTAATCTAAGGTGCAATGTCTACTAAGGAACCATTTTTAACTTCCTAGGAAGACAGCAGAGTTTCAGGAATTCAGCTTCAGGAGATGTATGCTTCACAGTGATTTCCATAGTCTTTTCTCATTTACCAATATACAGGTGATGCTATGAACTGAACTGTGTCCCCTTGTCCCAAATTTATATGTTGAAGCACTGAGGCCCAATGTGATGTGTGTGTAAATGGGGCCTTTCAGAAGTAATTAGAGTCAAATGAGGTCATAAAGATGGGACCCTAATGATGGGATTAGTGCCCTTATAAGAAGAAACATCAGAGAGCTTTCCTGCTCTCTGTGTCTCTCTCCCATGTGTACACATAGTGAGGGCAGCAGTCCACATGCCAGGAAGAGAGGCCTCACCAGGGATCAAATCTGCCAGTACCTTGATCTCAGACTTCCCGGTCTCCAAAACTGTGAGGAATAAATATCTGCTGTTTAAGCCTCACAGTCCATGGTATTTTGTTCTCACAGTCTAAACTTACTTATATGTGAGGCTTTGGTTTTTACGCACCCCGGAAAGCTCTTTAATCTATGTATGTTCTCGGTGGCCAGTTTCAAATAAGGCACCCCATTAAAATCCTATTGTAAATATCACAGGGTGGTTTAAAAACTTTCTGTCTAACTTCAGGGTTATGTATCAGGAACTGGTAAATTATGGGCCAAATCAGACTTTACTCAGCAACTTATTTGGAAAACACTTGGGAATGTGTTGAAGACATCCAGCAGGACGATCAGGTGTCTAAAGTTCACTATTCAATGTCAAAGAGACCTTTGCTATCAGAGGGACTCCAGGGTGAGGCAGAGGGACAACTAAGGGCCTTCTGCAGAGGGTAGAAATACTCTATGTCAGGGGAGGAGAGGTGACTCTGGGGAGTGCCACTGGCAGCAGGGCACAGCCTTTAGAGGATGAAGCCACAGAGACCTGGGAGACAGCTAGATTACAGAGTTGGACCGGAAGGGCCACGGGGAAAGACTCAGGAAAGGGCATGGTAATGCAGTAAAGTACTGGTACTGCACAAAATTGCTGGCATATGGGCAGGTTTGGCTCTCAAGGAAACACACACAATCCCTAAATTGTGTTTGGTTCACATTGCCATCCTCCTTCTTGCCTTAGTCATTGCAGGCTACCATAAGGAAATACTATAGACCAGGAGCTCAAACAACAGACATTTATTTTCTCATAGTCCTAGAGTCTGGAAAGTCTGAGATCAGAGTGCCAGGGTAGTGGGTATCTGGTGAAGACTTTCTTTCTGGCTTACAGATGGACACCTTCTCTGTGTGTCCTCACATGGCAGGGAGAAATAGAAAAAGCAAGCTACTTCTCTGGTGTCTCTTCTTGTAAGGACACTAATCCCATGATGAATGCTCCACCCCTATGGCCTCAAACAAACTGAATTACCTCCGAAAGATCCTATCACCAAAGACCATCACATTGGGCCTTAGGACTTCAACGTATGCATTTGGGGGAACAATTTCATTCCATACTACATTTTGGGGCCTTGTTTAGGCCCCCAAACAAGGAGCATAGTCCTTGTTTTGTTTGCCTGAAAAACATGGAATCATGAGAAGAGATATGAAGCAAGATCAAGGTCTGCTTCAGGTTCAGAGGAGTGGGAATGGTGTGGGCTGTAGATGAATTCAGACCATATGGATTAGTTTTCTCAGGCTGCCATGACAACGTGCAATGGACTGGGGGGTTTAAACAACAGAAATGTATTTTATCATTGTGCTGGAGCCTGGAAGTCCATGATCAAAGTGATGGCAGGGTCAGTTTGTTCTGAAGCCTCTTTCCTTGGTTTTGGAGATGGCTGTCTTCTCCCTGCGTCTCCACAGGGTCTTCCCCCTGTGTGTGTCTGTGTCCTAATCTCCACTTCTCATAAGGACATGAGTCATTAAATTAGAGTCCACCCTAAGGACCTCATTTTACCTCAATGACCTCTTTAAAGACTGTATCACCGAATACATTCACAGTTCGAGGTGCTGCATCTTAGGGATTTAGCATATGGATTTTAGGGTAGACACTACTCTGTCTATAATGGCTGGGGATCTAATCCTGACCCCGTTGTTTACTAGCCACGTGGTTATGGGAAACTATGAAGTGCTGTGAGCCAGAGGTTCTTCATCTGCCAAATAGGCTTGATAGGATCTGTCTGGTAGGACTGTTGGAATGTGTGCAATGTCTATAAAGCACCTGACGCAGTGTCTGGCATATGTTAGATCTTTCCTGATTGACAGTTATTTGCATTACTATTATATTTGGACCCAAGGTCCTACTACACTTACCTCTGAGAATTTTGTTTTGCTAGTGTCGTTATTCTTTAGGAAACCTCTGAGTATGCAGTGCAATATGACAGGGAATTCCAATTCAGCCGAAAATGTTGCTTCATGGATAAAACTCGGTAAAAATTCCCTCTTAGATGATTTAGTATTTAATTTGGGTTTGGGGAAGTCTTCCCCAACTGGATACAGCTCAAAGCTCCTGGCATCTGACTCAAGGACCAACTCCTTCTCTCCCTCCCAGTTGCTTTTCCAACCAAACCACATTTTTTATCCATTTCATCATCACCAAAAATCTAAGCCCTTACAATTGTCCAAATTACACTTGAGATAACTGAATTAAAATGCCATTTGAATAGGGTAGGCTCTGACTTTTCCAGCCAGGCAGATGTGTACCTGGCCAGTGGACCAGGGGCCTCACTTCATGGGAGATTCACCCTATCTCTCAGGAAATCCCTGCAGAGGATGATTATTGATCATCTGGCTCTTGCACTGTGCTCAGCCACAGTGGGACAAGAGCACAAGACACCTTCCAAACCCTCCCAAGCTGGAGATTCCTCTCTGCTTTGCTCAGCATCCAGAAGGAACTGCTCAGGGCAGTTCTCCCTTCCAGGCTTTGCTCTCAGTGCTAAGTCATGAGTCACATGGTCTGACAGTCTGCCCTTGCCACCACCCAGCTTCATTACAACCAACTCCCACAGAAGGAACTGCAGTTTCCCCAAGCTCCAAATCGCCCTGCCTCAGGATCCTCACACCTTATTGCTGTCAGCAGAAGCACTACCTTTCAACCCTTCCGTCACTTGTTCTTTAGGACTTAGAGGACATCTCACCAGCTTAATTATATGACTGCAGCTCCCAGACTCTCTAATTCTATGGGCAGGGATGGGTCTGGCTTAACCTATTATGTCTGTTAACCCAGGGATTCTCAAAGAGCAGATGGTCAATGAATATTTGGGGAACAAATGTGCCAGCCTGCAGTGGCTCATATTTATTGAAATTAAATTTCCCCTACATTCTCAAATAAGCCAAGCAACTTCACACACACACACATATTTTAATTTTATAGAAAAAAATGTGAAAATGTATAAGATTGTAATAAGTAAGTGTCTTTCAATTTTATTTGTGTTTAATAACTCCACATATTTAAATGCATGGTTCTTTCATATTTCCAAGAAAATTCCTATTGCAATGACATTCCAATTCCACCTTGTTCTGACCAGCAAAATGAAATGGAAGGTGACACCATTTCTTTTACAAAATGGAAAACTGTTACTTTTGATAAGCAAAATTACATGTGTGGTCAGTGTCAATTCCCAACTTAGATGCTGAAGCTAATTAAATCTTCTATGAAAAACACAAAATTTGAAAAATTCCAAAAGGAAAACAAAGATGAATTTCCAAAACACCCAAATTTAACAGAAACACAAAAGGTTATGCACTGGTTGTTTCCCAAAATTATTGCGACCCTCCACTACTATAAACACTGATTGCTCTCTTCCAACACAGAGTAAACAAAGGACTCATTTCTCATGGGGCAGGAGGAGCTGCTGGAAGGGGACCTGGATGTGAACTGGCCCTGTGCCCCCATTGGACGTGCCTGCATCTCCTGCTCACTCCCTCACTACCTCATCTCTCAAAGCCTCTTCATGCAGCAGTGGGAAGGAACTGGGGTTGCCCTGATTGAACTTGGCCACATGCTCAAGGACTTTCATCTTGCTGGATTCAGTATGGGCTCTCGGGCCCTACAGGAACTCATAACATGCAGGATCACTGTTGAGCATCTGCCGGTACTCAAGGTACTCTTCCTGCACCCAATCCTGGCTTTTGAGCTTCCGGGGCTCCCTGTACATGTAATGCTCACTCTCAATATGCATCTCTATCATACCCAGAACTTCCCAGACAACCTCCTCCTCGGTGAAGTTGCCCTCCAAGTGGATCAAGCCCAGCATGATCATCAAGAGGCCAGCCTTGGGAAAGCACTGACCATCATTCATCTCCTCACTGTAGGTGAGGCCCAGGGCAGTGACAAGGACATAGCAGTGGCTGGCAGGATCCACTTCCTTCACATCGATGCCAAAGGCCAGCTGCATGCATTCAGAGGCTTTGATGAAGATCTCAGGGAAGTGGTCTTGGTAATCTCTGATGACAATATTCAGCATTTCTGCCTCAGTGATGGGCTCCTTCATTGGATACTTGAGGAGCAGGAAATGAATCAAATCAAACATTTTCTGTTGTAGCTGTTCTTGTAGCATGACCACCGGGACTGCCAAGTACTGGGAGGTGTTTAGCCCTTCCTTTTCTTTGGTGATGCAGCCTTCAATGCAGTGGTGCTCTGGATTGGAGGCCAGGCCAGTGGGAGAGGAGGAGGCTCCCTGAGGACTCAGTGTTACAGCAGCAAACTCTTCCAGGGTGCCCGGGGTGACAGTAGAGGAGGAGGTATCTGCCCTATCCCCCTTACCCTTGGGAGCCTGTGTGTCCTCCAGGTCCTGAGCTTCTTTTGGGTCTGAAGGTCATGGTTCCTCTGAAAGGGTTGGGGAGGCATGATGACTCTTATCAGGGACAGCAGGCAGGGTTGCGGGCAGGAGCTTGGTGATGGGGACCCATAGACCTGGGAAAATAGGGAGCATGTCAGTGGTTTCAATGAGAACCACACCCTGGGAGATCATACAAAGTGCAACCAATAGGACTTCTCCTTAGGTAATGCCCTGGGGCCTCCCAGGGCTCCTCTCCTCCTGGTAAGCTTGTCTTCTGAGCACAGGAACAAGAAAAGGAGATGGCTCCTCAGGTGCAGCTGGCCTGCAGAATGTGAGGCTCCAGAGCTGACAGTCTGTGGGTGGGGCCGGGTACTATTGGGTCCCCTCTGTCCTGGGGAGGGAAGGGCCTCTGGCACACATCCAGAATGTCTACCTCACCTTGACTCCTGGCACGGCCTGGGCCTCCTCTGCTCTGTGACCTGAGGACACTGCCTCAGACCGAGGTCTCATGGTGAGTTCCTAGATCCCCTTTAAAGGGAAGTGAGGGGCCCTTAGGCTGCAGATACATGCACAGCACTGGTACCTCTAGTGCTGTCTGGAGGGTGGGACAGGCTCTGTGTGGTTGCCACCATTTTTGGGCCAGCATGGTCACCCATGGTTGGGTCCTCCTAGGGCCAAAAACTGGCATAGAGCATGGACAAGCTCTCTGTATCAGGGGTATGAGGTTCCCTCACTTATCCCCCGTGTCTTCACCTTTATGATGCCTAGCAGGCCTGCGACTATTCCCTTGCCAACCTGGAGCTGCGACTCTCAGACCAACGTTGTAACCACACTCAGCCCCTTCAGGAAGTAGTGAGGGTGCATCAGGTATGGCCACCCTGCCTAGAGCTTCCAGGGCTGACTGTGGGGACAAGGTATTTCTGTGAGGCCTCCACTGTTCTGGAGTGGGATACCCCTAGTCCTCCCTCACACCAAGGTGTTCACCTTCCTCATGGCCATAAATAAGAGTGGATGTACCACATGTGACCACTCTGCCAAGGGTCTCCCATGGATGAAAGCAGGGGCAAGGTTGGGGCCCCTCTGTCCTGGGATCCTGGGTCTCCAACCACCTCTTATCTCCCAGCAGGGTCTGGGCATCTCCCTCTGCTCACCTCAGGTCTTGCTGACTATACCAACCCCCTACCCTCCCTTAGACCTGGAGGTGGGTGTCAAGATGCATGTGCCTGGCCACCTTACACGGGGCCGGGGCCTCCCAGGGTTGATGGAAGGGCGGGCATCTGTGGGGTTCTCCCCTATCCTGAAGTCTAAGCCTCCCTCCCCTGCTCTTTATCTCTGTGTTCTCATCTTGGCTGCCTGGTACAGCCTGCGTCCCTTCCACTCACACCAAAGACCTTACTTCTCTCTAAGCCCTGAGGCGTAAATCAGTGGACATCACATCTGGACCCCACACCAGAGGCTTCATAGGGCTGACACTTGGGGTGGAATGGGATGGGCAGTAGAAGGCCTCAGTCTTCCCTCAGGGTCCTGACCTTGATGCCTGGCAGAGCTGGTACCCCCAACCTTTACAGCCCTGACTCAGCCCCCGGTCACAGCAGACTCTGACTCCCAGAGTCCCCTTAGGTGTAATGGGGAGAGCCTCAGTCCCACATGTCTGCCCCTGGCTGGCCTAAGGCTGACAGCAGGGACAAAGCTGGATTATTTGGGACCCTCTACTTGGAGTGGGACCCTCCTCAGCCCATCCTCTTCATCTAACCTCATTCCTAACAGAGCCTGGGTGCTCTCCCCTACATCAACCTTATGTCTGGATTTCAGACCAAGGGCCTCGCCTCTGTCAGACCCCCCAGACACACACCAGTGGAAGTCATATCTGGCCCCCTACAGTGGGGCTTTCGCAGGCTGACAGCCAGAACAAGGATGGACTGTTGGGCCCCTTATCGGGAAGTGGTGCAGCCTGGATCCCTACCTCTATGGACCTTAGTCTGCCAGGTCACACCAATGCTCTGCCTCCCAGAGTCCCCAGAGGAAGAAGTTGGGGGAGAGGGCACAGCCTTACATGTCTGCAGGGGCGTGGTCCATGGCCTATAGCAGAGACAGGGCTGGATTATTTGGGACCCTCTATGTGGGGAGGGGCCCTCTCAGTCCCCCTTAGCATCTCAACTAACTCCTAAAATATCCTGGGCCTTCTCACTTTCACTGATTTTAAGTCTGCCCCTCAGACTAACAGCCTCGCCTCTTTCAGCCCCCAAGGTGGACATCAGTGGATATCACAGCCGGTGGCCCACACCCGGGCTTCCCCAGGCTTCCCCAGGCTGACAGGAGAGGCAGTGCTGGATTATTTGGGGACTCTCTACCAGAAGACGGCCCCATCAGTCCCCTCTCAGCATTTCACCTTGACTCCTCACAGAACCTGGGCCCTCTCATCACGGTCGACTGGAAGTCTGGAACTCAGACCAAGTCCCTCACCTATGTCAGCCACCCACACAGACGTTGGTGGACGTCACATCCAGCCCTGTACCCAGGCTTCCCAGGGCTGACAGCAGGGACAAGGATGGACTGTGGGGCCCCCTACTGGGATGCAGCAGAGCCTGGATTTTTCACCCTCTACGGCCCTTAGTTGACCCTGGGTCACATCAACATATGACTCCCAGAGTCCCTTGTGTTCTTAACGGGAAGGGCTCAGCCTGACAAGTCTGTCCCACGGTGGCCCAGGGCTGAAAGCAGGGGCAGAGCTGGATTATTTGGGTCCCTCTGCCTGTAGTGGGGACCTCTTCAGTCCCCCTTCAGTGTCTCACCTTGACTGCTAACAGAGGCTGAGCCCTCTGCTCTCCACCGAGTTGAAATCTGGACCTCACATCAAGGCCCTCACCTCTGTCAACCCCTGAGGCAGAAGTCAGTGGACATCACTGATGGCAGAGGCAGGGATGGGGCCCCACTGTCCGAGGGTCTAAGGTTCCACTAGTCCTCCTTCAGTGTCTCACCTTGACTGCCAGCAGGACCTCGGACTCCATCCACACTGGCAATGGGCTCTCCCACAGATGACCACTAGTACAGTGCTGGGGCCCCTTCCATTCTGGAGTTCAGGGCTGGCTTGGTTCCCGGTCATGGCCCTCACCTCGATTCCTATCGAGGCATGTGACACCTACCTGGGCTAACCTGAGTATGTCCCCAGTAGACTAAGGCTTACACTGCCCTGAATCCCTTGAGGCAGAAATTCACTGATACAGATCAACACCTGTATTGTTGAGAATTGACAACTCTGCCTGGAGTCTTCCAGAGCTGAGAGGGCAGAGATGGATTCTTTGAAACTCTATGTTCTGGGGTCAGTGGACACCTCAGTTCTCACTCATGAGAGCCCTCATCTTGGCCCTTGGTTCCTTGATTAAGTGCTCCATGGGAAATGTCCTTTTCTTTGCCCATCGGACCATTTGTCCAGCTGCAACCCTTGTAAAAAATGACTCCAAGTCCCCAGCTATATGTTAAATGGGGAGCTGTTGCATCCATGACCCAGGGTGAGCA
>JAPYYL010000031.1:6811558-6830962 GCA_028534055.1 Eulemur mongoz | reverse complement strand
TTCTCACTCATGAGAGCCCTCATCTTGGCCCTTGGTTCCTTGATTAAGTGCTCCATGGGAAATGTCCTTTTCTTTGCCCATCGGACCATTTGTCCAGCTGCAACCCTTGTAAAAAATGACTCCAAGTCCCCAGCTATATGTTAAATGGGGAGCTGTTGCATCCATGACCCAGGGTGAGCACTCGTATATGTAGTGCTCTCTTATTCAAATCTCTTCTGTATGTATGTTTTCTACAATTTTAACTTCCATTGTTCATGCTGTTTAGTTTATTCATTCATGCTACTTGGAAAAATGTCTACTTTGTAAGTATTTTCAAAGAATGTGTTTTGTCAGTTATCTCTACTGTTGTATGCTTCATTATTTCCTCTTTTATCGTCATTATTTCATACCTTCTAGTAACTTAAGAGTCATATTGTACTATTCTTTAGTTTCTTGAACTGTGTAGATGTTTTAAATATTTTTATTGTCTCATATACTTAAGGCTATCTATTTCCCTCTGAGCATCACTTGGGCTGTATCACCCAGTTACTGCTATATAGCTTTATGTGTATGACTTGAATTTTTACAAGTTTAATATGTTATTCTGTTACTTATGCTATTAAAATTTTCTATATTTATGCCAAAATGATGGGTGTAAAATTATTTTTGAGGAGACTGTGAAAAGGATGATAGAAATAGAATGTCACTTGGAGGAGATTTCAGGTTCCAAAGGCATTTCATTTTGTTTTTCATTAGTTATACAATCATTTTAATCATATTTAAATGCTTTTGACACAGTTGGGTTTATTGCAGGAATGCAAAACACTAGAAGAACAATCAATATAACTGGCCATGTGTAAGAGTCAGGATTTTCTAGGAGAATAGAAAACTCTATTTAATACAGAGGAAATTTAATGCAGGGGACTGATTACACAAGTGATGGAGAAGCCAAATGAGAGAAAGTTGGAGAACCAAATAATTAGTGACACGACGAAGTCCATCTCACCTGCAGTTAGGAAGGACAACCACAGGAATGTAGCATTAATGGAGCCTAGGTATTGGGTTCAACAGGATCTGGAATCATGGTGGGACTATCTGATGGTGGCTGGAGCCAGGGACAATGTAGCCACTGAAGGAGAAGTCACCTGATGCAGAAGAAGGAGGAGAAAAACCTCCAATCATCGCTCCATCTTTCTGAACCAAAATGGCAGGCAAATGTTCGTGAGCGTAGGATTTGGAGCCTTCTGGAGTCAAATCCTGTATAGTGGAGAGCATAGTAGGACAAAATGAGAGGCGGATCTGGGAGGAAATAGTCGCAGGGCTGGCTAAACATATTAACAGATTGAATGAGACAAATCATTACTACAGTAAATTTATTAATGTTTAAAAAATTTTAAGTTTTGGGGGGCACAGTTTCAATTCTGTTACATAGTGGTGTTGTATAATGTGTATAGAATTCTGTTATATAGTGGTGAAGTCTGGGCTTTTGGTGTACCCATCACCTGAGTAGCGTACATTGTGCCCCATAGATAATTTTCCATGCCTCACCTCCTCCCATGCTAACTCTTGTGAGTCTGCAATGTCCATTATACCACTCCGTGTGCCCTTATATAGCCATAGTTTATTTCCCACTTATAAGCAAGAATATGGAGCATTTATTTTTCTGTTTCAGAGTTACTTCACTTAGGATAATGTCCTCCAGTTCCCTCCAACTTGCTGCAAAAGATATTATTTCACTCTTTCTTATTGTTGAATATACTCCATGGTGTGTGTGTATGTATACATACATATATATATATATATATCTCAATTTCTTAATCCATTCAGTTGTTGGGCACTTAGGTAGAAGAGTAGAGATGTCTTTTGGATATAATGATTTCTTTTCCTCTGGGTAGATACCCAGTACTCGGTTTGCAGGATCAAAGGTAGATCTAATTTAGTTCTTTGAGAGAGTTTCATACTAATTTACATTCCCAGCATGAGTGTGTGTTTCATTTTCACTGCATCCACACTAAAAACTAACATTTTTTTTTTTTTTTTTTTTTTTTTTTACTTTTCAGTAATGGCCATTCTAATTAGAGTAAGATGGTATCTCATTGTAGTTTTAAGTTGCATTTCCCTGGTTACAGTAAATTTATACATAATTGTATTAAATAGAAATTGACATGCATTCTAATAAAAAAGAAATATTTTTCAAACTATAAAATTTTATTACACCCCATCCTATCTCCCAAAATATAAAGTTTATATCCATGAGTATGCTGATAAATAAATGACTGAATACATAAATGGAGGACAACAGAAAAATCACTGTGCAGAAGTATTACATATCATTTATGTAGGTACTCCATACTTCTCAAGTGTTGGCTGGTCACTGTGACCATCTTCCAAAGAAAGTACACTGTGGAAAAGGGGGAAAAGAGTAACTGTATAGTAGTGAAGCCTGAAAATCGCTCCCTCTGCCAAGTGATCAAGATTGATATCCACAGTTATAAGTGTAGTGCAGGTGGGAGGGGGAAGAAAGAGATGTGTAAATTCATACCAAATGGGTGTAGTGAGCTGTCTGGGGGATCAGCATCCTTGCAGCTCTTACTGAGTGCAAAGGCAGTATATGTGACCAAAGTATTTCCACCGCTGTAATATTCTGAAATAAAACAAAAACAATGATAAGTCATTGCTGATTGTATGTATCATTGATATGATGTCATGGGAATAGCACTTTACATCTGTGTTAATCCTCTTTCCAAACCTGTAATACCAAGCTAAACATGACAAAATAATCAGCAAAATTCCAAGAGAGGGGCATCCTACAATATGCCTGACTAGTACTCCTCAAAACTGTCAAGGTCATCAAAAACAAGGAATGCCTGAGAAACTGTCATAGCCTAGAGGAGTCTAAGAAGGCTTAAGGGCTATATATCTTGTAGAATCTTGGATAGGATCCTGGAACACATAAAAGACATTAAGTAAAAACTAAGGAAATCTAAAGAAAGTGTGGACTTTTGTTAATAACATTGTATCACTATTGGTTCATTAGTTGTAAACAAGGTACCATGTTAAGAAGTTACTTAATAGGGGAAAGTGAGTGTGGGCCATGTGGGAACTCTCTGTATTATGTTTGCAATTTTTCTGTGAATCCAACAGTATTCTAAAATGAAAAGTTTGGGAAAATGGAAAGAAAGAAAAGTTAGTCACCTAGATAAAGGATATGTGTGAAAAACCTGTAAGAAACATTGTGCACATATGGGGAAATTTGAAAGCTTTTGCTTTGAAACTGATGATTAGTCAAGAATTCCTCCCATTACAATTTCTCTTCAATATTTTGATGGAGATGCTGCCCAGTGCAGTAACGAGAAGCAGAAGAAATACAGGAGATAGCAATCATAAAATAAGAAATAAAGTGTCCGTGATTAATAGATGATTAGGCTGTGTGTGAAGAAAATCCAAAAGAATTAAGGTTAAACTCTTCAATGAAAAAATGTGAATCTCAACGTTGCTTAGTATAACATCAATATACAAAAAGTAATCTCTGTGTCTACAGCAAGAAATAGTGTGAAATGAAAGTGAAAGTCAGAAAAATGTGGCTTGTAACCTATCATACCAAAATATTACATATTGAAGAGTAAATCTCGCCAAAGAACGTTTAGGAACTGTAGAAAAAAATATAAAAGCACTGTTTAAATTAATAAACGTCTAACTTAAAGTATAATATGATCATGGATATGAAGATTCAGTTGTATAAAGATGTTAATTCTCCTTAATTAATCTACAGATTGACTGCAATCTAAATAAAAACACCCAAAGGCTTTGTGGGTGAATATGTCTGTTTATGTGCATATCTGTGTGAAATATGACCTAATGAGTGTAATGTTTAAATTGACATGCAACAGGCCAAGCATAGCCAAGACAGTCTTGAAGGAATAGAGGAAGATAAAACTAGTTACTCTACCAGATGAGTAAGAATTATTAAAATGCTAGAGTAATTAAGTTTGTGGTATGTGTACTGTGGTTGACAAGCAGATCAATGGAAATAGCGTACTCTTGAAACAGGTTTATATATGGATCATTGATTTATGAAAAAAGTGTAACTGCAGGACAGTGTGGAATCACAGTAGTTTTAGTAAATGACAGTGAAAAAACTGGATCTCCATGTAGAAACCCCAATGCCTCTGGAATTCTTCTGAAGCTACATAAAAATCAATTGCAGAGGGATTTAAGGTCTACCTTTTCAATTGTTGTTATAAAACATTTCAAAACACACAAAACTATATTGAATAGTTGAATGAAACTAGCACTGTGGGTGAAGTAGGGCTTTGATAATGCCAGAGGGGAAAGGACTGAAAGAGTCTGGGGACATCATTAAGTGCCAGAAGTGATGGAGATGATACGAGATGAGAAGAAAGAGAGGAAATGGCAGTTCCTTCTGCTCTCTGTCTCTGAACAGATGGCTTTGCTACCTTAATGGGACTTCATTTTCGAAGAGCTGAGTCTGGTGGTTAGAGGTAGCTTAGAGAATGCTACCTGGACCAATGATATGCTCATTCCACCTCCCCCAGCATGCCCTGATGACCACTAGTGTCCTGGTGCTCCAACAGTGTGACTTAATGTACGAGTCCAGAGACTCCTGACAAGGCATGTTGGACTGACACCCTGAACAGAACCAGGAGGACTTTACTGGCTTAGAGGCAAAACCAGGTTTTCTGATTGTGTTGGGAGCAGAGTACTGCCTCCCTCCTCACCTGTATGAGAGCTCTTGGTGGAGGGAAGGTCTTCGGGGCTTTGGCCACTCTCTTTGTTTGGCTCATACCAAGGTGTACCACAAATGCTGCTCTTTTGCAGAAATCCCTCTCTGCACAACCCTGCTGATAGGATTTGGAGTACTTGATGGAGCAAGGGAGGTTATCTCTCCTACCTTTGGTTGGAGGTACTCTAAATGTAGAGGGTAATTTTCATGGGATGACATTGAACTCAGTCCAAGTGGGCAGGGGACCTCCAGAGATACCAGTGGGAGGGCTTCCCCTACCAGCATGGGAACAACCACCAGTCTGGGGAGGATTCTCCTAACAGTGTCTTTCACAGAGTAGAAGTTTTAATTTTAATAATGTAAAACTTATCAATTTATTCTTTCATGAGTCATGCTTCTGTTGTTGTATCAAAGAAGTCATTGCCAAATCCGTGTTCACCTTGATTTCCTTTCATGTTACCTTTCAGAAGCTTTATAGTTTTGTGCTTTACATTTAAGTTTAGGATCCATGTTGAGTAAACTTTGTGAAAGGTCCACAGCAAGTGTCTTTCTCTTTGCTGAGGTCAGGTACTGTAAAAGTGGAGAGGACAAGCATTGTGAGATGACATTGAACACATTCCGAGTGGGCAGGTAGCCTCAAGGGATACCAGTAGGGGGGCCTCTCCTAGCAGCACATGAACTGCCTCCAGTCTGGGGAAGGATGTTGTGGAAGTGTCTTGATGAAAACCCTCCACCATTAAAATGGCATTATAATGGGATTTGGATCTCCTGGCTTGAAAGGCTTTAGGTTGGCACTCACTTTCTGAATGAGAATGGAGTCCCCCAAAATGGAGTCACAGGTTGAGGGACTGAGGGGCCCTGTAGCAGGGAGAGCGCCATCTAGATTATTCCATCTCCCTAAGGGTAGTTGGTGGCCCAGATCAAAACTCGCTCCCACCTCTGCTCCACATACTTCCTTTCAGCTGCCTTCACTCTGGACAGAGGCATCGGCAGAATTCAGGAATGCCAAGACTGCAGAAGAGATTGACTTATGGTTTTGGGGGAGATTTCACTGAAGGCCTGGATCATCTCCAGATCCACTCTGTTCAGGACTAACTCAGATGTTGTGGAGTAGAGTTTGCTTTCTTCCTCAGCTTCAGCTTTAGCATCTTGGGTGCACTAGCCTTTCTTGTAGCAAGACTAGGACATAAAACATGTGATGGTTAATTTTAGATGTGGAATTGACTAGGTTAAGTGATACCCCGGTAGTTGGTGAAGCATTATTTCTGGGTTTGTCTGTGAGGGTGTTTCTAGAAGAGATTGACATTCGAATTAGTGGACTAACTCAGGAAGATTTGCCCTCACCCAGTGTGGCTGGCATGATCTAATTGGCTGAGGCCCAGATGGAACAAAAATGCAGATGAAAGGCAAGTTTGCGCTCTCTCTCTCTCTCTCTCTCTTCCGAGGCTGGGACACCCTTTTCTCCTGCCCTTGAACATCAGTACTTCAGGATTTTTGGCCTTTGGACTCTTTGACATACAGAATCATCTGCTCTTGGGTCTTGGGCCTTTTCCTCAGCCTGAGAGTTATACCATCTGCTTCCCTGGTTGCAAGGCCTTCTGACTAGGACTGAGCCACACTGGTGGCTCCCTGGTTCTGCAGCTTGCAGACGGCCTATTGTGGGACTTCTCAGCCTCCAAAATTGCATGAGCCAATTCCCTTAATCAATCTCCTCTCATATATCTGTATCTATCTGTCTAGGCATCCTATTGGTTCTGTCTCTCTGGATAACCCTGACTGATACACAATCCTTGAGGTCAAGGCGGAAATCTTACACAATAAAGCTCTGCTCCTGTACTTGGAGATAGCTGGGGTCCGAGTGCAATCCTGGCCCCTGTGAACTCTGGGATTTTGGTACGGCATCCCATCAGAAATAGCAAAAGGGCTGTTTTTCCTTTTTTGGGGGGGAAGGAATGAGGGGAAAGACTTGCTGGAGTTCCTTCTGTTCACCACCCACAGTAGATAGCTCACTGATGAATAGCAGTATTTAGGAAATTTAGCATATGTTGATGGCTTATATGTCAAGATTAAAGATGAGAAGACTACTGCAAGAAGGGACCTAAGATTTGCAACAACATGGATGGAACTGGAGAACATTAAATTCAGTGAAATAAGCCACACACAGAAAGACAAATCTTGCACATTCACACTCATATGTGGGAGCTAAATATCAGAAACATTTCATAGATGCAGAGTGTATGATGGTGGTTGTCAAAGGCTAAGTGTAGTGAGCACAGGGGGATAAGGTGGGGATGATGAATGGATGCAAAAATATAGTTAGATGGTAGATAGAATGAATACTACTTCATAGAACAACAAAGTGACTATAGTCAACAATAAGTTAGGGTATGATTTAAAATAGCTAGAATAGAAATGTTGCTAACACAAAGAAATGATAAATACCTGAGGTGATGGAAGCCCCAATTACCCTGATTTGATTAATTCACATTCTGTGCCAGTATCAAAACATCACATGTATCCTATAGAGATATACAACTATGATGTACACATAATAGTAACAATGAAAAGGAGGGCATGAGTACCTCTAAGTGGGAAGAAGAACAAGCAACATGCCTTCAAAGACCAAGGAAAAGTACATATGGTTGTTATCAGCACTCTTCAATGATAAATGCTTTGCCTTTCCTGGGTACACAGGAAGCTGAATGTCCTAGCTCCTTGTAGTGGGGACAATGTCATTAGTCCTGACTAATGAATTGTGAGACTAAGTGAGGTGTTTTGTTCTGACAGCAGCACTGAATTACCTGTGCAAGCCCTGCTACATTTCCATCCCCCTGCCGTGAAGATTGCATAAGGACACATCAATAGCTACCATGAGCGGAAGCTCCCCTGGTCACCTGAATTAGACACACAGTGTTAGAAGAAAATGAACACTTCTTTGGTGAAGTTGCTTGGACTTTGAGATGGTCACCATAGCAGCACCTCACCTGTCCTGACTGATTATGCAATTCCAAGTTGGGCATTTCCATGTAGTTTGGTCATTGTCTGGTGGTGTTATGGGGTAAAGTCCTTTTTACTCATTGGAGAGGACGCTAGAGTTCTCATTTTTCTCGCCCAAGAATGGACATATTCCTCTATGGAGAGTGTGTCAGGATGGAAATTCTCCCTGAGGTGTGGGCCATATGGAGCTAGAGTAACAGGAGAGGGTCTTTGGTTAGGTGGAACATTTGGTGCTGCAAGAGGCAGAGCAACATTAGCAATAGAAAGATATGTTTGTGTGGTGGCCCTGGAGGTGTGTCTGTCAGGTCTCCAGGAGGAAAACCTGCCATTGGGGGCAGTATTACTTGTCAGCCCCAGCCTTGTCTGTGCAGAGGCCATGCTTCCCCTGGGGCTGTTCCCATTCAATGACTGGGAGTAGCAGGGATGATGGTGCCAGCCTGTTCCCATCTGAGTAGGACCAGAGGGCACAAGTAACTGCATAAACAAATAGTTCAGGTCCCCTTACCACCCAGCACTGTAGCACAATGCCCCTTTCCCACCCTGCATCTATGGCCATATGGAGGGTCCTGTATGGCCAGCTGAAGCAGGGGAAGTTACAAGCTTAAAATGGCTGATTCTGCACCTCACACAGATGAGCATGTGCTCTTGAAACAGACAGGTAAGGGAAAATTCTTTCCCTAATTGACAGAGCTTTGAGGGGTGTGCCTGGTCTGGGGTCAGAGTGGGCTGGCTAGCTGGGAGAGGACTGTAGCAGGCTCTGGGGGGCAACAGAGTATTGAAGACAGGAGTGAGGTGGGAAAGGACGACAGAGTCCATCATCTCCCATCATTTTTTGCCATCTTTCCCCCAAGTGGCACAAGAGGGAGACTTTCTAAGAAGCTGATGTGTTTCTGCTCCCTTTGTTTCTCCTTGAGAGAACTACCTTAGGAGATATCTCTTCTTTCAGGTTCTTTTGTCTAGCCCTTTTGACTTTTTACAGCCATAATTTGGGTCTGTGTATCTGTTTGGACACAGATAAAACAGTTCTCACCATCAAATTGGTTTTACTTATAATCACCTAAGAGCACATTTAGGAATAACATTGATCAGGTGTTGGGCAGATATGGGGGGCGGGAGGGGATGGGTGTATATATACATAATGAGTGCAATGTCCACTGTCCATGGGATGGACACGTTTGAAGTTCTGACTCGGGTGGGCGGCAGGGAAAGGGCAATATACATAACCTAAACTTTTGTACCCCCACAATATGCTGAAGTAAAAAATAAAAGAGACAAACTCCAAGAGAGAAAAACATGGGGAAGGAAACTGAAATGGGGAAATTTGGAGTCAAGGAGGCAGAACTGGATTCCATGCAGCAAATCATATGTTGGGCTTTGGAAAAGTTCATGTTCCAATTCTGACACTGACTCCCAGTGCTGTTCCTGAGCAGCTTCCAGACCATGGGATGGAAACTCATTGGATTCCTATGGCAAATAGGTCTCTTCTCGCCTACTATTGTTAAGCATGAAAATAATCTCAAGGTTATTAAGAAATAAGCAAACCTTCCTCAGCCCTGTTTACCTTACCAATTCCTGTCCTCTCCCATCCTTGTGACCCCACTGGGAGGAGCACGTGGATTGGGTAAGCAGCACCATGGCAGCCCGAGGGGCCCAGCACACCAAACCCTCACCTCTGTCAACCCCTGAGGCAGAAGTCGGTGAACGCCACTGATGGCAGAGGCAGGAATGGGGCCCCTCTGTCCTAGGGTCTAAGATTCCACTAGTCCTCCTCCAGTGTCTCACCTTGACTGCTGGCAGAACCTCGGACTCTGTCCACACTGGCAATGGGATCTCCCACAGCTGACCACTAGTACAGTGCTGTGGCCCTTTCCATTCTGGAGTCGAGGGCTGCCTTGCTCCCCCATCAGGGCCCTGACCTCGATTTCTACTGAGGCATGTAACCCCTCCCCCAGCTAAACTGAGTATGTCCCCAGTAGATTAAGGTTTACACTTCCCTGAATCCCTTCAGGCAGAACTTCACTGATAAAGGTCAACACCTGTATTGTGGAGAATTGACAACTCTGCCTGGAGTCTTCCAGGACTGACAGGGCAGAGATGGATTCTTTGGGACTCCTATGTTCTGGGGTCAGTGGACACCTCAATTCTCACTCATGAGAGCCCTCATCTTGACCTTTGACTCCTTGATTAAGCGTTCCATGGGAAATGTCCTCTCCCTTGCACATTGGACCATTTGCCCAGCTACAACCCTTGTAAAAAATGACTCCAAGTCCCTGGCTAGATGCTAAACTGGGAACTGTTGTATCCATGACCAAGGGTGAGCAGTTGTATATGTAGTGTTCTCTTATTCAAATCTCTTCTGTATCTATGTTTTGTACAATTTTAACTTCCATTGTTCATGCTTTTTGCTTTAGTCATTGATGCTACTTGGAAAAATGTCTACTTTGTAAGTATTTTCAAAGAATTGTGTTTTGTCAGTTATTTCTACTGTTATCTGCTTCATTATTTCATCTTTTATCTTCATTGTTTCATACATTCTAGTACCTTAAGTTTCATGTGGTATTTATTCCTTAATTTCTTGAACTGTGTAGATGTTTTAAATATTTTTATTATCTAATATATTTAAGGCTACCTATTTCCCTCTGAGTATCACTTGGGCTGTATCACACAGTTAGTGTTTTGTAGTTTTATGTGTATGACTTGAATTTTTTACAAGTTGAATATATTATTCTATTACTTATGCTATTAAATTTTCTGTATTTATCCCCAAACGAGGGGTGTAAAATTATTTTTTAGAAGACTGTGAAAAGGACAATAGAAATAGAATGTCACTTGAAGGAGATTTCAGGTTCCAAAGGCATTTTATTTTGTTTTATTTTTGTCATTAGTTATAAAACAGTTTTAAACATATTTAAATGCTGTTGACAGAGTTGGGTTTATTCCAGGAATGCAAAGAAGTTTAACACTAGAAGATCAATCAATATAACTGGCCATGTGTAAGAGTCAAGGATTTTCTAGGAGAATAGAAAAGTCTATTAATACAGAAGGAATTTAATGCAGGGGACTGATTACACAAGTGATGGAGAAGCCAAATGTGGGAGAGTTGGAGAACAGAATAATTAGCCACACGAGGAAGTCAATCTCACTGTAGGTGGGAAGGACAAACAGAGGAATGTAGCATTAATGAAGCCTAGGTATTGGTTCAACAGGAACTGGAATCATGGTGGGCCTCTCTGATGGTCGCTGGAGCCTTGGACAATGTAGCCACTGAAGAAGTCACCTGATGCAGATGAAGGAGCAGAAAAAAACTCCAATCATCGATCTATCTTTCTGAACCAAAATGGCAGTCAAGTGTTGGTAAGCCTGGGAATTGGAGCCTTCAGGAGTCAAGTCCTGTACAGTGGAGAGCAGAGTAGGAGAAAACGAGAGATGGATCTGGGAGCAAATAGTCGCAGGGCTGGCTAAATATATTAACAGACTGAATGAGACAAATCATATCTACAGTAAATTTATTAATGTTTAAAAAATTTTAAGTTTCTGGGACACAAGTTGAATTCTGTTTTATATATATATATATATATATATATGTATATATATAGTACAGCAGTGAAGCCTGGGCTTTTGGTGTACCCATACCCTGAGTAGTGTACACTGTGACCCATAGATAATTTTCCATGCCTCAAGTCCTCCTACCCTCACTCTTTTCAGTCTGTAGTGTCCATTATACCACTCTGTGTGCCCTTATATATCCATAGTTTATTTCCCACTTATAAGCAAGAATATGAAGCATTTATTTTTCTCTTCCAGAGTTACTTCACTTAGGAAAATGTCTGCCAGTTCCCTCTAAGTTGCTGCAAAGGATATGATTTCATTCTTTCTTATTATTGAATAGTACTCCATGGTGTGCATGTGTGTATACATATATATGTATATATGTGTGCCTGTGTGTGCGTGTGTGTGTGTGTATATATATACATATATACATATCACAATTTCTTAATCCATTCAGTTGATGGGCACTTAGGTAGATTCCATATTTTTGCAATGGTGAATTGTATTGTGATAAACATATGAGTAGAGATGTGTTTGGATATAATGATTTCTTTTCCTCTGGCTAGATACCCAGTATTGGGTTTGCAGCATCAAAGGTAGATCTACTTTTCATTCTTTGATAAAGTTTCATGCTAATTTACATTACTGCCCAGAGTGTATAAGTGTTTAAGTTCACTTCATACACATTAAAAACTAACGTTTTGTTTTACTTTTTATAGTAGCCATTCTAATTGGAGTAAGACGTTATCCCATAGTAGTTTTAAGTTGCATTTCCCTGGTTACAGTAATTTTATATATAATTGTATTAAATAAAAATTGACATACATTCCCAATAAAAAGTAATATTTCTCAAAGTATAAAATTTTATTCCACCCCCTCCTCTCCCCCAAAGTATAAAGTTTATATCGATGAGTATGCTGATAAATAAATAACTGAATACATAAATGGGGGAGAATGGACAAATCATTGTGCAGAAGTATTACACATCATTTATGTAGATACTCTATACTTCTCAAGTGTTGGGTGGTCACCGAGACTTCCTTCCAAAGAAAGTACAGTGTGGAAAAGGGGGAAAAGAGTAACTCTATATTAGGGAAGCCTGAAAAACGCTCCCTCTGCCAGGTGATCAAGATTGATATCCATCGTGATAAATGTCCGGCAGGTGGGAGGGGGAAGGAGAAGATGGGTAAATTCATACCGAACGGGTGTAGTGCACTCTGTGGGGGATGGGCATACTTGCAGCTCTGACTCAGAGGGTGCAAAGGCAGTATATGTGATCAAAGCATTTGCACCCCTGTAATATTCTGAAATAAAACAAAAACAATGATAAGTCATTGCTGATTGTATGTATCATTGATATGATGTCATGGGAATAGCACTTTACCTCTGCAGTCCTCCTCCTTCCAAACCCATAATACCAAGCTAATCATAACAAAATAATCAGCAAAATTCCAAGAGAGGGGCATCCTACAATATGCCTGACTAGTACTCCTCAAAACTGTCAAGGTCATCAAAAACAAGGAATGCCTGAGAAACTGTCATAGCCAAGTGGAGTCTAAGAAGGCGCAATGGCTAAATATCCTGTAGAATCTTGGATAGGATCCTGGAACAGATAAAAAACATTAAGTAACAACTAAAGAAATGTAAAGAAATGTGGACTTTTGTTAATGACATTGTATCACTATTGGTTCTTTAGTTGTAAAAAATGTACCATGCTAAGAGGTTAATTAATAGGGCAAAGTGAGTGTGGGCCATGTGGGAACTCTCTGTACTATGTTTGCAATTTTTCTGCGAATCCAACACTATTCTAAAATAAAAAGTTCGGTAAAATGGAAAGAAAGAAAAGTTAGTCACTTAGATAAAAGATATGTGTGAAAAACCTATAGCAAACATAGCACAGATATGGGGAAATTTGAAAGCTTTTGCTTTGAGAATGAGGATTAGACAAGGATTCCTCCCATTACCATTTCTATTCAATATTTGGATGGAGACACTGTCTAGTGCAGTAATGATAAGCTGAAAAAATAAAGGAGATAGCAATCATAAAATAAGACATAAAGTGTCTGTGATTAACAGATGATTAGACTGTGTGTGAAGAAAATGCAAAAGAACTAAGGTTCAACTATTCAGTGAAAAAAAGTGAATGTCAAGGTTTCTTGGTATAACATCAATATACAAAAAATAAACTTTGTTTCTGCAGCAACACATAGTATAAAATGAAAATGAAAATGTAAGTCAGCAAAATGTGGCTTCTAACCTATCATACCACAGTATTAAACATTGGAGAGTAAATCTAGCCAAAGAACATTTAGGAACTGTATGGAAATATATAAAAGCACTGTTTAGATAAATAAATAAACATCTAACCTTAAAGTATAATATGATCATGGATTTGAAGATTCAGTTGCATAAAGATGCTAATTCTCTTTAATTAATCTACAGATTGACTGCAATCAAAATAAAAAATCCCAGAGTCTTTGTGGGTGAATATGTCTATTTATGTGAATATCTGTGTTAAATATGATGCAATGGAGTGTAATGTTTAAATTGGCATGCAATAGGACAAGGGTAGCCCACACAGTCTTGAAGGAATAGAGGAAGATAAAACTAGTTACTCTACCAGATGAGTAAGTATTACTAAAATGCTAGAGTAATTAAGTTTGCGGTATGTGAGCCATGGTTGACAAGCAGATCAATGGAAATAGGGTACTCTTGAAACAGGCTTATATACAAACTGTTGGTTTATGAAAAATGTGCAACTGCAGAACAGTGGGGAATCACAGTGTTTTTAGTAAATGACAGTGAAACAACAGGATCTCCATGTATAAACCCCAGTGCAACTGGAATTCTTCTAAAGCTACATAAAAATCAATTGCAGAGGGATTAAAGGTTTACTTTTTCAATTGTTGCTATAAAACATTTCAAAATACACAAAACTATATTGAATAGCTGAATGAACCAAGCATTTTGGGTCAAGTAAGGCTTTGAAAATGCCGGAGGAGAAAGGACTGAAAGAGTTTGGGGACATCATGCCATGCCAGAAGGGATGGAGATGATATGAGCTGGGGAGAAAGAGAGGAAATGGCAGCTCCTTCTCCTCCCTGTCTCTCACACACATGGCCTTGATTCTTTCATGGGCCTTCATTTTCAAAGAGCTGGACCTGGTGGCTAGAGGCAGCTTCAGAGAAGACTACTGGGACCAGTGATGTGCTCATTCCACCTCCCACAGCACGTCCTGCTGGCCACTAAGCCCTGGCACTCCAACAAGTATGACTTTATTTACGAGTCCTGACAAGTGATGTTGGACTGTCACTCTAACCAGGCCCAGGCAGACTTTAGTAGCTTAGAGGCAAGGTCAGCTTGTCCACATGTGATGGGAGCAGAGTACTGCTTCCCTCCTCACCTGGATGACAGCTCTTAATGGAGGGAGGTGCTTGGAGGCTTTGGCCACTCTCTTTGTTTGGCTCATATCAAGGTGTACCACAGATGCTGCTCTTTTGCAGTAATCCCTCTCTTCACACCCCTGCTAAAAGGATTTGGAGTACTTGATGGAGCAACAGGGTATCTCTCCTATCTGTGGTCAGAGGTGCAATAAATGTGCAGGGGTAAGTATCATGGGATGACATTGAACTCAGTCCAAGTGGGCAGAGGACCTCCAGAGATACCAGTGGGAGGGCTTCCCCTACCAGCACGGGAAATACCATCAGTCTGGGGAGGATTCTCCTAACAGTGTCTTTCAGAGAGTAGAAGTTTTAATTTTAATAATGTCTAAGTTATCAATTTTTTCTTTCGTGAGTCATGCCTTTGGTGTTATATCTGAAAAGTCATTGCCAAATCCAAGTTTACCTTGATTTTCTTCCATGTTACCTTTCAGAAGCTTTATAGCTTTGTGCTTTACATTTAGGTCTAGGATCCATTTTGAGTAAACTTTGTGAAAGGTGTACAGCAAGTGTCATTCTCCTTGCTGAGGTCAGGGGTACTGTAAATGTGGAGAGGACAGGCATCATGGGATGATATTGAACTCCTTCCGAGGAGGCAGGGGGCCACTAGAGACACCAGTGGGGGGGCCTCTCCCAGCAGCACATGAACTGTCATCAGTCTGGAGAGAGGTGTTGTGGAAGTGTCTTAAAAAAGATCTTTTACCATCAAAATGGGATTTGGAGCTGCTGGTTGGAAAGGCTTCAGGCTGGTAGTTAGTCTCTAGGGGTCCTTATAGGAAGAAGGCTGCCATCTTGATCCACAAGGCCATCTTTCGTAGATCTTCACTGTGAGAATATGGTGGGGTTCCTGGTGGTAAAACCCAGAATGTTTGCCCTTTAAGACTGTAGCTCCACATAGTTTATCACTCACACTACCCCACACTCAGCCTTCAGAAATTCATCACAATCACCATTTCATGATCTTACCATTTATGACTCCAGCAGCTTCTGATCCAGGTCAGCAGATCTCATCTGGGCCTTTTTGTATGCACCCATCTTTGCATATTTTGGAATAGTGGCTTGCCCTGCAACCTCAGTTTTCTGATGGGTAAAAGAAAAATTATTCATTTTCAGTTTGCCAAGCATTTTCTTATGTAAGGATGGGAGTGTGAACGTACAACTGTGTATCTTTTTTAGTGGTTGTTTATTATATATACCTAATTTATCAGCATCTACTGTAAACATTTCACTAGTTCAAGTGAAGTGTAGAAACTTCACATTCCTTCATGTCCCTTTTCCTATTTATGATGTGATTGTCCTAAATATTTGTTATACATACATTTACAACCACATCAGACAGTGATATAATTTTTTGGTTTAACTGTCAAACATAAATTAGAAAATTCGAGAGGCAAAAGAAAGTCTATCGTATTTATCCACATTTTTGCTTTCTTTCTTCCTTCCTGATGTTCCAATTCCCCATTACACTTTTATCATTTTCTTTCTAGTTAGAAAACTTCCTCTAGCTATTCTTTTAGGGTATATCACCTGGTAACAAATCCTATTAGCTTTCTTTAGTCTTACAGTGTCTTGATTTCACCTTCAGTTCTTAAAGATATTTATCCTATATTTAGGGTTTGGTGTTGAATGTTCTTTTCTCTCTGCACTTGAAAGATATTGTGCCCCTTCCTTCTGGCCTCCATGTTTTCTGTTGAAAAAAATCCTCTGTCATTTGAATTGTTTTCCTTCATCATTTCTCTCTTGCTGCTTTCAAGATTTTTTTCTTTGTCTTTAATTTTCAGAAGTTTGTCTATGATGTATCTTAACTTGGATTTCTTAGGATTTATCCCCTTTGGATTGATTCAGCTTCTTGAATTTGTAGGTTTATTTTTTTTATTTCAAAATATTAGGGGGGGTACAAATGTTTTTGGTTACATAGATTGCTGTTGTAATGCTTGAGTCATGGCTATAAGTGTACCCATCACCCAAATACTGTTCCTTGTACATATAAGGTAAGGTTTGCCCTCACTCCACACTGTGTTCATGAGATGTGGGGAGGGGGAACCCTGAAGGGGCTGGAAGCCTGATAATTTATTTTCAAGAAGGTCCTAGTTCAGCGGTCACAAGAGTGCTTGGGCTCATGAGGGTTGAAAACTTTCCAAGCAACTTGGCAGCCCACCGATTTCTGGAGGTGTGTGGGAAGGAGGAATGGAACCCTCACCTACCCTTTCCCTGGGCTCTCAGCTTCTCTGGGGTTGATCTTTGCTGATATCTTTTTTTCCTTCATGTTCTGCTTCACAATTTCTTTCTGTGAAGTCTCTTCCAGGCTCTGGCACCTTTACATTCAAACTACACCCGAGCTTTGTCCACTTACCCCTTTCCTTTATCTGAAAACTTTCTTTCTCTATGGGAAAATCTGGCAACTGATGTCTCTAGTCAGCCACCTTGAATTTGTAGGTTTATGACGGTTGTTAAATTTGGAAAGTATTCTATTCAGCTATTATTTCTTTGAGTACTTTTTCGGTGGCATTCTCTTTCTGCTCTCTTTCCAGGACTCCAGAAAAATGAATATTAGATCTTTTGTTATAGTCCCATGGGTGCCAGAAGCTCTGCACATTTTTATCTCAGTGTATTTTGTCTCTGTTGTTCAAATTAGCAAATTTCTATCGTTCTGTCTTTCAGTTCACCGATTCTTTCCTCTGTTACCTCCATTCTTCTTTTATGCCCATTCATTGAGTTTTTAATTTCAGTTATTGCCCTTTTCAGTTCTAAAAACTTCATTTGATGTTACTTTGTATCTGCTAGTTCTTTGCTGAGACTTTCTATTTCTTGCAGAGATTTTCTATTATTTACACTTATTTCAAGTGTATTTGTGATATACGAGGAAGTATTTTTATAGTGGAAGACTTAAAATTTTTGTCAGATAATTCTCACATGTCTGTTGTCTTGGTGTTGACATGCATTAAGTATATAATTTTATTCAGTTTGAGATCTCCCTGGTTCTTGTTATGTGAATGATTTTTGGTTGAGCCATTGACATTTCAGTTGTTATGTCATATTACTCTGGATCTTATTTAAACGTTATGTTTTCACTGGCTTTCTCTGACATTGCTGTAGCAAGAGAAGCAGGGTACTATCTCATTACTGCCATGTGGGAATGGAACATCAGGTAGAGGCCTAATAGAGAGCCAGAACATCCACCTTGGAGCTTCAGTGGCACAATCTGTTAGTGTGCGGTACTTATGCAGAACTCCCAACTCCACCCAGCCTCTACTGATAACTCCTTGTCTGGGACGGGTGAGTATCCTTCATTACTGTTTTCCAGGTAGCCTCCACTGACCACGGAGAGTGAGGATGGCCTCATTATTGCCGGACAGTTGTGAAAGTCCTTACTCTTTGAGAAGCCTCTGATGACCTTCTAGATGGGAGATGAAAGGGTGACTCATTATCTTTGGTTGGAAGTTTAGGTTCCTCATGAGCTATACAATGTGGATTTGGGCAGGCAATGCTTCATTAGTACCTGGTGGGCAGAAACTCCAACCTGCCTACTCAGTCTCCTTTGACAGTACTCTAGTGGTGGTGAAGGGGTAATTTGAGCTCTTTGGATAGCCTGGTGAGCATGGCAACCCAGGCTCCTTACTAGACCTTTGCTGGTATGCGTGTGGGTGGGGCCAGAAGCTTTGTTCTTTCATGTTGACGGCATTTAGTGGGAGTAGAACAACTATTGTCTAAAAATTTTCTATCTTGCCCTTATGTTAGTTTTTGTTGTTGTTGTTGATTAGAGAGAGCAGGCTTTTGTTAAGGCTAACCCGTGACCCTGTACCTGTAGACCTTTCTATGTGCCAGCTTATTTTGCTCCATTTCTGGGCTATAAGAGGCTCAAGGAAAACCAGGAAACTTACCACCTTGTTGTTCCTTGTGTTCCAAGCTTGCTAGCAAGTGTGCATTTTCTCTCCACCATTCAGAGCCTTCTCATTCTTATTTTACGTATAATGCTCTGTGTGTTAATTGTACTTATCAGGAGAAATACGGGGAAGCATGTGTACTTCACCTTCCCAGAAGTGGAAGTTGAATCGCTATAGAGAACTTTAAAACAATAATAAAACTGAAGAATAGCCACTTTTGATTTTTGTCACCATCACGCTGAATTATATAGTATTTCTATATAATTCTAGTGATACTCTCCTCCCAAATCTTTTATCTTTATCCTTTTAAAAAATTGTTTTTTTAAGTGGAGAATTTTTTTAGTGGAGAATTTTCTTTTTTTTTCTTTTTGTTCGTAGAGTTTTTTATTTTTTTTTCTTTTCTTTTTTTTTTTTATTTCATCTTATTGTTATGGGGGATACAGAATTGCAGGTTACATACGTTGTCCATGTGCCACCTTTCCCCCCAAGTCAGAGCTCCAGGCGTGTCTGATCCCCAGGTAGTGCGCATTGCACCCATCATGTAGGTATATATCCCTCCCTTCCCCAACCCCCCTTCCTGAGTCAGCACTTTCAAGCGTTACCATTCCCCAAAGGGTGCACAATGCACTCATTGTGTAGGCATACACCCATCCCCTCCCCCACCCCCCACCTCAGTCTGATATCTGATTGGTGTTGTTCCCAGATGTGTATTTAGGTGATGTTCAGGGAAACCAATTTTCTGGTGAGTACATGTGATGCTTGTTTTTCCATTCTTGGGATACTTCACTTAATATAATGGGTTCCAACTCTC
>JAPYYL010000031.1:6790278-6811058 GCA_028534055.1 Eulemur mongoz | reverse complement strand
GCAAGGCCTGGAAAATTTTCCTCGATTATGTCTTCAAATAGCTTGTCTAACCCTTGCTTATTGTCTTCTTCACCCTCAGGAATGCCAATAACTCTCAAGTTAGGTTTCTTCACATAATCCCACATTTCTTGAAGACTCTGATCATTTCTCTTACATCTTTGATCTATCTCTGTGACTGACTTATTTAGTTGGAAAGAGTTATCTTCAATTTCTGAGATTCTTTCCTCTGTTTGATCTACCCTACTCTTGAGACTTTCCACAGTGTTTTGTAGTTCTCTGAGTGAATTTTTCATTTCTAGGAGTTCAGTTTGGTTTTTCTTCAATATTTTAATTTCTTTAGTGAATTTTTCCTCCAAATCCTGTATTTTTTTTTTGTGGTTTCTTTGTGTTGATTGACCATTGATTCTTGTGTATTATTCAGCTTGTTTATAATCCATAATTAGAATTCTTCCTGTGACATGTTGGTGTTTTTAGTCTGGTTTGTGTCAAATGGTTCAAAGCTGGTATTTCTCTTTGGAGGTGAGGTTTCTGTTTGATTCTTTGTGCTTCCTGTGTTTTTTCGCTGGGCCCTTCCCATCTAGATTAATCGTTGGATCTTTTCTTATAGATTTAGTCTGGTTAACAGCACTCTTTGTGCTCTATTCTTAGGCTGTGAAGCAGTCTAGGTATATTGCTTCCTTTGGCAAGAGAGGGAGACTGTTGTGAATTGTTTAGAGATTTTTCTATTTCAGTTGGGGGACTGCTTCTGATGGGTCCAATCCTAGAGGATTGGAGTGATCCAAGACCACTTTGGTGAGTTAGGACACTGTGTTGTGGTCTTTCAGAAGACAGGCAGGTTCCACACTAGTAGTAGACAGAAATTCTCTTTGTTTCCCTTTGGTTCTTCCTCTATACGGGTGGTTTCTGTCTCTATCTGCAGGAAGATACTAGCTATGGGGATTGGATGGTGCCCTCGCTCACTCAGCACCCCAGTTGCTGCAGCTCCCATGGGCAAAAGTCTGCCTTGGTCCAATGTCCCCAGGGACCAGTCTCCATAGTCTCACTTCTGGAGAAGTATTCAGTGTTTACACATGGGCGGCATCCCTATATAAAGTCTGTGGACCAGGGGAGTGGGCCATCCAGGGAGCCTCTTGGCACCCTATTGCTCCGCAGTGACTTGGCTGTGGGCCCCAAGATGGCAATTGCATCCCCACAGATAGCTGGCATTGGGGGTGACTACTCAGGTTCCGATATGTACCAGAGCCAGGGGCCTGGCCCATTCCAAAGCTCACTGTGGCTTCCCAGTTAGAAGGCAAAAAGAGAGAAGTAAGAAAGAAAAAGAAAAAAAAAAGGAAGAGAAGAGAAAGAAAAGAAGGAAAAGAAAAAGAAAGAAAAAAGAAAGAGAAGAGAAGAGGGAAAAAAAAAGGAAAAAGAGAAAAGAAAAAAAAACAAACAAACACCACAAAAAAACCTAACCCAAGACACCAAAAACACAAACACAAAAGAACAAAAACAAAGCTACACAGCACCACACCACATCGCTAAATGAAGAGATACTCAAATCTGAAGTATATAGTTCGGCTACTCAATGATTTTGTTTTTGCACCTTAGTGCAGCTCTAGCCCTTCACGCCTGTTCGGTTGGGTCTCGAGTGGCGACACAATGTTTTTTGGTTTTTTTTTCACGTCTTAGCACAGCTCCGTCCCTTCACGCCAAGTGCGGCCCCGGTGGAAATTTTCCCAGGGTTCACGTTGTTCACTCTTTATTGTCTCCTGCCCAGTGTGCCTATTGCATATCCCGTGTTCCCGGTGTGGCCCAGAGACCAGCAGAGGGCGCTGGACAGAGAGAGCCGCTTGGCACCTTGTGGCTCCCGGGCGGTTCCGCCTTTGCTTTCAAGATGGCGCCCGCAGCGCTCCGGGGTGGGAGGGGTCTGGCTCCCCGGTAGGCAGAGACCGCTGCTGCCGGGGGCTGGCGAGCAAAGCCACCGGGGGCCACCGGCTGGAGAACCACTGACAAAAGCAGCACGGAGGCACAACGCAATTCCCAATTCGCTGATCGAGGATCCTTCGTGCCCCTCCCCCCTGGCGCAGATCCGTCCCTCCTCACCAAGGGCTGTCTCAGCTGAGATTTCCCAGGTTCCAAGCTATTCTCCTGAAAAAGCCTCCTGACTGCAATGCCTCACGTCTCCCTCGGTGATTCTGCTCTGGCTTGCGGAAGTTCTCAAGCAATTGGGGTTGGAGGTCAGTGAGGAGAGCAAGCCGCTTTCCCAGCAGACTGTCCCTGCCCCACCTGGGGCAGGCGAAGCTGACCCGCGCTCCACTGGCTACTGTCTGTTCAGCGTTCAGCAGAGATCCGTGATCCTAATTTTCCTTCACCTCAGACCTCATTTGCTCTGTTTGTCCCACGTTGATTTTCCGTGGATTCACATCATTTTTCCTGTGTGGGAGAGGTCCTCTAGCGTTGTGGCAGGTCCGGATCTGCAATTTCCTCTCCAGAGCGCAGATCCAGGCCGTCACCACCACTCCGCCATCTTCCAGAAGCCCAGCAGTTTACTTGTTGACATTCGAAGTGTAAACTTTGGAAGAGACTTGGCATCACCTGGATGCTTGTTAGAATTAGGAGGTTCAAGTGGAGAATTTTCAACCTAAATAACAAACAAAGAGGGTCCCTGAAAGAAAATGGTGTTAATTTGGGAATAGACCATTGCAATAGAATACATGTGCCACAGTAAACTATGTGCATATTCAGAGATGTAAAGGAAGACAAAGATTTTAGAAGGAAAAAATGTGGAGGATTCCATAATTGTTTTGAGGTAATCTTTCTTGGCTACAAAGTGTGAGGTGTTAGCTACACTTGCAGCAAAGAATCGGGTCAGTCAGGCAGGGGTGGTTACAAAGGATAAGGTAATAATAGAAAACCAAAATAAAAGAATACACAGAGATGATAGTACAGTTTTATAAAGAATAAATTCATAAAAAAGGGGGCTCAGGAGTCCCCACTGTATTCCTGTAAATTGTGAGGCCACAAGTGAAGTTTCACATCAGTATTTATGGGTACAGTGATTGGTTGGGAGGGGTAACAGATTTATATGATAACCGGTAATTCGTTATAGGTTAAGTCACACAAAATACTTCTAGGGATCCCTTAATTAACTTTCTCTACAGGCGCAAATGGTTACAAAATCTTTCTAAGACAAATTTCTAAGTTCTAAGATAAAACTATCACTTAAGCAGAAAAGTTAAACAGAGTTATAGTGGCTCCATATTTCTTTATCTAGTTATTGTGGATTGAGACAGGTAATCAGGTGTCAAACAAGAGCTGTCCCTTGGGCTAACTGCTTTTAGCCACAGGTGTCTGTCTGTTGGGTGGGCACTCTTTGATCAGCTCTAATCCCTTGGCTCCATGTAAACCTGCTTTGTCATTCAAAGCAGGCGAAAAGCACAGGTTTGAGACTGCAGTGTCACCTTGGAAAGAAGCTGCTACTGACCTGTGAGATGCCCTCCTGAGGCGAGGCAGCTTTTGATATGCATACTAACACATTCACATATTCCTTCAGGGCAAGGCCCTGCAAAACTCCTGAGATGATTTCTGTCTCTAATATAGCAATATTAATCTATGGACCAATAACAAAGACCAATAACAAGGGTGATTCCAGTCCGAAGTTGGAAAGGCAGTTGCCGGGCAGATGACCCTGCAGAAGTATTTTTTTGTTTAAGGTTGTGGTGGCCTCTGTGCATCAGGATTGTGGTTTATGCAGAGTCTTTTATAATGGTTTTGTTATCAGGCACACAAGCCTGAGAACCCCCTCTATATGGTCATTCCTAGCTCTATTTGTTGGGGTTTTCTTAATGTTTATTGACTCCATTTTGATTCTAACAACTTTTATGGAATACAATTTCTAAAAATAGTTTTATCCAGGAAAGGTTGGCATACAATAAACTTATCAAAGTGTATAATTTGATAAGTTTTACATATCCATGCACCAGCAAAAACAAAACCGCAATCAAGAGGGTGAACATATCCATCACCCTGAAAAGGTTATTTCTAGCCCTTTGTTAGTCCTCCCTCCTGCTACACTCTGAATCCCCATTCCTAAGCAACCACTGATCTGTCTGTCATGACAGATTAGTTTGAATTTTAAAAGATATACAAATACATAGAAGTGCGATGGTTGCATCATATGGTAGGGGCATGATTAACATTTTAAGAAACTTCTTTTCCCCAATGTACATTGTTGTCTGCTTTGTTGAAGATCAGTAGGTTGGAATAATTAGATAGCCACATGCAGAAGAATGAAACAGGAGCCCTACTTCTGACTACTCACCAAAATTAATTCAAGATGGGTAAAAGACTTACATCTACAGCATGAAAACATAAGTATTCTAGAGGAAAATGTAGGAAGAACCCTTCTAGATATTGGCTTAGGCAAAGAATTTATGACTAAGACCCCAGTGGCAATCATAGCAACAACAAAAATAAATGGAATTTAATTAAACTAACAAGCTTCTGCACAGCTCTGGAAACAATCAATAGAGCAAATAGCTCACAGAATGGGAGGAAATATTAGCACACTATGTGTCTGATAAAAGACTATTATCCAGAATTTACAAATAACTCAAGCATATCAGCGAGAAAAAATAACAAACATCCTTATTAAAAAGTAGGGAAAAGACATGAACAGAAACTTTTGAAAAGAAGATAAGAAATGGACGATAAACATATGAAAAAATGCTCAACATCATCAAACATCATGGAAATGCAAACTAAAACCACAATGAGGTATTATCTTACCCCAATTAGAGTAGCTTTTATTAAAAAGATCAAAAGCAAAACATGCAGAAAGAAAGAAACACTTACACAGTGTTGGTCGGACTGCAAATCAGTACAATCCTTGCAGAAAGGAGTAAGGAGATGCTTCAAAGATCTAAAACTAGCTCTACCTATTGATCCAGCAATCCCACTACTGGATATCTACCCAAAGGAAAAGAAGAAAAATGCTCTTGAATGTTTATTGCAGCACAATTCACAATTACAAAGATATGGAATCAATCCACATGCCCATTAACTCCTGAGTGTATTAATAAAATGTGGTATATGTATACCATAGAGTACAACTCAGCCATAAGAAAGACAAATTAATGCCTTCTGCAACAATCTGGATGGAACTGGAGACTATTCTCCTAAATGAAGTATCTCAAGAATGGAAAAGCAAACACCACATGTACTTACTATTAAATTGGAACTAACTGATGAGCACACATGTGCACAAAGGTAAGTAAAACTCAGTGGAAATCAAGCATGGGGGGGAGGGGAAAGGAGGGGAGACTCAAATATTTCAAAAGCAATGCACATAACTTCAAACATTTGTACCCCCTTAATATTTTGAAATAAAAAATTTAAGAAACTGCAAAACTGTGTTTTAAAATGGGTGTACCATTTCACATTATCTTGCCAGAACCTCAAGTACAAGGTTAAACAATTCCCCTCTCCTTACTATGAACTCATTAGTCTTAGGTTATATTTTGTTACATGCAAATATCCATCTCAACTTGTGCCACATGAACATTTTCCTTATCTTCCCTGTGCTGATAAAACCTAGGCTTGTTTACTACACACGTACAGAGACGAACACAATGCCCAGAACTGAACTAAGAGTAGGATACCCTAGGCAGAGAGTTTATTTACTGAAGTCTTGACTGCCCACAGACAGTGATTTAAGACTGGAAAACAGAAAACAAGGGGGGACCTCTGTAAACAATGGGAAAAGGAGGTGGATGGAAAAGTTCTCTGGTGGTAGCCAAGAAGTAGATAGCCTTCAAGGGGCATAAGAAAAATCTGTAAGTGAGAAGTGGAATGATTCACATTTTTACAGAGACTTAATATGGTCAGTTTATCATGGAGAGATGTTAGGTAAGACATATGGAACTAGGTAATGGTGAAGAGTATGGAGAACATAATGAACTATCAATGAGGGAGGCTGCAGGGAAAGGCTTGGAAGAGACACAGTCTCCCTGCTGTGTGATCCACCAGAATCCAAGATGCAGAAATGAAGAGGGTGGAAAGTCAATTTGGAGGGCTCCTTAGGGGTGTTAAAGAAATGCTCCCTTTTCCCAACCAGGGCATCTAGGCCCCCAGCATCCTCTCTCCTGGAGTGTCAGGATGGTGCATTGAGAGACATCTAAGTTGCATCTTGACACCCACCCCCCACCCCCGGGTGATGGGATCGTGTCAGGATGGTGCTTTGTGATGTCTAAGCTGCGTCTTGGCCTACCCAGCATCTTTCCCCGCCCCGACCCCAACCCCATGATGTAAGTGTGGTGCTTTGTGACGTCTAAGGTCCCCTAGAGCTCCCATTCGCTGGGAGTGGCTTTTTGACCAAACAAAGCTTAGGGGCATGGCCGCACACTATCCTGGCAAGGGGAGGGTATATATAGGGAGTTCAGGCGGCCTGGGTATACTGCTGGGAAGCACTGACACGGTGAAGATGACTGGGAAATCACAAGCCTCTGTCACCATCATTAAACAACCCCTGCCAATGTCAAAGTGGAGAAGAAGAGGAAGGCCCCCTTCTCAACCCAGGTCTAGAGGCAGCTTCAAGATGAGCGACCCACCCAAGCTCCTCCCTGCCTTCCCCTCGTGTCCTGCCCCCCACTCTCCCTCTTCACTCCACCAACACAAATCCCCCTTGGGTGCAACCCTCCCTATGCTCCCACCCCACCTCCACCCTCTTTCCCCAAACCAGTGCCCTTCTGTGATCTCCCTGTTGTCCTCGCAGGTGTCCAAGGTAACCAGGAAGGCAAAAGGACCCGTTCGAGGCACTTTGAGAAGAAAAGCTTCTCCAAAAGTGAACACCCTTTCAATTCAACCCAAAGTGAAGACAGGGCCAACACCATTTGACCCTTGTCACCAGATGGATGTGGAAAAAGTCAGTCAAAATGAGCCAGAGCTGGCCCCAGAGAGCGGGGAGTGCTCCACCACCTCAAGCATCACCCTCAGCAGCCTGTAACTTTGGACTGAGGCCAGCCACCTTAGAGTTATCTGGGAAGTCTCTGGAGGTCTGGCTGCGGGGACATGGCCAACCGTGTCATTGAGGAGTTTTTCACCAATGGGGTATATGATAGTGATGAAAATAAAATCAACCACCTGTGAAATGGTGCATGTGTCCCTGAGTGTTTTGTGATGTTGGGGAGGGAGGCAGGAGGGAAGTTGTAGGTGTGTGGGAAGGAAGACAGTGGGTCCTGTGGGGTTGGGGTCAGAACAGCTGGTCCACAGAGAGCCAGACTTGAAGGGCTGAGCCCTGGACCAAGTTTCCTCCTTAACACTTTCACCCACTGACAAGCCAAAAAAAAACTTGGTATTTTTTGTGTTTGCGTGTTTGTTTGTGTGTGTGTAAGGGGAACAGAAAGGATAAAAAGAGAATTCTTATGTGTGTGGGGCACGAATACCTCCTCCCAAAAACGTACACAAACTAATTGCCTTCAGGACACCCACCCATCTCATAGTGGTGTTTGTTACCTTGGCTAGGCTATGGTACCCAGATGTGTGGTCAAACACCTGTCCAGATGTTGCTGTGAAGATAGTTTGTAAATGTGATTAACATTCAAATCAGTAGAATATGAGTAAAGCAGAGTGCCCTTTATAATGTGAGTGGGCCTCATTCAATCAGTCGAAGGCCTTAAGTGTAAAGACCAAAATCCCCCAAAAAGGAAGGCATTCTGCTACAGACTGCCTTTGGACTCAAAATTCCAACACCAACTCTTGCTGGAATTTTCAGTCTGCTTGCTACCCTGAAATTTCAGTCTTGATAGCACCCTCCATCTTGTAAGCCAGTTCTTTAAATTAGATCTCTTTCTCTCTCTCTCTGTCTCTCTGTCTCTTGCAGAGCTATAGAAAGTGTGCATATATGTATATATATGTATGTATGTGTGCATATATACATACACACATGGAGAGAGAGAGGAAGAAATAGAGAGAGACTACAAACACACACTCATACACACACATACACTTCCTATTGATTATGTTTCTCTGGAGAACTTTGAGTGATATACAGCCTATGCTGTAAGCAACTATAGACTCTCAGAAGGACCAATTATCTCATCTTATGGAAAGTCATTGATAAATCTCCAATTACTACAATGATGGTGTTTGGACACCATGAATATGACCCTGCTTATGCACTTGCTTGTTAAGAAAACTTGAGGTTGAGCAGTTGCCTAACAATGATGGGACAGGGGCAGATGGACTGGTCAGCCTCTAATGCAGTAATTAACTTGCATGCAATTGTTAAATATTAATATCTTTGAGACAATTGTTGATTCACTTGTGAGGAATAACATGGAGATATTGCATACTCTTTAACCAGCTTCTCCCAATAGTAACCTCTTGCAATACCATAGTACAATATCACAACTGGGATAGCGACATTGATACCGTCAAGACACTAAATATTTCCATCACCACACAGTTCCCTCATGTTACCCTTTTATAGAGATATCCTCTTTCCTTTCAAACCCACTCTCTTCCCCTTAACTCCTGGCAGCCACTAATCTGTCCTATACTTTCATAATTTTGTTATGTCAAAAATAATATATATTTCTCTTAAATAAATGCTCAGAGACTACAAGAAATGGGGGATTATGTGAAGAAGCATATCGTGGGAGATATTGGCATTCCTGAGTGTGAAAAAGATAATAAGCCAGGGTTGGATAAGCTATTTGAAGACATAATTGAGGAAAATTTTCCAGGCCTTGCTAAAACTCTAGATATACAGGTTCAAGAAGCTCAAGGATCCCCTGGGAGATTCATAGCAAATAGGAAAACACCACACCACGTAGTCATCAGACTGACCAATATATCCACTAAAGAAACCCTTCTTCGAGCTGTAAGAAGAAAGAAACAAGTAATATACAGAGGAAAGCGCATTAGAATTATGCCAGATTTCTCAACTGAAACCTTACAAGCAAGAGGAGCTTGGGGCCCCATTCTCACTCTTCTGAAACAGAATAATGCCCAGCCTAGAATCCCATACCCAGATAAGCTAAGTTTTCTATATGAAGGAGAAATTAAGACATTCTCAAACAAGGACTGAGGGAATTCACCAAGACAAGACCAGCCGTCCAATAAGTACTAAAAAGAGAGTTACAAATGGATCAGCACAAGAAAGACCCACGAATGTAAAACTACTCAAAAGCTAAAGATCAAATTCCAGCTACCACAATGGCTCAAGAAAGAAAACATAGCAATGAAGTTCTACCCAACAAGCTGAAGAGAAATCTGTCCCAATTATCAGTTCTCTCAATAAATGTGAATGGCTTGAATTCCCCACACAAGAGACATAGACTGGCCCAATGGATGAAAAAACACAAACCAAGTATATTCTGATTCAGAAAATTCACCTGACCTGCAAAGATGCATTTAGACTGAAAATTAAAAAATGAAAATCGATATTTCAAGAAACAGTAGCCAAAAGAAAGCTGGTGTGGCAGTCTCGATTTCCAATAACTTAG
The DNA here is from genome assembly GCA_028534055.1 of Eulemur mongoz. Classification (NCBI taxonomy): domain Eukaryota; kingdom Metazoa; phylum Chordata; class Mammalia; order Primates; family Lemuridae; genus Eulemur; species Eulemur mongoz. Next base: position 6,801,570 of record JAPYYL010000031.1, on the reverse strand, counting down.
TTTTTAAACCAACAAAACTAATAAAAGACAAAGATGGTTACTATATACTGGTGAAAGGCACAATTCAACAAGAAGACATGACTATACTTAATATATATGCACTCAAGTTAGGTGCACCCAGATTCATAAAGCAAACCCTACTTGATCAGAACCAAATGATAGATAACAATACTGTAATAGCTGGAGACTTTAAAAAACCACTGACAGTACAGGATAAATCCTCCAAACAGAAAATAAACAAAAAAATAATGGACTTAAATAGAATGCTAGAACAAATGGGCCTGACTGACATCTACAGGACATTCTACCCAAAATCCACTGAGTATACATTCTTCTCAGCAGCTCATGGGACATTCTCTAAGGTTAGCCATATCCTAGGACATAAAGCATGTCTTAAAAAGTTTAGGAAAATGGAAATTATACCATGCATCCTCTCAGATCACAGCAGAATAAAAGTAATAATGAACCCTACCAGAAATTCTTATTCCTACTCAAAGTCATGGAAGCTAAGCAACCTTCTCCTGAACGATTATTCTATAAGGGAAGAAATCAAGACAGAAATCAAAAGATTCTTAAATTAAATGACAAAGGAGACACAACTTATCAAAGTCTATGGGACACAGCTAAAGCAGTCCTGAGAGAAAAATTCATTTCCATAAATGCCTATATCAAGAAGACAGAAAACTTACAAATAGACAATCTAATGAATAGACTTAAAGAGCTGGAGAAACAAGAAAAGACCGATCCCAAACCCAGTAGAAGGTGAGCAATTACTAAGATCAAATCAGAATTAAATGAAAAGGACAACAAAAAAAGTATAAGGGAAACTAATGAAACAAAAAGGTGGTTCTTTGAAAAGATATACAAAATAGACACACCTCTGGCTAGACTAACCAAGAGCAGAAAAGAAAAATCTCTAATAACCTCCATTAGGAACATGAAAGGAGAAATCATAACTGATGTCACAGAGATACATGATATCATCTATGAATTCTACAAAAATCTTTATGCATACAAATTGGAAAATGTGGAGAAAATGGACAAATTTTTAGAAACACATAGTCTTCCCAGGCTCAACCAGGAAGAAATAGAATTCCTGAACAGACCAATATCAACAACTGAAATTGAAACAGCAATAAAAACCCTTCCCAAAAAGAAAAGCCCTGGTCCAGATAGGTTCACAACTGAATTTTACCACACATAAAAAGAAGAACTGGTGCCCATCTCACATAAACTATTCTCCAATATCAAGAAGGATGGAATTCTCCCCAACACGTTTTACCAAGCAAACATAACATTGATACCAAAACGAGGAAAGGATGCAAAAAAAAAGAGAACTACGGACCAATTTCTCTTATGAACATAGATGCAAAAATTCTCAATAAAATCCTAGCAAATCGAATCCAAGTACTTATCAAAAAAATAATCCACCACTACCAAGTGGGCTTCATACCAGAGATGCAGAGGTGGTTTAACATATGTAAATCTATAAATGTAATTCACTACATAAATACTAGCAAAAATAAAGACCATAGGATCCTCTCAATAGATGCAGAAAAAGCATTTGACAAAATTCAACAACATTTTATGATAAGAACACTTAACAAAATGGGCATAGATGGAACCTACCTAAAAATGATACAAGCCATATATGACAAACCACAGCCAACATCATACTGATTGGGGAAAAACTGAAACCATTCTCACTTAGAACTGGAACCAGACACATTTGCCCACTGTCCCCATTACTTTTCAACATAGCATTGGAAGTCCTTGCAAGAGCTATCAGGCAAAAGTGTAGAATCAATGGAGTCCAAATAGGGAAAGAAGAGATCAAACTCTCACTCTTTGCTGATGATATGATGTTATATCTAGAAAACCCCAAGGATTCAACAAAGAGATTCCTGGAATTGATCAATGAATTCAGTAAAGTTTCAGGATGCAAAATCAATATGCACAAATCAGAGGCATTCATATATGCCAATAACAGTCAAACAGAGAACCACCTTAAGAAATCAGTACCCTTCAAAAATAGTAACAAAGAAAATAAAATACCTAGGAATATATTTAACTAAGGAGGTAAAGGACCTCTATGGGGAGAATTATGAAACACTGAGTAAGGAAATCGCAGAGCATGTAAATAGGGGAAAACCATACCATGCTCATGGATCGGTAGAATCAACATTGTTAAAATGTTTATACTACTCAAAGTGATCTACAGATTCAATGCAATCTCTATTAAATTATTAACATCATTTTTCACAGATATAGAAAAAATAATTTTATGCTTTGTATGGAACCAGAGAAGACCCCGGTTAGCAAATCCATCTTCAGCAACAAAAACAAAATGGAAGGTATTAATTTGCCAGACTTCAAACTATACTACAAGGCTATGGTTCCTAAAACTACCTGGTATTGGCACAAGTGCAGGGACACAGACCAGTGGAACAGAAAAGAAAATCCAACTATAAAATCATCCTCTTATAGCCATGTAATCTTTGACAAAGCAGACAAAAACACATTCTGGGGAAAAGATTATTTAATAAATGGTGCTGGGAAAACTGGATAGCCACATGTAGAAAACTAAAACAAGACACACAGCTTTCACCTCTCAGAAAAATCAAACCATGGTGGATAACAGACTTAAACCTTAGGCCAGAAACTATTAAAATTCTAGAAGAAAACGTGGGAAAGACTCTCACAGACATTGGCCTAGGCAAAGAATTTATGAAGACAACTCCTAAGACAATCACAGCAACAACAAAAATAAATAAATAGGACCTGATCAAATTAAAAATCTTCTGCAGAGTCAAAGAAACAGTCATGAGAGTAAACAGACAACCTACAGAATGGGGAAAAATTTTCGCATACTACACATCAGATAAAGGACTGATAACAAGAATCTATTTAGAACTCAGGAAAATCAGGAAGAAAAAATCGAACAACCCTATCAAAAAGTGGGCAAAGGACATGAAGAGAAATTTTTCAAAATAAGATATAAAAATGGCTAACAAACATTTGAAAAAATGTTCAATATGTCTAATCATGAGGGAAATGCAAATCAAAACCACAATTAGATATCACTTAACCCCAGTGAGAATGGCCTTCACCAAAAAGCCCAAAAACAATACATGTTGGGGTGGATGCAGAGAGACAGAAACACTCATACACTGCTGGTGGGACTGTAAACTCATGCACCCCCTGTGGAAAGCAATGTGGAGATACCTTAAACAGATTCAAGTAGACCTACCATTCGATCCAGCAATCCCATTATTGAGCATCTACCCAGAAGAACAAAAGTCATTCTATAAAAAAGACACCTGCACCCGAATGTTTATAGCAGCACAACTCACAATTTCAAAGATGTGGAAACAACCCAAATGCCCATCAATTCATGAATGGATTAGCAAAATGTGGTATATATATACCATGGAATATTACTCAGCTATTAGAAATAATGGTGATATGGGGTCTCTTTGGTTCTCCTGGAGAGAGTTGGAACCCATTCTATTAAGTGAAGTATCCCAAGAATGGAAAAATAAGCACCACATGTACTCACCAGAAAACTGGATTCCCTCAGTGCACATTTGGTAATAAAACCAATTGGATATCAGACAGAGGTGGGGGCTGGGGGGAGGGGATGGGTGTTTACCTATATGATGAGTGTGATGTGCACTGTCTAGGGAATGGACACACTTGGAGCTCAGACTCGGGGGGATGGGGAGGCATGGGAAATATATATAACCTGAACTTCTGTACCCCCATAATGAGATGAAATAAAAAATAAATAAAGAAAATAAAATGTGATATAAAAATGCCATGGTATATCACTCAGTCATTGAAAGGAATGAAGTAGTAATACATGCTACAGTGTGGCTGAACCCTGAAAATATTATGCTATGTGAAATAAGCCAGACATAACAGTTCACACATATTGTGAGTCCATCTACATGAAATATCCAGAAAAAGTAAATAAAAGATGGAAAGCAGATTGGTATTTGCCGGAGGCTGGTAGGGGCAGGAAATGGAGTGTGACTGCTTAATGGGCATGGGGTTTCATTTGAGGTGATTCAAAGATTTTGTTACTAGATAGAGGGAGTGGCTGCAAAACATTGTGATTTCAGGAAATGTTAATGGATTGTATACTTTAAAATGGTTACTTTTATATTATGTGTATTTCACCTCAATAAAAATAATTAATCAAAGACAAAAAAATAAAAAAAAACCCTGCACATTTGGGAATGATACCAATTGGATATCAGAGTGAGGTGGGGGGAGGAGATGGTGTATGCCTACATGATGAGTGCATTGTGCACAAAATGGGTAAAGGTCATGCTTGAAGGTGCTGACTTGGGGGGTTGTGGAAGGAGGGGATGGGTGTATACCTACATGATGAGTTCAGTGTGCACTATCTGGGGAATGAGCGCGCTTGGAGCTCTGACTCGCGGAGATAGGTGGTACATCGTCAAAATATGTAATCTGGACTTTTGTACCCACATCATAAGCTGAAATAAAAAAAAAATATATAAATGGAATCATACCGTATGTAACCTTTTTGCACTTAGCATAAACTACGGTCTGAATGTGTCCCCCCCAAAAAAAATTCATATGTTGAAATTTAATTGACAGTGTGATGCTATGCAAAGGTAGGTCCTTCAGGAGGTGGTTGAGTCATTAGGGTGGAGCCCACATGAATGGGATTAGTGATCTTATAAAAGAGGTTAGAAGGAGCAGTTTTCTTCTTCTGCCATGTGCTAACACAACAGGAAGCACCGTCTATGAAGCAGAGAGCCTTCACCGGATATCAAATCTGCTAGCACCTTGATCTTGGACTTCCCAGCCTCTAGGACCATGAGAAAATAATTTTCTATTATCTATAAATTACCCAGTCTAAAGAAATTTATTGCATTATAGCTGCCTGAATGGACTAAGACAGTATTCTCTTGAGGGGTTGCATATATCAATAGTTTCTTCCTTTTTATTGCTAAGTATAATGGTATTCTATGCATTGATCTACCATGGTTTGTTTAACAATCACCTCATTGAAGGTGATTTTTGCTATTTTCAGTGTTTGTCTATCATGAATAAAACTGCTATAAACATTTATGTACAGGTTTCACTGTGATCACACATATTAATTTTTCTGGGACAAATGCCCAAGTGTGAAATCTGACTTGTATGTTAGTTGCATGTTTAGTACATTTAATCAATAGGCTTTAATTTTTAGAACAGTTTTAATTTATAGAAAATTGAGCCGACAATACTGACAGTTCACAATACCTTCATCCTCCAATATAGTTTTCCTTATTATTAACTTCTTATGTTAGTGTGGTAAATGAGTTACAATTAATGAACTAACATTGATAAATTATCATTAACAAAAGTCTATTGTTTACGTTAAGGTTCACTTTTTGTGTTGCTCAGTTCCATGGTTTTGGAAAAATGTATAATGGCATTCATCCACCATTCCAGTATCACATAGAATAGATTCACTGCCCTGATGAACTCCTTCTGCTCTGTCTAGTCACTCCTACCCCTTCTCCCTGAATCCCTAACACCACTGATCTTTTTATTATTGCAATAGTTTTGTCTTTTCTAAAATGTCATATAGGTGGAATCACATAGGGTGCAGACTTTTCAAACTAGCTTCTTTCACTTAGCAACATACGTTTGAAATTCCTCTTTTTTTCATGGCTTGATAGCTCATTTTTTAAAAATTGCTGAATGGTATTTTTATTCTGTCGTATGGATGCACCACAGTTTGTTTATTCATTCACCTATTGAATATCATGGGATATTGTGCTTGCTTCCAACTTTGGGATGAATTAAGTTGCTATAAATATTTGTGTGCAGGTTTTTGTATGGAGGTAAATTTTCAGCTACATAGAGTGAATATCTAGGTGTGTCTTGCTGCATCCTATAGTAAAGCCATGGTTAGCATCATAAGAAACTGTCAAACTGTCTTTCAAACTGGTGTACCATTTTGCATTCCTACCAGCAATTAATGGATATTCCTATTGCTCAGCATCCTCACCAGCAATTGTTATTTTCAGTGTTTTCCATTTTAGACACTGTATAGGTGTAGTGATATTTCATTGTTGTGTAAACTTGTAAATGCCTAATGATAAATGATGTTGAACATCTTTTCATGTGCTACTTTTCCATTTCTATATCTTCTTTGACAAGCTGTCTTTTCAGATCTTTTGCCTATTTCTAAACTGGTCATTTGTTTTCTTACTGTTGAGCTACAAGAGTTCTTTGTATATTTTGGAAAAAAGTCCTGTATCAGATATGTATTTTGCAATTATTTTCTCTCAGTCCATGGCTGGTCTTTTTATTCTCATGACAGTGTCTTTCACAGAGCAGAAGTTTTTAATTTTAATAATGTCTAACTTATCAATTTTGCCTCCATGGTGGAACAGCAGTCCAGTTTCCCCATGCTAGTCCATATCAGTCACCCCAGGCAACACAGCAGCTCTTAGCCTGTTGAGTCAGAGACATGAAGAGCCCAAAGTGACTGGTGGCAGTCTTCACTTCCAGTTGAGTGGAATCACTGTTGTGTCTCCTGGAGACAGCATTCCTCCACCCAAAACTAAGACTTCTAGGCTACAAGAGCATAAGGATGTTGTGAGAACAGGAAGCAAAACATTTGCTGGTAGGTCACTAGGGGTAAGGTGAGTGATGCCACACCACATTCCACCCCTTAATTCCTGGACCTTTGAATACTGGCTGTGACAGAAACCACACCATATATTGGATATTGATTCAGAGACTATACAGCCTTCTTGAGAACTGCAGCCCTGCAAAGTATTGTCACCTACTTGGTACTGTTAAATATGACTTCAAAAGGCCATTACCCTGTTATTTTTCACAAATATATTTGTTTCTCTATCTACACATATACACATATATAGCAAATACCTTTATTTCCTTTCCTCCTTTATTGCCTTATTATGTAATATACATGTGTTGACTTCATACCAGTATTTAAGTATTGTTGATTTTATGTAATATTATTTAAGTTATGGGATATCAGCACAAGAAAAATGTCATTGAAGGAACTTGTCTCCTCTTCTGGGGAAACAATTAGTATAATTCCCTTTGTGTGCACGACAGTTGTATTATGTTAGGCAGAATCACGAACTTGCCATTGTCTTTATTTGGACCTTAGGAATGGTCTAATCAGCTGCCTATGGGTGCCAAGTAGAGACAGGTTTGACTGGTGATGGTTAATTTTATGTACTGACTGGGCTGGGCTCAGATAGCTGGACAAACATTGTATATGAATGTGCCTGTGAGGGTGTTTTTGAAGGAGGTTGGCATTTCAGTCCATAGACTGAGTAAATAAGATCACCCTCACCAATGTGGCAGCCACTGAGAGCCTCCACAGAACAAAAAACGTGGAAAGAGGATGAATTCTCTCAATTTCCGAGCAAGGATGTCCATCTTCACCTGTTTCCAGACCACTGATCTCTGGGTGGTTGGACCTGCAGACTCCAGGACTTACACCAGCAGCTCTCCTGCTCCCTGCTATCCTTTCTTCTATTTCTGTGGAGAACGCAGACTATTGCAACATGTAGGTCACTATCTAAACAGCACTATCCTTAACCTAAACCCATGGCCTGAAGCGACCCCTGTTTATGGAGCTAAACCTCAGGTCCAGCCGTGGCCCCTGTCCAGACAGACAGTAGGATATTTTCCTACTGCCCAGTGGACACCTCTATGCAGATGGGCTAGAGCGACTCACCATCTACACAGTCCCCACTCACCTAATCCTCCCCACTCTTCCTCATCCCATCACGACCGACTCTCCCTCCTTCCCCCTCCCCTTCAGCTAAGGAAGCGCCTTCTGCCTATTCAGCAGCCCCAAAAGTCAGATCATTAAACATTCTCACCATCATTTCACAGACCCCGACTTCCTAAAACTCTCACATGTGTCTCCACCTCATCCCCCTCCCCACATCGAAAGAATTAAGTAACTGCTCCCTTCTTTTTTCATGTGTTGTTTTTCCTCAATAGATGTTCAATAACTGTTTGCTGGATCAATGAATGAATGGATCAAATCCCATTGGCCGATTCAAAGTGTGGAGCCTGCCCCCGGCGTGGGCCTTCTGCCTTCATGGAAGTCACATGCCACAACTGCTCATCTGACATCAGATTTCCCCTGGACTGTTCCTGAGAGTGTCATCGTGGACGTCTCCTCCCCAGGCACAATCACCATCTTGGAGGTGTGGATGCTGCCAACAGGATGGCGCCTGATGCTTCCTGCACTGGGCCTCACACTTCCCCATCAGTGTGACAAGGAAGGGTGCCACCTCCTTTGTCACGGCACATCAACAGCCAGTCCCTCATTGGCAGAGTCTGGGGTGATTAACCCCAGGGCATCTTTCCTCCAGTTTCCCCTCCAAGCAGCCGCACTGTTGCCTTCCCCTGCCCAGTGCACTTCCAGGCCTGTGTCACTTGTAGGTATTGGTCACCAACACACCCACCTGTGTAGTGGAGTTTGAGAGGTCCCAGAGTACACAGGGGATGAAACCCCGGTCCCCACAGATGTCCAGACAGCTCCCAACCTGGGACCCTGGCCAGGGTGCACTGGACCACTTGAGGTTTCAAGGGACTTGAGAGGTCTCACTCAGAGTGATGCAAGGTGCCTGCTAGGCTCTTGCTGACAGAGTTGGGCTCTCCTAAGGGGGCTGGGGTGACTGCATCCACCCAACAGGCCTGCCCATTCAGATCCCACTGCAGCTTCCAGGTGAGGATGAATGATGGGCCCCTGATTTCCCAAGCCCTTTCATGGGTCTTCTCCTGTACTCCCTCCTCCTTGCCCCTACCCTCCCTCTGGTCCTTCCCCACTGGCCTGAGCTCTGGAGGCAAAGCTCTGAGTTCCAGCCTGCCTGGGGATCTGTCGCCATGGCTTTGCACCATGTCTCTCTCCTGGACTCTGGCCACCACTGTCCTCGGGATCCCTCCAGCACCCCTCACTCACTGAAGTGTCCTTTCTGTTCTCCTTCTCTGGGTCCTGGTAACTCTAACCAAATATTTCCTTCTCGAAAGGAAAAGTTACGCTGGAATTTCAGATACTTATAACAAGTCTAGAGGAATGTTCTTACTCAGGACATCACTGCCTGAATTCAGCTTCATCTAGGGGAGGAATTAACCTAATCAGAGACAGTGGAGATGCAAATTAAAATAACAGTGAAACGATATTTCTTCACCAAATTTTATTCATAATTTTCACCAAAATTTGAAAGATTGATAAAATAAGATATTTGTTAGCATGTAGAATTTTCACATATATTTTTGAGAAAATACATTGGTACAGTATTTTTGGAATAAAATTTTGACAATATTTGTAAAAAGTTGAACTATTCGTACCATTTCCTCTTTCAGCCAATGTCCATGTGAATGTACCTTCCTTATTAGAAAACATGTGTATTTGACCAAGAATTTCAAGTTCAGAGATATTATTTCAGTTCCATAATCAGAGCAACAAATGGAAAACAGCTTACATGTTAATCAGGAGAAGAAAGGTTTAGTTAACTGTGACACACAGCTACTTTACAGTTCTAGGGAGCTGTTACAAAAGTGAGGGTGCAAGGTCCTGCACCGATCTTATTAAGTGGCAAAAGCATGCACTAGATCTATATATACATCATACCTGTGGGCATTTAACACCACTGTATGTTTTCATAGTACACCTATGTCTAAAAAAACCCTAGAATAAGGCTTAAAATAATGCACACCATATTACTATGAACAATAGTGGTGACCTCTGGGGAGGGGACTGAAATGTAGATGAACTTAGTAAAGAGAAGAATAGTGATTTATCTATATTCTTGGAAGTTTTTGTAAGAATAATATGGGAACTATTCCTTTTCAACTGAAATATCTAAATAAGCTTGACACCAAAAATAGTAGCTGTGTATTATTGAAGTAACCACAAGGTCATGCAACAAACTCTGAAATTTGAATGGCTTAACGCAAGGAAAGCTTATTTTTCATACATATAAATTCTTGTGTGGTTTGTCAGGGGCTCTCAAGTGACCCAAGGGCCCAGGCTGCTTCTCTTTGTGACTCCCCCATCTCACAGGGAGTTGCCTTGCTTTCCAATGAATGGAGGGGGAACACGAGGAAATAACGCTCTGGCTCTCCAGTTCCGGGGTGGGACAGACAAGGCCTCTGCTCATGACCCAGTGAAAAAGGATAGTCACATGACCCTTCCTCATTACAAGTGGAGTGCTCTGTTCCCATGTGTCCAGGAAGGAGAGGAAGACATGATGTGTAAGAGCACTTAAAATCCTTTCCACAAACTGTTACATAGTAGGTACTCAACAAAAAGCAATGGCTACAACATGTTATGACAACACCCTTCAATGCTGGGAGGAGTTTCTGGGAAGGACAGACTTTGCCAAAGCTCTCCAACTTTTTCAAGTACCTACTACATGACAGGTGCTTTAAACTGCAGGGTCACATGTAGTTTTCCAAGGATCCTGTAAGTGTTAGCAGGAAGGCTTTGCCTTCTTCACTCAATGGCACTTTTCTGCACTATCCTTTAGAGCACAATCTGTCATCCCAGTAGGCTCAGGACTTTCTCTTTCCTTTTGACATAAGGGGCAAAATCTTAACCTGTGAGTCTCCGCTACCCTCTGCATGACTGAAGATCTGCACAGGATGTCCTTAGACACATTGAAAGCCAAGAATTTCCTATGGGGCAGATACATAGAGCAGAAGCAGTGGAAGGATGGTTATTCCTTCATTTTTAATCTGAGCAGGCCTGTCTGCTAGGGAACTACTTTTTACTTCTTAGGAGAATAACCGAGTTTCAGGAATTCAGCTTCGGGAGATATATGCTTCATGATGATTTCCATAGTCTTTCCTCATTTACCAATATAAAGGAGATGCTTGCAGTCCTATAAACAGTGAATGACTGTTCCTTCCTCTCTGCATCCACACCAGCATCTATTGTTTTGGAACTTTTTTTTTTTTTTTTTTTTTTTTTTTTTTTTTTTTGTTGAGACAGAGTCTCACTTTGTTGCCTAGGCTAGAGTGAGTGCCGTGGCGTCAGCTTAGCTCACAGCAACCTCAGACTCCTCGGCTTAAGCGATCCTACTGCCTCAGCCTCCCGAGTAGCTGGGACTACAGGCATGCGCCACTATGTCCGGCTAATTTTTTCTATATAGATTTTTAGTTGTCCATATAATGTCTTTCTATTTTTAGTAGAGACGGGGTCTCGCTCAGGCTGGTCTCGAACTCCTGACCTTGAGCAATCCACCCGCCTCGGCCTCCCAGAGT
>JAPYYL010000031.1:6740551-6789778 GCA_028534055.1 Eulemur mongoz | reverse complement strand
AGCTGGGACTACAGGCATGCGCCACTATGTCCGGCTAATTTTTTCTATATAGATTTTTAGTTGTCCATATAATGTCTTTCTATTTTTAGTAGAGACGGGGTCTCGCTCAGGCTGGTCTCGAACTCCTGACCTTGAGCAATCCACCCGCCTCGGCCTCCCAGAGTGCTAGGATTACAGGCGTGAGCCACCGCGCCCGGCCTGTTTTGGAACTTTTTGATGAAAGCCATTCTCACAGGGGTTAGAAGATATCTCATTGCGGTTCTGATTTGCATTTCTCTGGTAATCCACCATGACCAAATAGATTTCATCCCAGGGATACAAGGATGGTTCAACATACATAAATAGATAGAAAAATTCATAAAGATTTTAAAAGCCTTCTTTCAGTTAGTAATAAAGTAAGTAAACAAACAACGAGAAAACAAAGTCAGAACATCTAGAGAAGACTTGAACAACTATCAATAAGCTTGGCTTAATAGACATTTATAGAACACTAAACCCAAACACAGAAGAATATGCATTTTTTAATTGCACATTAAGCATTCACCCTGATTAGCCATAAAGCAAGTCTTAATAAATTCAAATAATTAAAAATTGGACCTTATAAAAATTTTAAACTTCTTATCAGAAGATGAATAGCCAACCTACATACTGGGAAGAAATATTTGTAGTGTTTATATCTGACTAAGGATCTGTATCCGGAGTATATAAAATACTCCTAAAACTCAGTAATAAGAAGGAAACACAATTTTAAAAAGAGCACAAAACTTGAACAGATACTTCATCAAGAATGGCCAATAAGCACTTGAAAAAGTGATCACCATCATTAGTCACCAGGGATATGCAAATGAGATGGCCCATAAAATAGTTAAAATTGAAAAGACTGACAATACCAAGTGTTGATGAGCATGGAGAGCAATTGGAACTCTTCTGGAAAACTGTCAGAAAATATTTCATAAAGTTGAACTTAGCCTCCCACTTCTAATCAGTTATCCACCAGAAATAAAAAATATATACCCATAAAAACACTTGTGCAAGCATGCTCACAACAGTTTTATTCAAAAAATCCCCAAGCCAGAAACAACCCGAAAACCAACCAACAAGGAGAATGAATAAACATGAAATACTGCTCACCAACAAAAGGAACAAACTAATGCTGCTAATGGGCTCTGCAGACGTGGGGGTGGGGAGAGATGGCATGGTAGGGATTGGCTTTCGTAGGGGCTCAAAAAGTCTTCTAAAGTGAGAGAAATATTCCGTATCTTGGTGGGTATGTAGGTTACATGGGTGTGTACATTTGTCAAAATCAATTGAACTATACTCTGAAAATCTGTACATATCTCTATAAATAATAAAAAGAGAAATCCTTTTTGGAAAAGAAAAAAAAATATAAAGGAGATGCTATGAACTGAACTGTGTCCCCTCGCCCCAAATTTATATGTTGAAGTCCTGAGGCCCAATGTGATGTATGTGTAGATGGGGCCTTTCAGAAGTAATTAGGGTCAAATGAGATCATAAGGATGGGGCCTTTATGATTGGATTAGTGCCCTTATAAGAAGAACATCAGAGAGCTTCCATGCTCGCTCTGTCTCTCTCTGCCATGTGTACACACAGAGAGGGCAACTGTCCACAACTCAGGAAGATAGGCTTCACCAGGGATTAAATCTTCCAGTATCTTGATCTCAGACTTCCTAGCCTCCACAACTGAGAGGAATAAATATCTGCTGTTTAAGCCTCACAGTCTATGGTATTTGGTTATGGCAGTCTAAGCTGATTAATATGAGAGGCTTTGGTTTTTGACCACCACCTCGGAAAGCGCTTTAATCTATGTATGTGCTCAGTGGCCAGTTTCATATAAGGCACCCCTCTAAAATCCTATTGTAAATATCAGGGGGGTGGTTTAAAATCTTTCCCTCTAACTTCAGGGTTATAACACAGAAACTGGTAAATTATGGGCCAAATCAGACTCTACTCAGCAGCTTATTTTGAAAATATTTGGGGAATGTGTTGAAGACATCCAACAGGATGATCAGGTGTCTAAAGTTCACTACTCAAAGTCAAAGGGACCTTTGCTATCAGAGGGGCTCCAGGGTAAGGGAGAGGGACAATTAAGGGCCTTCTGCAGAGTGTAGAAATACTCTATGTCAGGGAAAAGAGGTGACTCAGGGCAGTGCCACTGGTGGCAGGGCACAGCCTTAAGAGGATGCAGCCACAGAGAGCTGTGCAACAGGCCACATTCCAGAGTTAGACAGGCAGGCTCGCAGGACAAGACTCAGGAAAGGGCACGATAATGTAGTAAAGTACTGGTACTGCACAAAAATGCTGGCATCTGGGCATGTTTGGCTCTCAATGAACCACATACAATCCTTAAATTGTATTTGTTCACATTGCCATCGTCCTTGCCTTAGTCATTGCAGGCTGCCATAAGGAAATACTATAGAGCGAGAGCTCCAACAACAGACATTTATTTTCTCATAGTCCTAGAGTCTGGAAAGTCTGAGACCAGGGTGCCAGGGTAGTGGGTGTCTGGTGAGGACTTTCTTTCTGCCTTATAGATGAAAACCTTCTCTGTGCGTCCTCACATGGCAGAGAGAGATAAAAAGAGCAAGCTAATTCTCTGGTGTCTCTTCTTGTAAGGGAACTAATCCCATCATGAGGGCTCCACCCCCATGGACTCAACCAAACTGAATTACCTCCCAAAGGCCCTATCACCAAAGACCATCACATTGGGGCTTAGGGCTTTAACGTGTGTATTTTGGGTGACCCATTTTATTCCATAGCAGATTTTTGGGACTCCTTTAAGTACCTGGACCACAGTCCTTGATTATTTGTGTGAGAAACATTATGGAATCATGAGAAGAGCAATGAAGCAAGACCAAGGTCTGCTTTAGGTTGGGAGAAGTGGGAATGGTGTGGACTCTAGATGAATTCAGACCATGTGTATTACTTTTTTTGGACTGCCATGACAATGTGTCATGGATTGGGGGGTTTAAACAACAGAAATGAATTCTGTCATTGTCCTAGAACCTGGAAGTCCATGATCAAAGCGATGGCAGGGTCGGTTTTTTCTGAAGCCTCTTTCCTTGGTTTTGGAGATGGCTGTCTTCCCTCTGTGTTTCCACAGTGTCTTCCCTGTGTGTATGTCTGTGTCCTAATCTCCTCTTTTCATAAGGACCCCAGTCATTAAAATAGAGGCCACCTCATATTACCTCAATGACTTCTTTAAAGACCGTATCTCCAAATACAGTCACAGTCTGAGGCACTGCGGTTTAGGGCTTCAGGATATGCATTTTTGGGCAGACACCATTCCGTCGATAGTGGCAGGGGACCTAGTCCTGACCCCGTTGTTTACTAGCCACGTGGTTATGGGAATCTACCAAGCCCTGTGAGCCTGAGGTTCTTCATCTGTGAAATAGGTTTGATAGGATCTGTCTGGTAGGACTGTTGGAATGTGTGCAATGTATGTAAAGCACCTGACACAGTGTCTGACGTATGTTAGATCTTTCCTGATTGACAGTTATTTGCATTACTAGTATATTTGGACCTCAAATCCTACTACATTTACCTCTGGGAATTTTGTTTTTCTAGTGTCGTTATTATCTAGGAAACCTCTGAGAATGCAGCACAATAGGACAGGGAATTCCAATTGAGCCAAAAATGTTGCTTCATGGATAAAACTCAGTAAAAATTCCCTCCTAGATGATTTAGTATTTAATTTGGGTGTGGAGAAGCCTTCCCACCTGGATACAGCTCAAAGCTCCTGGCATCTGAGTCAAGGATCAACTTCTTCCCTCCCTCCCAGATGCTTTTCCAGTCAAACTGCTATTTTCATCCATTTCATCACCACTTCAAATCTAACGCTTTACAATTGGCCAAATTATACTAGATGTAACCTAATTAAAATGCCATTTTTGTAGTGTCAGCTCTGGCTCTCCCAACCAGGCAGATGTGCACCTGGACAGTGGCTGGGGGCCTCCCTTCATGGGAGATTCACCCTAACTCTCAAGAAATCCCTGCAGAGAATGATTATCGATCACCTGACTGTGGTACTGTGTTCAGCCACAATGGGACAAGAGAACAGTACACTTTCCACACCCACCCCAGCTGGAGATTCCTCTCTGCTTTGCTCAGCATCCAGAAGGAACTGCTCAGGGCAGTTCTCCCTTCCAGGCTTTGCTTTCACCGCTAAGTCATGAGTCACATGGTCTGACAGTCTGGCCCTACCACCACCCAGCTTCATTACAACCAACTCCTACAGAAGGAACTGAAGTTTCCCCAAGCCCCAAACCGCCCTGGATCAGGGCACTCACACCCCACTGCTCTCAGCAGAAGCACCACCCTTCAACACTTCCCTCACTTGTTCTTTAGGACTTAGAGGACATCTCACTGCCTTAATTATATGACTGCAACTCCCAGACTCTCTACTTCTATGGGCATGGGTGGGTCTGTCTTACCCTAGTGTCTCCATTAACCCAGGGAATTTCAAAGGGCAGTTGGTCAAAGAATATTTCGGAAACAAACGTGCTAGTGAGCAGTGGCTCTTATTTATTGAGATTAAATTTCCTCTATGTTCTCAAATAAGCCAAGCATATTCACATACACTCATACATTTTAATTTTATAGATAATCACGTGAAAAAGGATAAGATGGCAAGAAGGAAGTGTCTTTAAATATTATTTCTCTATTTTGTAACTCCATATATTTAAATGCAAAGTTCTTTCACATTTCCAAGAAAATTTCTATTGCAATGACATTCCAATTCCACCTCGTTCCGAGAAGCAAAATCAAACGAAGGCAATCCCATTTCTTTTACAAAATGGAAAACTCTTACTTTTGATAAGCAAAATTACATGTGTGATCAATATCATTCCCCAACTTAGATGCTGAAGCTAATTAAATCTTCTATGACAATGAAGAAACTTTGAAAAATTCCAAAAGGTAAACAAAGATCAATATGCAAAACACCCAAATGTAACAGGGACACAAAATGTTATGCAGTGATGGTTTCTCCAAGCTACTGGGGCCCTCCACTTCTTTAAACACTGACTGCTCTCTTTGAACACAGAGTAAAGAAAGGACTCATTTCTCAGGGGGCTGGAAGAGCTGCTGGAAGGGGACCTGGATGTGCACTGGTCCTGCCCCACCCCCATTGGCCCTGGTGGCAGCTCCTGCTCACTCTCTCTCTACCTTATCTAGCAAAGCGTCTTCATACAGGATTGGAAAGCATCTAGGATCTCTCCGATTGAGCTTGGCCACACACTCCAGGACTTTCATCTTACTGGTTTCAGCATGGGCTCTCGGGCCCCACAGGAACTCATAACATTCAGGATCACTGTTGCGCACCTGCCGGTACTCCAAGTGCCTTTCCTTCACCCAATTCTGGGTGTTGAGCTTCCAGGGCTCCCCGTACATGTAATGCTCACACCCAGCAGGCACCCCCATGACACCTAGTGCTTCCCCGATGACCTTCTTCCGGGTGCAGTTGCCCTCCATGAAGATCACACCCAGGATCATTATCAGGAGGCCGGCCTTGGGAAATCTCAGACTATCATTCAGGTCCTCACTGTAGGTGAGGCCCAGGGCAGTGACAAGGACATAGGAGTGGTTGGCAGGATCCACTTCCTTCACATCAATGCCAAAGACCAGCTGCATGCACTTGGAGGCTTTCATGAAGATCTCAGTGAAGTGGTCTTGGTAATCTCTGATGACAATATTCAGCATTTCTGCCTCGGTGATCAACTCCTTTATTCAATATTTGAGGAGAAGGAAATAAACCAAATCAGACATCTTCTCTTCCAGCTCCTCTTGCAGCACAGATGCAGGGACTGCATGGTCCTGGGAGGTGCTTAGCCCCTCCTCCTTTTCAGTGATGGATCCATGATAGGAGTAGTGCTCCAGAGTGGAGGCCAGGCCAGTGGGGGAGGATGAGGCTACCTGAGGACTCTGGGGAGGACCCAGTGTTGCAGTGGCAACATCCTCCAGGTTGCCTGGGGTCACAATAGAGGAGGAGGCAGCTGTCCCCTCCTCCTGACCCCTGGGAGCCTGTGCACCCACCAGGCCTGGACCTCTGTTTGGGCCAGGAGGCCTTTCTTAAGCCTGCAGAGCTGACTCCTGTGATGGTGGCATTGGCGCCGAGGCATCATGGCTCTTGTCAGTGTCAGCAATCAGGATTGTGGGCAGCAGTTGGACGATGGGGACCCACAGACCTGGGAAGAGAATGAGCATGTCAGTGGCCTCAGTGAGAACGACATCCTGGGGGCTCTTACAAAGTGCAACCTACAGGCCTTCTCATTAGGTGATGCCCTGGGGCCTCCCAGGGCTCTTCTCCTCCTGGTCAGCCTGTCCCTGGAGTACATAAACATGAAAAGGAGATGTCTTCTCAGGTGCAGCTGGACTACAGAGTGTGAGGCTCCAGGGCTGATAGTGGGTGGGTGGGGCCAGGCACTATGGGTTCCTCTCTGTCCTGGGAAAAGAAGAGCCTCTGGCACACATTCAGAGTGTGTACCTCACCTTGAATCCTGGCATGGCTTGGGCCTCCTCTGCTCCACGTCCTGAGGTCACTGCCTCACACCAAGGTCTCACTTTGGGTTCCTGGAGCCCCTGTAAGGGGAAGTGAGGGGCTATGATGCTGCAGATACACTCATAGCCCTGGTACCCCCAGTTCTGTCAGGAGTGGGGGCCAGGCTTGTGAGTTCCCCACCATTCTGGGGTGGATGCTCACCTGCGTGCTCACTCAGGGCCCTCACCTTTTGCCTGGAGGGCCCTAGACCCCACCATTCTGCTGGCCTGAGAAACTCTCAGAACAAGAGCTCACATCCCTGATGCAGAGCAGAAGGCAGTGAGAGGGCCCCACATCTCCCAGGGATGACTGCAGGGGCTGGGTCAGACTCTTCTGGGGTGAGGGTTCCCTCAACCCCCCCTAAGGGTATATACCTTTAATCCCGACAGGGCCTTGACCCACCTCTGCTGACTTGACATGGTCCCTCTGACCTCAGGCCAAACTCTAACTCCTGTGTATGCCCCTCCCCCACTGTGGCGAGAGCCAAAGCTTGCCATGTCTTGCTGTTCCCAGCTGTACTGTCAGGGGGCTAAAAACAGAGAAGCCAGGCTCTGTGGGGTCCCTTCTTTTCTGGGTGGATAAGTACTTTCAGTCTTCACTAAGCATACTTATCTTGACTTCTGACAAAACCTGGGACTCCTCCCTCAGCTAATGTGAGGCTGCACCACTGAGAACCAGGTTCTGTCCTCCTTAACATGCTCCCCAGTTGGAAGTCTGGGGCCAGAACATGTGGTCACCCATGCTTGGGTCCTCCCACGGCTAACAACTGGCATAGGGCATGGATGGGCTCTCTCTATCGGGGGTATGAGAACCCCTCACTCATCCCTTTGTGTCCTCATGTTGATGATGCCTAGCAGGCCTGGGACTCTTTCCTGTGCCGACCTGGAGCTCCCACCCTCAGACCAAATTTGTAACCACACTCAGCCCCTTCAGGCAGTAGTGAGGGAGAATCAGGTCTGGCCACCCTGCCTGGAGCTTCCAGGGATGACTGTGGGGACAGGGCATTTCTGTGAGGTCTCCACTGTTCTGGAGTGGGGTACCCCTAGTCTTACCTCACACCAAGGTGTTCACCTTTCTTATGGCTGTAAAGAAGCATGGATGTACAAAATGTGGCCACCCTGCTCAGGGTCTCCCAAGGATGAAAGTAGGGGCAAGGTTGGGGCTCCTCTGTCCTGGGATCCTGGGTCTCCATCCACCTCTTGTCTCCCAGTAGGGTCTGGGCATATCCCTCTGCTCACCTGAGGCCATGCTCACTATACCAAGCCCCTACCCTCCCTTAGATATGGAGGTGGCTGTCAAGATGCACATGCCAGGCCACCCTACATTGGGCCTCTGAGGGCTGATGGCAAGGACAGGCATCTGTGGGGTTCCCCCCATCCTGAATGCAAAGCCTCCCTCCGCTCCTTCTTATCTCTGTGTTCTTATCTTGGCTGTCTTGTACAGCCTGAATCCCTTCCACTCACACCAAGGCCCTTACTTCTCTCTAACCCCTGAGGTGTAAGTCAGTGGCCCCCACACCCCGGGCCATCCCAGCGGTGACATTCGGGGTGAAAGGGGATGGGCGATGGGAGACCTCAGTCCTCCCTCAGGGTCCTGACCTTGATGCCTGGCAGAGCCTAGATGCCTCCCTCCATGTCCTTGATTCAGGCCCAGGTCACAGCAGGCTCTGACTCCCAGAGTCCCCTAAATCCTAAGGGTTAGAGACTCAGCCTGACAAGTCTGTCCCAGGGTGGTCCACAGCTGACAACAGGAGCAAAGGTGGATTATTTTGGAGTCCCTCTACCTGGGATGGGCCCCCTCTTTGTCCACCCTCATCATCTCACTTGACTCCTCACAGAGCCTGGGCCCTGTCCCCTCCACGGACGTGAAGCCTGACACTCAGACCAATGGCCTAGCCTCTCTCAGCCCAACAGATGGACGTCAGTGGACATCAGATCTAACCCTCCTTCCTGGCTTCCCGGGCTGAGAGCAGGGACGGAGCTGGATTAGTTGGGGACCCTCTAGGTGGGGGTCCTCTCAGTCCACCCTCTACATCTCACCTCACTGCTAACAGATCCTGGGCACACTCCCCTCTGCCGATCTGAATCCTGCCCCTCATGCCAACTGCCTCCCCACTGTCAGCCCCCCAGATGGACATCAGTGGACATCACAGGCGCCCGCACAACTGGGCTTCACCATGCTTCCCCGAGCTTCTCCAGGCTGACAGGTGAGGCAGATCTGGATTATTTGGGGACCCTCTACTAGAGGGGGATCCCCTCAGTCTCCCCTCAGCATCTCACCTTGATTCCTCACAGAACCTGGCCCCTCTCCTAATGGTCAAACGGAAGTCTGGACCTCAGACCAACAGCTTTGCCTGTCAGCCCTCCAGACACAAGTAAGTGGACGTCAATTCCAGCTCCGAACCTGGGCTTGGCAGGGCTGACAGCATGGACACGGATGGACTGTCGGGCCCCCTATGGTGATGTGGAAGAGCCTGGATCTCACCCTCTACGGACCTCAGTTGACCCTGTGTAACATCAGCATGTGACTCCAAGAGTCCCTTGTGTTCTAAACAGGAAGGGCTCAGTCTGACAAGTCCATCCCAGGGGAGCCCAGGGCTGAGAGCAGGGGCAGAGCTGGATTATTTGGATCCCTCTACCTGTAGTGGGGACCTCCTCAGCCCTCCCTCAGCATCTCACCTTGACTGTGAACAGATACTGGGCCCTCTGCCCTCCACCGAGCTGAAGTTCCTCATACCAAGGCCCTCACCTCTGTCAACCCCTGAGGCAGAAGTCAGTGGATATCACTGATGGCAGAGGCAGGGATGGGGCCCTTCTGTGCTAGGGTCCAGGGTTCCCCTACTCCTCCTTCAGTGTCTTACCTTGACTGCCAGCAGAACCTGGGACTACGTCCGCACTCCAGTGGGATCTCCCACAGCTGACCACTAGCACACTGCTTGGGCCCCTTCCATTCTGGATTCCAGGGATGCCTTGGTCCCCCCTCAGGGCACTCACCTTGATTCTACCAAGTCATGTGACACCTCCCTGGGCTTACCTGAGTATGCTCCAGTAGACTAAGGCTTACTCTACCCTAAATGCCCTGAGGCAGAATTTCACCGATACAGGTCAACACCTGTATTGTCGAGAATTCAGGGAGTGGTCAGCCTGACAACTCTGCCTGGAGTCTTCCAGGACTAACATGGCAGAGATGGATTATTTGGGACTCCTATGTTCTGGGGTGAGTGGACACCTCTGTTCTCACTCATGAGAGCCCTCATCTTGGCCCTTGGCTCCATGTTTAAATGCTCTGTGTGAAATGTGCTCTCCCTTCCATGTTGGACCATTTGTCTAGCTGCAACCATTGTAAAATATGACTCCAAGTCCCAGGCTAGATGTTACATGGGAGCTGTTGCATCCTTGAACAAGGGTGACCAGTTGCATATGTAGTGTTCTCTTATTCAAATCTCTTCTGTATCTATGTTTTGTACAATTTTATTTAACTTCCATTGTTTATGCTTTTTTCCTTTAGTCATTGATCCTACTTGGAAAAATGTCTACTTTGTATTTTCAAAGAATTGTGTTTTGTCAGTTATCTCTACTGTTATCTGCTTCATTATTTTATACCTTTTACTAACTTAAGTTTCATATGGTATTTATTAATTATATTCTTGAACTGTGCAGCTATTTTAAATATTTTTATTGTCTCATATACTTAGGGCTATTTCCCTCTGGGTATCACTTGGGCTGTATCATACACTTAGTGTTATATAGTTTTATGTGTATGACTTGAATATTTTACTAGTTGAATATATTATTCTGTTAATTATGCTATTAAAATTTTTAATTATTATCCCCAAATGAGTGGTGTAAAATTATTTTTGAGAAGACTGTGAAAAAGACAATATAAATAGATTGTCACTTGGAGGAGCTTTCCGGTTCCAAGGGCATTTTTTTTTAACTTTTTTTTTCTGATGAACAATTTTTGCCTTTATTTTTTTCCAGAAATTCATGTTTATTATTATTTTTATTATATTTATTTTTTTAATTTTTTTTTATTCCTGCTTATTATGCGGGTACAAAATTTCAGGTTACATATGTTGCCCATGTACCACCCATCCCCCTGAGTCAGAGCTTCAAGTGTGTCCATTCCCCATACAGCACGCATTGCACTCATCATGTAGCTAAACCCCATCCCCTCCCCCACTCCCATCCCCCCGAGTCAGCACATTCAAGCGTGACCATTCCACTTTTGTCATTAGTTATAGAACAGTTTTAAACATGTTTAAATGCTGTTGACAGAGTTGGGTTTATTGCAGGAATGCAAAGAAGTTTAACACTGGAAGATCAATCAGCATAACTGCTCATGTGTAAGAGTCAAGGATTTTTCTAGGAAAATAGAAAATTCTATCAATATTTAATACAGAGGGAATTTAATGCAGGGGACAGATCACACAAGCAATGGAGAAGCCAAACGAGGGAGAATTGGAGAACCCAATAATTAGCCACACAAGGATGTCAATCTCACCTCTAGGTCTGAAGGACAAACAGGAATTTTGCATTAATGGAGCCTAGGTATTGAACATGATCTGGAATCATGGTGAGACTATCTGATGGTGGCTGGAGCCAGGGACAATGTAGCCACTGAAGAAGAAGTCACCTGATGCAGAAGAAGATGGAGAAAAACCTCTAATCGCTCTATCTTCGTGACCCAAAATGGCGGCCAAATGTTGGTGAGCCTAGGAATTGGAGACTTCAGGAGTCAAATCCTGTATAGTGGAGGGCAGAGTAGGAGAAATTTGGAGATAGATCTGGGAGCAAATAGTCCCAGGGCTGTCTAACTATAGTAACAGATTGAAGGAGACAAATCATATCTACAGAAACTTATTAATTTTTTTTTTTTTTAAATTTTAAGTTTTGGGGGGTACAAGTTGAATTATGTTATATGTATATATTTCATAATGGTGAAGTCTGGGCTTTTGGTGTACCCTTCACCTAAGTAGTGTACATTGTGCCCCATAGATAATTTTCCATGCCTCACCTCCTCCCACCCTCACCCTTTTGAGTCTTCAATGTCCATTATACCACTCCGTGTGCCCGTATGTAGCCATAGTTTATTTCCCACTTATAAGCAAGAATGTGCAGCATTTATTTTTCTGTTCCAGAATTACTTCACTTAGGATAATGTCCTCCAGTTCCATCTAACTTGCTGCAAAATACATTATTTCACTCTTTCTTATTGTTGAATAGTACTCCATGGATTGTGTGTGTGTGTGTGTGTGTGTGTACGCACAAATATCTCAATTTGTTAATCCATTCAGTTGATGTGTACTTAGGTAGATTCCATAGTTTTGCAATGGTGAATTGTGCTGTGATAAATATATGAGTAGAGATGTCTTTTGAATATAATGATTTCTTTTCCTCTGGGAAAATACCCAGTACTGGGTTGGTAGGATCAATGGTAGATCTACTTTTAGTTCTTTGAGAAAGTTTCATACTAATTTACATTCCCAGCAAGAGTGTATAAGTTTTTCATTTTTACTACATCCACACTAACAAGTAATCTTTTACTGACTTTCTTATAATGGCCATTCAAATTGGAGTAAGATGATATCTCATTGTGGTTTTAAGTTGCATTTCCCTGGTTACAGTAAATTTATGCATAATTGTATTTAATAAAAATCGACATGCATTCCCCCAAAAAACAGTTATTTCTCAAAGTATAAAATGTTTTTCTACACCACCATACCCTCAAGGTATAAAATTTATATCCACAAGTCTATGCTGATAAATAAATTACTGAATAAATGGGGGAGAATAGATAAATCCCCTGTGACAAAGAATTACACATCATTTATGTAGATACTCCATAATTCTCAAAGGTTGGCTGGGCACAGTGACTTCCTTCCCAAGAAAATACAGTGTGTAAAAGGGTAAGTTTACATTGGGGAAGCCTGAAAAACCCTCCCTCTGCCAGGTGATCAAGATTGATATCCATGGTGATAAGTGTCAAACAGGTGGGAAGGGGAAAGAGGGGATGGGTAAATTGCCACCTAACGGGTGCAGTTCACTGTCTGGGGGATAGGAGGGTTGTGGCTCTGATTCGGTTGGTACAAAAGCAGTATATGTAACCAAAGCATTTGCCCCCCCATAATATTCTGAAATAAAACAAGAGGAGTGATGAGTCATTGTTGATGGTATGTGTCTTTGATATGATATCATGAGAATAGAACTTTATCTCTGTGGTGCTCCCATTTCCAAACCCATAATACCAAGCTAATCATGGCAAAATCATCAGCAAAATTCCAAGAGAGGGACATTCTACAATATGCCTTACTAGTAGTCCTCAAAACTGTCAAGGTCATCAAAAACAAGGAATGCCTGAGAAATTGTTATAGCCAAGAGGTGTCTAAGAAGGCGTAATGGCTTATTATCCTGAAGAATCTTGGATAGTATCCTGGAACAGACAAAGACATTAAGTAATGACTAAGGAAATCTAAAGAAAGTGTGGACTTTTGTGAATAACATTGTATCACTATTGGTTCTTTAGTTGTAAACAATGTAGCATACTAAGATGTTAATTAATAGGGGAAAGCGAGTATGGGCCACGTGGGAACTCTCCATACTATGTTTGCAATTTTTCTGTAAATCCAACACTATTCTAAAATAAAAATCTTGTTAAAATGGAAATAAAGATAAGTCAACTAGATAAAAGATATGTGTGAAAAACCTACAGCAAACATTGTACACATATGGGGAAATTTAAAGCTTTTGCTTTGAAACTGAGGATTAGACAAGGATTCCTCCCATTACAATTTCTCTTCAATATTTTGATGGGGATACTGTCCAATGCAGTAATGAGAAACAGAAGAAATAAAGAAGATAACAATCATAAAATAAGAAATAAAGTGTCCGTGATTAACAGATGATTAGACTGTGTGTGAAGAAAATCCAAAAGAACTAAGGTTAAACTATTCAGTCAAACAAAGTGAATGTCAAGATTTTCTGGTATAACATCAATATACAAAAAGTAAACTTTGTTTCTGCATCAAAAAAATAGTATAAAATGAAAATGTAAGTCAGCAAAATGTTGATTGTAATGTATTATACCATAATATTAAATATTGAAGAATAAATCTACCCAAAGCACATTTATGATCTCTATGGAAAAAATATAAAAACACTGTTTAGATAGATTATTGAAAACCTAACAAAAAGTAAAGTATAATATGATCATGGATAAGAAGATTCAGTTGTATTAAGATGTTAATTCTCCTTGATTAACCTACAGATTGACTGCAATCTAAATTTAAAAAATCCCAAAGGCTTTATGGGTCAATATGTCTGTTTACATGCATATCTGTGTGACATGTGACCCAATGGAGTGTAATGTTTAAATTGGCATGTAACAGGCCAAGCATAGCCAAGACACTCTTGAAGGAATAGAGGAAGATAAAACTAGTTACTCTACCAGATAAGTAAGAATTATTAAAATGCTAGAGTAATTAAGTTTGTAGTATGTGTGCCGTGGTTGACAAGCAGATCAATGGAAATAGCATACTATTGAAACAGAGACTTATATATGGACAGTTGATTTATGACAAAGGTGCAACTGCAGAACACTGGGGAATCACAGTAGTTTTAGTAAATTACAGTGAAACAAATGGATCTCCATGTAGAAACCCTAATGCAACTGGAATTCTTCTGAAGCTACATAAAAATGAATTGCAGATGGATTAAAGGTCTACTTTTTTTACTGTTGGTATAAAAAATTTCAAAACACTTGAGAAACTATATTGAATAGTTGAATGAACCTAGCAATTTGGGTCAACTAGGGATTTGAAAATGCTGGAGGGGAAAGGACTGAAAGAGTCTAGGAACATCATTCAGTGCCAGAAGGGACGGAGATGATATGAGCTAGGGTGAAACAGAGGAAATGGCAGCTCCTTGTGCTCCCTGTCTCTGACACACATGGCCTTGCTACCTTCATGGGCCTTCATTTTCAAAGAGGTGGACCTGGTGGCTAGAGGCAGCTTGAGAGAAGGATACCTGGACCAATGATGTGCTCATTCCACCTCCCACCACAAGCCCTGCCGGCCACTGGAGCCCTGGTGCTCCAACAAGTGTGACTTGATGACGAGTCCAGAGACTCCTGACAAGGGATGTTGGACTGACACCCTGACCAGACCCAGGAGGCCTTTAGTGGTTTAGAGGACAGGCCAGGTTTTCCACATGTGTTGGGAGTGAGTACTGTATCCCTCCTAACCTGGATGACAGCTCTTGATGGAGGAAGGTGCTTGGGGGCTTTGGCCACTCTCTTTGTTTGGCTCATTTCAAGGTGTATCACAGATGCTGCTCTTTTGCACAAATCCCTCTCTGCACACCCCTGCTAATAGGATTTGGAGTACTTGATGAAGCAAAGGAGGGTATCTCTCCTTCCTGTGGTCAGAGGTACTCTAAATGTGGAGGGGTAAGTATCATGGAATGACATTGAATTCAGTCCAAGTGGGCAGGGGACCTCCAGAGATACCAGTAGGAGGGCTTCTCCTGCCAGCATGGGAACTACCACCAGCCTGGGGAGGATTCTCCTAACATTGTCTTTCAAAGACTAGAAGATTTAATTTTATTAATGTCTAGCATCAATTTTTTCCTTCATGAGTCATGCCTTTGGTGTCGTAGCTAAGAAGTCCTTGCCAAATCCAACGTCACCTTGATTTTCTTCCATGTTGCCTTTCAGAAGTTTTATAGCTTTGTTCTTTACTTTTAGGCCTAGGATCCATTTTGAGTAAGCTTTTTGAAAGGTGCACAGCAAGTGTCTTTCTTCTTGCTAAGATAAGGGATACTGTAAATGTGGAGAGGACAAGCATCATGGGATGACATTGAACTCATTCCAAGTGGGCAGGGAGCCTCCAAGGATACCAGTGTGGGGGGCCTCCTGCAGCAGCACATGAACTGTCACCAGTCTGGGTAGGGGTGTTGGGGAAGTGTCTTTATGAAGACCCTCCACATTAAAATGGTGTTATAATGGGATTTGGAGCTCCTGGTTTGAAAGGCTTTAGGGTGGCCGTCAGTCTCTGAATGAGAATAGTGTCACCCAAAATGGAGCCACAGGGTGATGGGCTGAGGGGCACTGTAGCAGGGAGAGCACCATCTTGATTATTCCATCTACCCAAGGGTCGTTTGTGGCCCAGATCAACACTCACTCCCACCTCTGCTCCACATACTTCCTTTCAGTTGCCCTCACTCTGGACAGGGGAATCGGCAGAATTCAGGAATGCCAAGACTCCAGAAGAGGTTGACTTATGGTTTTGTGAGAGATTTCACTGAAGGCCTGGGTCATCTCCAGATCGACTCTGTTCAGGACCAGCTCAGCTGTTGTGGAGTTGAATTTGCTCTCTCAGTTTTAGCGTCTTTTGTGCATTAGCATTTCTTGTACCCAGAATAGGATATACAGCTTGTGATGGTTAATTTTAGATGTGGAATTGACTAGATTAAGGGATACCCTGGTAGTTGGTGAAGAATTACTTCTGGGTGTGTCTGTGAGGGTGTTTCTAGAAGAGATCAGCATTCGAATAAGGGGACTAAGTAAGGAAGATTTGTCCTCACCCAGTGTGGCTAGGCATGATCTAATTGGCTGAGGCCCCAGATGCAACAAAAGGCAGAGGAAAGGCAAGTTTGCACTCTCTCTCTCTCTCTCTCTCTCTGTCTCTTCTGGAGTTGGGGAAGCCTTCATCTCCTGCTCTTGGACATCAGAAAATCAGGCTTTCTCACCTTTGGACTCTTGCACTTGCAGCAGAATCTGCTCTGGGGTCTTGGGCCTTTGTCTTCCATCTAAGAGTTATACCATCTGCTTCCCTGGTTGCAAGGCCTTCTGACTTGGACTGAGCCACACTGGTGGCTCCCTGGTTCTGCAGCTTACAGATGGCCTATTGTGGGAGTTCTCAGCCTCCAAAATTGCATGAGCCAATTCTCTTAATCAATCTCCTCTCATATATCTGTATCTATGTGTCTATGCATCCTATTGGTTCTGTCTCTCTGGATAACCCTTACTGATACATAACCTTTGAGGTGAAGGTGGAAAGCTTACACAATAAAGCTCTGCTCCCGTGCCTGGAGATAGCTGGGGTTTGATTTTTACTCCTGGCCCCTGTGACCTTTGGGATTTTGGTCCTGCAGCCCATCAGAAATAGCAAAAGGGCTGTTTTTCCTTTTTGGGGGGGAAGAGATGAGGGGAATGACTCCCTGGAGCTCCTTCTGTGCACTACCCAAAGTAGACAGCTCACTGATTAATAGCAATATTTTGGATATTTAGCATAAGTTTATGGTCTATGTGTCAAGGATAAAGATGAGAAGACTGCTGCAAACAGAGGCCTAAGATTTGCAACAACATGGATGGAACTGGAGAACATTATGTTCAGTTAAATAAGCCAAGCACAGAAAGACAAATCTTGCACATACTCACTCATATGTGGAAGCTAAATGTGGAAACAGAAAGTATGATGACGGTTATCAGAGGCTAAGTGTAGTGAGGACAGAGGGATAAGGTGTGGATGATTAATGGATGCAAAAATATAGTTAGATGGTAGATACAATGAACACTATTTCAGAGCACAACAAAGTGACTATAGTCAACAATAATTTAGGGTATGCTTTAAAATAGCTAGCATAGAAATATTTCTAACACAAAGAAATGATAAAAACCTGAGGTGATGGAAGACCCAATTACCCTGATTTGATTAATTCACATTCTGTGCCAGTATTAAAACATCACATGTATCCTATAGAGATATACAACTATGATGTACACGTAACAGTAAAAAAGAAAAGGAGGGCATGAGTACCTCTAAGTGGGAAGAAGAACAAGCAACATGCCTTCAAAGACCAAGGGAAATTACATAAGATTGTTATCACACTTTTCAGTGATAAATGCTTTGCCCTTCCTGGGTACATAGCAAGCTGAATGGCCTGGCTCCTTGTAGTTGGGTCAATGTCATTAGTCCTAGCTAATGAATTGTGAGTGTAAGTGAGGTGTTTCCCTTCTGACAGCAGCACGGAATTACTTGTGCAAGCCCCACTACTTTTCCGTCCCCCTGCCATGAAGATTGCAGAAGCACACATCAATAGCTACCATGAGCAGACGCTCCCTGGTGACCTGAATTTGACACGCAGTGTCAGAAGAAAGGCCCCCCTTGCCCTGTGCTGGCCCCTTCCCCTTTTGTCTTTCTTTAGTCCCAGGGAAAATTTTGTGAACCCTAAACTATTACACAAATGCAAACTTTTAGTCCCGACTGATCCCCTGAATATGTAGGCCAAAAAGTCTCGGTGACAGAGAAAGCAGACCTGGATCTGGGGGCCCATTAGAGACTCCTTCAGGACAGCGCCTCTTGAAGCCCTGCTGTCTGGTAAGGCATTCTGACGCCTTGATTAAATCAAGGTTTATTTTGTTGTATTTCTGATCTAAATGTGTGACTTGTCCTTTTAATTATGGACTTGACAAACTATGAATTCTGGTACTTTGGGCACAACTACCAGGATTGCAAGTCTAGTGTTTTTTTCACACCCATCTCCAATGTCAGTCTCTCCACCAGAGCTTGGCCACGTACCTACACACACTCCTGGTAGAAAAGCCGTTGCTTTCTTGGGACTAACTCAGTCACACGCTGTGCCAGGTAGCACTCCATTACGCTCACTTTTTTTCTTCCAAGGAACACAACACACATTCCTCCCTGGGACGGAGACAGGACCCACCATTGTCACCCTGGCTACAGAGCAATCATAGTTCATCCAAAATGATATCCAGGAGAGAATAGTGGTGAGGGCCGTAGGCCAGTAGACCTGCCCAAGGTAGCTGTTCACTTCCCTCTGGACCTGGAACTTGAGTATCAGGCGCACGTAGGACTCTGAAAAGAGACACACCGATGAAAGGGTGGCAGGACCCAGGGGCTTTGCAGGGTGGAGAGGCACACAACAGAGGGGGTGGTGACTGATGGGCAGTTCAGCCTCTAATTCTCCATTGACGGGCATCTCGCCTGAGAAGGCCAGTGAGAATGGCACATCTCAACAGCCCAACGTGGCACAGCAAGTTTGCTCTCTCCCATTCCTTTCTCACCTGCTCCATAGTAGCTGAGGTCTGGGAATGGGAGAGGCAAGAGATGGGTCCAAGCTCTAAACAGATGGAGGCTGAGAGGCCAGCCCTGAGGGGAGCATGAATCCTTTATACGTGCAGAGCCTGCTCAACTGGGCCCAGTGCTTCCACAGTGCTTCCTCACATGCACACAGTGAGCTGTTGGAGCTTTATCAAGGGGGCCTGGCAGGCATGCAGAACCAGTGGGAAATGGGAAGGGAGGCAGCAGAGAGTGTAGGGATCACAGGCAGAGGCCACTGGGAGTTTATGGGAGTGAAAAGGGGACAAGCGACAGGAGAGAAGGAAGGGGTGGGACCCACCTGTGTAGAAATACACCTCCTTGCTAGTAATGGTCCTCGCCAGGAAAGAGAACTGAGGGATTTGCAGCTTCTCAGCCATGTGGATGGCACTCCCATTGTCTTCCCAGAATACCATGATGTCTTCAACTGTGTATCCATCTGCGAAGGGGAGAGAAATAGAGTCTCATTAAATGGGCACAGGCAGATTTCACACCAGAGCAGTCTGAAAACCAAAGGATGGCTGGAACTTGCCATTTGGGGAACTCCTTTATGCTTTGCTGAGCCTGAGCACTGAGGAAAGAGAACCCTCACTTTGGAGTTGGTTAGCCAGAAAGGAAATCACAGCAAAGACATGCTACAAGCTCCCACCCACCACCTTGTGCACAATTTCCCAATACTAGGTGCCACTTCCTAAGGGGATGACTCACACCCTAAAGGCCATCTGCTCCCAGATGCCATATATACACCCCCATCAGTCAGTCAATCCATCACCTATCATGGGTATCTACCACCTGTCTTTCTTTATATCCATTATCTATATGTATAGGAGAGAGAGAGTGGGGAGGAGGAGGGGTTGTAGAGGTCTGCTGTCCCTCTCATCGTCAGTTCCACCTTTGGTTTCCTGAAGGCCACAGCCCCAGGTGGGAAGAGGGGTCATAGGTGGTGAACATACAGCTTTCCACCTCCAGCTTGCCACCCTGATTGGCCAAAGGGAATTTTTGCAGATCCTGGGAAAAAGCTGCTGTGGTAGTGAGTCTGTAAATGAAAACAGAAAGGAAGGGCAACGTGAGCCCATCCCAGGCAAGCAACCACTCCTGAGAGAACTGCAGGGCTGCAGAGGGAAACGTGACCCAAGGACCAACCACGTGTTGGCAGGAGGTGGAGCACTTGTGCGTGACAGAGACATGAGAGACCTCGGAGGGAACCGCAGGGTGTCAGCATGGGGAAGGCCCTTGAGAGAATAGAATGGGGAGATGGGTGGAGACTCGCACTTGCTAAGGAATCATTTGAGGGTCCGTTAGTTAGGAGTGGAAGAGAGGGTGGGCAAGATTTCAAATCATGGAAAGGAGGAAGGGGCCACTCAAGACAGAAGGAACAGCAGAAGTCAAGGAGCCTACGAGAATCTCTGAAAGTTCCACTTTGGCTACTGGGTAGGGTGAGTGAGGCGGGCCAATGCAAGGCGGGTTCATGTGGCCTTAGAATGTGTTTGTGGCATATTCTGCAGGAAGAGGAAGTCTGGTGGGACATCTGCAGCACCCTAGGTGGACTCACCTGATGCCATACCGCACCATTTCATCTGGGTGAAGCTGAAACACACGATTTTCCACAGTCATATCTTGCACGTAAGCATCCTTGCTGGTCACAAAGTAGCAGTGGGGGACCCACAACTTCTCATGCATCCAATAGTCCAGGGTCAGGTTCAGGTTGAATTTTCGGATATAGTGTGATGTAGGGGTTCTATTAACTGATTTTTTTTTAATTCCAGGTGGCTGTAGTTTGCAAAGTCTACCTTGTTCCTCCACATGAGTTCTATCATGCATCAGAATAGCTGGAATTGGCTTATAACCCTGCTCCTTGTCCCATGACCCCTGTCTCCAGCCCTGTGGCTGGAACTGCCATACTTACCATATTCGTTTCTGATATCTGTTCAGTTCTGGAGACATAGACAGATATTCTCACAAAGACGGGGGCACCTGCAACACAGGAGATGGTTTGATGTGAAGGGTAGATTATGGAGAAGAGCACAGACTCAGGAGCAGACTGCCTGGCTCTGAACCTGCTTTGACACTTGTTAGCTGTGTGACCTTTACTAAGTCACCTGACCACTCTGAGCCTTAGCTTCCTCATGGGCAAAAGGGGGATAACAATAGCACTGATCTCATAGTCAATGCAGGTCAAGCACTTAGAGCAGGGTGGACCCATGATATGCTAAAAGGAAGGGATAAAGGAAAACAGAGGAAATGAAGAGGTGAAACAGTCTTTTTCTAAGTATTTCCTGATAAAACCTGAAGTTAATGAGCGCTTAAAATGGTTGTGTGTGCATGCTTGTTTGTGTTAGTGCACATGTGTCTGTGTGTGATTGAGTTGTGTGTATGACTGTATGTGAGCATGTCCATGAGTGAGTGAATTTGTGAGTGTTTTCATGTGCAGGTGAATGTGTAGGTGTGTGTGAGACACGTCTGTGCATAGGTGGACATGTGAGCATATCTGTGTGCAAGTATTTGTGTTGTGTGGGACTGAATGTGTGAGCATGTCCATAAGGACGAGTGTGCTCCTGTGGGAGTGGGAGTGAGTGTGGGAATGTATGGGTGTGTCTGTGGGTCAGCCTTTGCTCCATGTGCTCCTGTGGAAGTGGGAGTGAGTGTGGGAATGTATGGGTGTGTCTGTGGGTCAGCCTTTGCTCCATGTGCTCCTGTGGAAGTGGGAGTGAGTGTGGGAATGTATGGGTGTGTCTGTGGGTCAGCCTTTGCTCCATGTATTGGGCCATGGCCTTTGACCACAAGCAATAAAACCAGACATGGACAGGCACTGACTGTTCTGGCCTCAGAAATAGCTGCTAAGACAGATGACAAGCTTGATTTCATTTCTTTATGATCATATCTTGTACCTGACCCCAGATGGCACCCTACGAGCCATCTTTTGCCGTATTTACTCTGAACTCTTTCTCATAAGCCTCTGGGTACCCCTAAGCCTCTACATATCCTCATGTGTGCAATATCCCTTTATTTCCTGTCTCCTCTTAGCAGGCTCCTTATTCTACAAGATCCAGCTTACCTGTCACATGCTCTAGGGAATCAATCTTTCTTTCTTTCTTACTCTCTCTCTCTCTCTCTTTCTTTTGTAGAGATGAAGTCTCACTCTGTTGCCACAGGCTGGAGTGCAGTGGCATGATCATATCTCATTGGACCTCAAACTCCAAGACTCAAGTGATGCTTCTGCCTCAGTCTCCTGAATAGCTGGAACTACAGCTGGACTCAGATACACCTGGCTAATGTTTCTTATTGTTTGTAGAGACAGGGTCTTGTTATGTTTCCCAGGCTGGTCTTGAACTCCTGACCTCAAGTGATCCTGCAGCCTCGGCCTCCCAAAGTGCTGGGATGAGAGGCGTGGGCCACCATGCCCAGCCCAGGGAGACCTTAAGAGAATTTTCTATGCTGGATTGATACTCCTCTCTGTGCTTCCCTAGCCCTTGTCCCTGTCTTCTTTCTCATAGCTGTTGTCCTGCCAGATTAGAAAGGTCATCTACGCCATTGACATTGTGCTTCAACTCTGTATCCTCAGTGCCCAGTACGTGGTGTGGACAGAGTTGGCACACTATGCACAGAAGTCCCGGAGCAGAGAGGTAGGATTTCTATTTAGAAACACACCTACCACTTTGACTAGCATCATGTTTGTGTGGGAGTGTATATTTGTTAAATTTTTCATCAGTCTTGACACTGAAGATCTGTGCAGTTTATTGCACATACATTAAACCTCAAAAAAACATCATTAACCTGAAAATTTTCTTTAAAAAGAAAAAGGAAGAAAATGTCTCCCTAATTATCTGCCATTGCTTTGGCTTTCTAGGAGAAGAGCATGTTTGCTCTGTGATTGAAAGGAGAGTAAAAGAGAGCTGAAATGCTCGCCTATGAAAAGGCAACATCTGGGACCTCCTGGTACAGCCACTTTCCTACTAAAGGAAGACTGTCCTCTTGATGGTGAAGCGTTTGGGAACCCCACATGGCTGTCACCTTGGTGAGTGCTGCTTTTCAATTGCTGTTCATAGCTTCTCTCATTTTATTTCTATTTCAGCATATTACAGGGGTACAACAGGTTAGGTGATGTATATTGCCCATGACTCCCAGTCCTTCCAGTCAAAGCTTCAAGCGTGTCCAATTTCCAGCCAGTGCGCATTGCACTCACTATGTAGGTATAAACCCATCCCCCCACCTCCCACATCTGTCTGACACCCAATTGGTGTTATTCCCAAATGTGCACATAGGTGATGATCAGGGAAAACAATTTCCTGGTGAGTACATGTGGTGCTTATTTTTCCATTCTTGGGATACTTCACTTAGTATAATGGGTTCCAACTCTTTCCAGGAGAACATAAGAGATTCTATATCATCGTTATATCTCATAGCTGAATAATGCTCCATGGTATACATATACCACAATTTGCTAATCTGCTCATTTATTGATGGGCATTTGGGTTGTTCCCACATCTTTGTGATTGTGAATTGTGCTGCTATAAACATTCGGATGCAGATGTGTTATTTTGTTTTTAAGCTCATTATGGGGGTACAAAACTTCAGGTTTTATATATTGCCTATGCCTCCCCATCCCCCCAAGTCTGAGCTTCAAGTGTGTCCATTCCCTAGACAGTGCACATTGCACTCATCATGTAGGTATGCACCCATCCCCTCCCCTCACCCCATCCCCCCAGTCAGAACTTCAAGCGTGTCCATTCCCCAGGCAGTACACATTGCACTCATCAAGTAGGTGTACACCCATTCCTTCCCTGCAGCCCCCACCTCTGTCCGATACCTACTTGGTGTTATTCCCAAATGTGCACTCAGGGAAACCAGTTTGCTGGTGAGTACATGTGGTGCTTATTTTTCCATTCTTGAGATACTTCACTTAATAGAATGGGTTCCAACTCTCTCCAGGAGAACCAAAGAGATGCCATATCGCCATTATTTCTAATAGCTGAGTAATATTCCATGGTATACATATACCACATGTTGCTAATCCATTCATGAATCGATGGACATTTGGGTTGTTTTCACATCTTTGCAATTGTGAATTGTGCTGCTATAAACATTCGGGTGCAGGTGTCTTTTTTATAGAATGACTTTTGTTCTTCTGGGTAGATGCCCAATAATGGGATTGCTGGATCAAATGGTAGCTCTACTTGAATCTGTTTAACGTATCTCCACATTGCTTTCCATAGGGGTTGCACTAGTTTACAGTTCCACCAGAAGTGTATGAGTGTACCTGTCTCTCACATCCATGCCAACATGTATACTTTTGGGACTTTTTGATAAAGGCCATTCTCACTGGAGTTAAGTGTTATCTGTGGTTTTGATTTGCATTTACCTGATGATTAGAGATGCTGAACACTTTTTCACATGTTTGTTAGCCATTTTTATATCTTCTTTTGAAAAATTTCTATTCATGTCCTTTGCCCACTTTTTGATAGGGTTCTTTGATTTTTTCTTACTAATTTTCCTGAGTTCTAAATAGATTCTTGTTATCACTCCTTTATCTGATGTGTAGTATGCGAAAATTTTTTCCCATTCTGTAGGTTTTCTGTTCACTCTCATGACTGATTCTTTGTGCAGAAGCCTTTTAATTTAATCAGGTCCCATTTACTTATTTTTGTTTTGCTGTGATTGCCTTTGGGGCCTTCTTCATAAATTCTTTGTCTAGGCCAATGTCTTTAAGAGACTTTCTCACATTTTCTTCTAGAATTCTAATAGTTTTGCTGCTAAGTTTTAAGTCAGTTATTCACCGTGATTTTATTTTTGTGAGAGGTAAAAGGTGTTCATCCTATTTCAGTCTTTTAAATGTGATTATGCAGTTTTCCCAGCACCATTTATTGAATAAGGATTCTTTTCCCCAGAGTATGTTTTTGTCTGCTTTGTCAAAGATTAGATGGCTCTATAAGGATGGTTTTATACCTGGATTTTCTGTTCTGTTCCCCAGGTCTGTGTCCTTGCACTCGTGCCAGTATCGTGCAGCCTTGTAGTATAGTTTGAAGTCTGGTAAATTAATACCTCCCAATTTGTTTTTATTGCCTAAAATTGCTTTTGCTAAATGGGGTTTTCTCTGGTTCCATACAAAGAATAAAATTATTTTTTTCTATATCTGTGAAAAATTATGTTGGTAATTTAATAGGGATTGCATTGAATCTGTAGATCACTTTATTTCATATAGACATATTAGCAGTGTTGATTCTTCAGATCCACGAGCATGGTATGGTTTTCCACCTATTTACATGTTCTGCAATTTCCTTACTCAGTGTTTCATAGTTCTCTATATAGAGGTCCTTTACCTCCTTAGTTAAATATATTCCTAGGTATTTTATTTTCTTTGTTGCTATTTTGAAGGGTACAGAGTCCTTAATTTGGTTCTCTGTTTGACTGTTATTGGCATATATGAATGCCTCTGATTTGTGTGTATTGATTTTGTTCCTGAGACATTACTGAATTCATTGATCAATTCCAAGGGTCTCTTGGTTGAATCCTTGGAGTGTTCTAGATATAATATCATATAAACAAAGAGTGAGAGTTTGTTCTCTTCTGTCCCTATTTGGACTCCCTTGGTTCTGCTCTCTTGCCTGATAGCTCTCGCAAGGACTTCCAATACTCTGTTGAAAATTAATGGGCACAGTGGCCAGCCTTGTCTGGTTCCAGTTCTAAGTGGAAATACTTTCAAATTTTCCCCATTCGGTATGATATTGGCTGTGGGTTTGTCATATATGGCTTGTATCATTTTTAGGTAGGTCCCATCTATGCCTATTTTGTTAAGTGTTCTTATCATAAAATGTTGTTGAATTTTGTCAAATGCTTTTTCTGCATCTATTGAGAGGATCCTATGGTCTTCATTTTTGCTTCTACTTATGTGGTGATTTACATTTATAGATTTGCTTATGTTGAACAATACCTGCGTCTCTGGGATGAAGTCCACTTGGTCATGATGGATTATTTTCTTGATTCAATTTGCTAGGATTTTATTGAGAATTTTTGCATCTATATTCATAAGGGATATTGGTCTGTAGTTTTCGTTTTCTTTTTGGGTCCTCTCCTGGTTTTGTTGTCAGAGTTATGTTGGCTTCATAAAATGTGAAAACAGGAAGAGCACAGAAAGGCAATGGTTTAGGGGAAGAGGGTGGAGCAGGGGTGGGAGCATGGGAAGGGGAGCTGGCCTAGGGGGGTTTGTGTTGGGTGAGGGTAGGGGGAGGTGGGGATGGGGGTGGCTAAGACTAGAGGGGAAGGTGGAGGAGGAGCTTGGGTAGGTCGCCCACCTTGAAGCTACCTTTGTACCTGGGTTGATAAGGGGCCTTCCTCTTCTTCCCCACTTTGAGGTTTGCAGACGGTTGTTCAATGACAGTGCCAGAGGTTTGTGATTTCCCGGTCATCTTCACCATGTCAGCGCTTCCCAGTGGTCTACCCAGGCTACTAACCTCTCTATATATACCCTCCCCGGGTTAGGACCAGACCACACCCCTGAGTTTGTTTGGCCACCAAGCCACTCCCCAGCCAATGGGAGCCCTGGGGGACCTTAGATATCAGAATGCACCATCCTGACACCTGCATGCGGATGGGGAGATGCTGGAAGGCCTAAATATTATAGTTGGAGAAAGGGAAGATTCCCTTAGCACCCATAAATATCTTTGCTAATAGATCTGCCACCCTCCTCATCTCCCTTGTTAAATTCTGGTGGGTCACATGGCAGGGAGAAGGTGTTTCCCATAAGCTCTTTTTCTTGGCCACCCCACGCAGTGGTTCACTCTGATCTCTCCCATCCTTCAGCATTACCTAGTGTTTATATTTCTGATCTAAAATCCTTCCAAGGTAATGTGGCTATATTTTCTCTGGAAATGTGAACCATTCAAATTCTGCCTACAGATTGCTTTGAAGAACCTTAAAGACCATCGTCTTTTTGGCTAGTACTAAGGAACTTTTCCAACCACCTTCTTTTCTCAGGGTTCACATAAGCTCTCCTTGGTTTTCTGTTTTCCAATCTGAAATCACTGCTTTCAGGCTGTCAAGACTCCAGTGAATAAACTTCTTCCACTCAGTATTGTAGTTTGTTTCAAATGTGGGATTTGTTCATCTCATTATGTGAAGTGCACAGGCTTGGGCTTTAATAGTGAAGAGGGCGGTGAGGCAGATATTTTGGTGCTGGAAGTTGTGCTGTGTGTCTGCATGTAGGAAACTACAACCTGAGATTGCTGAGATCCTGGTACGGGGGGGGGGGGTGGGCATCAACCTTGTACTTGAGGCTCCTTCTAGTGTGACGTGGGAAAGGATGACCTCCACATAGAAAGGGAAAAGTAAAACTATCTTTATTCTCAGGCCACAGACAACATGCAGAAATTCTATCAATCGAAATAAGTGTTTCTTGAACTAATAATTGGGTTTAGCAAGGTTGCAGTATACAAAACCTACATCAAAATCAACTGTATTTTTATAATTATAGCAATGAATTTTTGGAAACTGAAACAAACAACAGGATAATTTAAATTATCTTTGGAAAATATGAATGCTTAGGGATAAATGGAACAAAATTTGTATAATAGAAGATCTGCATACTGAAAACTAAAAAAACATTGAAGAGATAAATTAATACAGACCACAATATATGGAGATAGATATCTTGTTCAAGGGTTTGAAGATTCAATTTTGTTAACGTGTCAGTTCTTCCCAAATTCATTTATGGGTTTCATGCCATCCCACCCAAAACCAGAAGACTTTTAAAATAGAAACTGGCAGCCACATAACTAAAAGTATCCTGCAAAACAGAGAACAAAGATGGAGACATCACACTCCTTAATTGTGTGATTTCTTACAAAGTGAGAATAATCAGGACAGTGTAGTATTGGCATAATGATAGGAAGACATCAATGGAAGAGAATAAAGAGTGCAGAAACAGACCCACCCATATACCCAAATATAGACAACTCATTATCAACAAAGATACAAAGAAAGATTAGAGGAAAAAAGAGAAATAGTATTTTTAACAATTTGATCTGGAATAATCTCATGTCTCCATGGACAAACATACATGTCAATCTATACCACAAACCATATCAAGAAGTAACTAAAAAGGAGTCATAGACCTAAATGTACCACTAAATCTACAAATCTAGGAGAAACAAAGAAGAAACTATATGTTGGCTTTGCTTAGTCAACAATTTCTTAGATACAACAAAAAAGCTCAAACAACTAATTTTAAAAATTCACAAATTGAAGTTTTGAAATTAAGATCTGACCATCAAAGACATTGTTAAGAGAGTGAAAAGACAATCTATACACTGGGATGAAATATTCAGAAACCACATTTCTGATAAAGGTCTTGTGTTCCAAACATATAAAGAACTCTAAAATCTCAATAAGAAGGAATCAAACAACGTAATGAGAAAGGGGCAGAAGATTTGAACATTTCTTGAAAATGACATACACATGGCAAATATCCTCTTACGTAAAAACTCAACATTATTAGTCATAAAGGAAAGGCAAATGAAAATCACAATGAAATACCACTATACACCTGTGAGAATGGCTAATATTGAAAACACTGGCCATGTTGATGAGGTTTTAGAGCACTGGAACTCTCACATGAACCTGGTGAGAATATAAAAGGTTACAAGCACTTTTCAAAAAAGTTTAGCAGCTTCTTAGAATGTTAAAGGGCATCTATCATGTGATGCAGGCATACCACTTCCACATAATGCTACAAAAATTTTCAAAATGCGAAGGTTTCTATTGTGACAGAAGGCAGATCTGTGGTTCCTGTGGATGGAAGCTCAGGTCTGAGTACAGAGGAGGAATTATGAAGGGTAAGAGAAAACTTTTGGGTGTGATCAATCTGTTCACTATTCATATAATGGTGACGGTTTCCTGGGTGTATACATATACTGACATATTATGCAGATTGTTATTTGGCAAATGTCCTTCAATAAAGCTGTTTTTAAAAAAATGTGTTTTCTTGAGGAAAAAACTCAAACTTTTTAAATGAATAAATGTAAAAGGCTTGAAAAGAAAGAGTATTTAGTCACTGAAATTATTTAGAAGTGCTGGAGTAAAGTGTTAATAAAAATCAAAAGTTTAAACTCGGGTTTATTACTCTTTAAAAATTCTTTGTAAGGACACAATTCTGCCTGCAGGAATATGGAGGAGATGCATTTTCCCCTATTGCTCCTGCTAAGTACAACCAAACAGCCTGGACACCGTACATAAAACAAGCATAAGAATACTCTGAGTAGTAGAAAGAAGAAAGCAAACTGTCTAGTGAGCTTGGGACACAACGAATGACATGGCAATGAGTTCCTTGGGTTTTCTCTTTGCGTCTTATATCCCAAACTTGGAAATAAAGAAGCAGCAACTTGAAAATGCCAAAGGGCACAGACAAAAATGTCCCAACGAAAGCCTGCTGTCTCTAGACAAAGAACCAGAAAAGGAGCAACCTGATAAGGGAGAAAACTTTTTGACAATAACTGCTCTCCTCTGGCCAAAGAACAAAAGCAGCTTTGACTCAAGCCCAACCAGCCAGCAAAGACCAAGAGGCTCCACATGGGAGCAACAATAAGGCAGTCCTACCCTTCCGATGCCAAGAAGATATTCAGGGGAGGCCTAGCAGGGAGTAGGAACTCCCACTAATTCCCAGCTGTAACAAAGAGAATCCTTTGGGGTGTCAATGGAGGCCAAGTGAGGAACCTGGTCTTACACTCCCATGTGGCAGTGATGAAGAAGTGGGCCCCTTCCCCTGCTAAAGCAATGTCAGAGGAAGTTAGTTAAAACAGAAGGTTTGAATAAGATCCAACCTCATGGTACAATACTAAAATGTCTAGGATCCTACATATATATACTCATATATATATATATATATATGTAGGACTCATCATGCCAAGAACCAGAAAAATCTCAACTTGAAGGAGAACAGACAAAGACGAGGGCATAGATATTTGAATTATCTGAAAGTATTACAAATAAACCATCACAAGAATCCTTCAGGTAGGGCACGGTGGCTCACATCTGTAATCCTAGCACTCTGGGATGCTGAGGGGGACGACTGCTTGAGGTCAGGAGTTTGAGACCAGACTGAGCAAGAACAAGACCCCATCTCCATGAAAAATAGAAAAATTAGCTAGGCATCATGGCACACACCTGTAGTCCTAGCTACTCAGGAGGCTGAGGCAGGAGGATTGCTTGAGCCCAGGAGTTTGGGCTGCTGTAAGCTACAATGATGCAACTGCACTCTAGCTGGGGTGACAGAGTGAGACTCTGTCTCAAAAAAAAAAAAAAAAATGCTTCAGTGAGTAATTATAAAGAGATTCAAAGCAGATGAAAACAGAAGTATCAGAAAAGAGATAGGATATAACAAAAGAACAAAATGGAAAGTTTAGAACTCAAAAATGTATACAATACCTGAAATAAAAACCTTAATTGATGTGTCCAACAGCAGAATGGACAGAATAGAGGAGAGAATCAGTGAAATGAAGATAGAGCAATGGAAGACTGCCAATCTGAACAGCAGAGAAAATAGATAGATAGAAAAAGATAAGTAAAGCCTGAGGGACAATAGGGATATAATAAAAGATCTGATATTTCTGTTATCAGAATCCCTGAAGGAGAGAAAAAGAGAGTAGGATTGAAAAATGTATTAAAATAAATTTCTAAAAACCTCCCAAATTTGGCAAAAGACATAAACCTATATAGCACACATACTAAAGAAACAGAGTGAATCCCAAACAGGATAAACCCAAAGAAATCCATACCAAGACATGTCATAATCAGAATGGTAGAAAACTAAAGACAAAGATAAATGTTTGAAATCAAAGAGAAATGACACTTTACCTAAAGGGAATAAAAATTCAAATGACAGGGGAATTCCTATCAGAAAACATGGAGGCCAGAAAAGTGGTACAAGAGCTTTCAAGTGCAGAAAATCATCTAACTAATAAACAAGGGAAAAGTGGATTTAAAAGAAATGAACCAGCTATAGGGTGCATGTATGAAACTCACTTCAAATACAGTGATAAAAATAGATTGAAAGTACACATGAATGTTCATGGCTCCTTTATTTTTAATAGTGAAAAATTGGAAACAACAAAAATGTCCTTGAATAAATGAATGGTTAAACATACTGTGACACATACTGCTCCTAAATAAAAATGAGCAAACTATTGAAACAGGAAACAGCATATATTCACCTCAAGGGCATTATGCTGAGTGAGAAAAATGTAATATCAAAATCCAGTTTCATATGTTGGAATTATATATCATATAGATTAATAGGATTCTTGAAATAAAAATATAAATATAAGAACAGGTAATTGTTTTCTAAGGGTTAGGAATTCTGGGGGGAAAGAGGTGAGTGCGATTATAAAGGAATAGGGCTAGGGAAGTCTTTGTAGGTGGAATAGTGCTGTATGCTGTCTTGATCTGTACCTTGACTTTGCACAAATCTATATTTCTGATAAATTGACACATTGTATCAATGTCAATTTCCTGGTTTTAATGTGGTACTATAGTAACCCCTGGGTAAAACTGGATGAAGGGGACTTAGGACCTTACTACTATGTTTATACCTTCCTTGAATCTATAATTATTTCAACAATAAATGGTTTTTAAAGTGACTAGTGGCTTCAATTTTTTTGTAAGATATTTAAAAAGATACTCTCAATAACCTCCATTATGAAAAAAACTAAAGTGCTGATAAATCAGTCAAATCTTTTTAAACGCATCACTCTTTGGCATTAAAATATGGAATTAACAGGAGCCATCGATGAAACGATAGGGGGAATCCTGGGATGTGAGGGAGTATAAAATTAATCTTTCATCCTTGGGATTTCTGGAAAGTCTTTAAAGCATTTAGCTTCCAGTTCATGTGTACATGAAGTACAGAGTACAAGAAATGAATCCTAGAGACTTCCAAAAGTGGGGAGTCTTTTGGGAGAACAATAGGAGGTCTAATACAAGCTCACCTGCTTGGGAACTTGCTACAGTATCAGATAGATGGGACAGCCAAGGAATTTGCTTTTCATGGCCTTTGTATTGGGTAGAGGAAAAAAATTATGCCCTGAAAAATTATGATTTTTGTAAATTATCTATTTCACAAGGCACTGGT
The DNA here is from genome assembly GCA_028534055.1 of Eulemur mongoz. Lineage (NCBI taxonomy): Eukaryota > Metazoa > Chordata > Mammalia > Primates > Lemuridae > Eulemur > Eulemur mongoz. Next base: position 6,757,987 of record JAPYYL010000031.1, on the reverse strand, counting down.
TTCTAGAGTAAATCAAAACTCTACAACTCAAAGATAAAAGGATAGCTATGGCAAGTACAAAATGGGCAGAATCTCAGAATAGATGTTTCTCCAAACAAGATACATGAATCACTGATAAGTACAATGGAAGCAGCTCAATCTTGTTAGCCATTAGGGAAATACAAATAAAAACCACAGTGAGATACCATTTCACATCCGTTAGGATGGCTAGAATCTAAAAGACAGATAACAAGAGTCAGTGGGGATGTAGAGAAATGGGAACAATCATATGTTGCTGGTGGGATTGTAAAGTGGTGCAGCCATTTTGGAAAAGAGTTTGGCAGTTGTTCAGAAAGGTAAACACTGGGTCACCCAGCAATTCCACTCCTACACCCAAAAGAAATGAAAACATATGTCCATACAAAAACCTGTACAGAAATGTTTATGACAGCACCACTCACAATATCCAAAAGGTATAAACAACCTAAATGTCCATCAAAGGATGAGAAGATCATCCCAAAGTGGTATATCCATATAGTGGGATATTATCTGACTCTAAAAAGAATAAAGTTATGATACATGCTACAACATGGATGAAGCTTAAAACATCAAGCTAAGTAAAAGAAGTCATTCACCAAAGACCACATGTTATATGCTTCTATTTATACAAAAGGCTCAGAATAGAAAAACTTATGGAGATAGAAAGTAGAATTGTGATTGCCTAGGACTGGGTGTGTGAGGTTGGAAGGAAACAGACAGTGAACTTGAATGAGTATAGGGTTTCTAATTCAGGTGATGGAAATGTTTTAAAATTGTCTGCAGTGATGATTGCACACTTCTGTGAACATCCTAAAAGCCACTGAATTGTACACTTTAAATGGGTGGTTTTTATGCCTTTGAATTATATCTCAATAAAGCTATTTTTATTTTTTAATTAATTTTGAATTTATTTTTTCAAATTTAATTAAATTTATTTATTTATTTATTTCAGCATATTTTGGGTATACAAATGTTTAGGTTACATACATTGCCTTTGCCCCGCCCAAGTCAGAGCTTCAAGCATGTCCATTCCCCAGATAGTGGACACCTCACCCATTAGGTGTGAGTATAACTGTCCCCTCCTACCCCACCCACCTGCGCGATACCCGATGAAAGTTAGTACTATATATACACTTAGATGTTGATCAGTTAATACCAATTTGATGGTGAGTATGTATGGTGCTTGTTTTTCCATTCTTGGGATACTTCACTTAGTAGAATGGGTTCCAGCTCCATCCAAGATAATATAAGAGGTTCACCGTTGATTTTTGTGGCTGGTTAGAAATCCATGGTATACATGTACCACATTTTATTAATCCACTTATGTACTGATGCGCATTTGGGTTGTTTCCACATCTTTGTGATTGTGAATTGTGCTTCTGTAAACATTCAAGTGCACATGTCTTTTTTATAGAATGTCTTTTTTTCCTTTGGATAGATGCCCCACAATGGGATCGCTGGGTGAAATGGTAGTTACACCTGTAGCTCTTTGAGGTCTCTCCATATTACTTTCCACAGAGGTTGTACTAGTTTGCAGTCCCAACAGCAGTGTATGAGTGTTCCTATCTCTCCGCATCTATGCCAATGTTTATTGTTTTGGGACTTTCTGATAAAGACCATTATCACTGGAGATAAGATATATCACACTGTGGCTTTGATGTGCACTTCCCTGATGATTAGAGATGTTGAATATATTTCATGTTTGTTGACCTTTAGTCTGTCTTGTTTTGAAAAGTTTCTGTTCATGTCCTTTGCCTACTTTTTAATGGGGTTGTTTTCCTTTTTCTTGCTGATTTTCCTGAGTTCTATATACGTTCTATTTATGAGCCCTTCATCAGATGTGTAGCATGTGAATATTTTGTCCCATATAAAGCTGTTTTTATTTACTTTTTATTTATTTATTTTTGTTTCATCTTATGAGGGATACAGAATTTCAGGTTACATAGGTTGCCCATGTACCGCCTGTCCCCACAAGTCAAAGCTCCAGGCGTGTCCATTCCCCAGACAGTGCGCATTGCACTCATGACGTAGGTATATACCCATTCCCTCCTCACATTGCCCCCTCCCTGAGTCAGCACCTTCAAGCGTGACCATTCCCCAGACAGTGCTCAGTGAAAGCTGTTTTTAAAAAGCAATCCCAAGCATAATATGAGCAATGTGATGCCATTTCTATAAATTGATGGACGGCTGCAGTATTAGTTAGAAACCTTTTGTCAGTAGAGCTGACACTCATATTTCCTTAGTCTATGCCAATTTTTCATTCACGTTCTTACTTCCTTCTCCTTTTCCTTCCTTTCTTTTCCATCCTTTCAAAAGCAGGCCCTTTCTTCTCACTTATTTGCTTCATGGTTCTTTTATTTGAAAATATTTCTCTTCTCTTCCTTTCCTCCCTGCCTCCCATCCTCTCTCCCTTCCTTCTTTCCTTTCTTCCTTTTCTTCAAAAGCAGGGTTAATATTTTCTCAGAGAATGATTTCAAGCTGGTTTTCTATAACTAATTGCAATCAGTGTCAGATTTTCCCTTCAATCCACCGTAATTCCTCACAGTGTCAGAATCATCCTTTGGGGGTTGTTTTGGAGAGCACAGATCTGTGAGGGGGTAGAGGAAGTCTGTCACACAGGAAGGGGGATGGGAGTGGGCAGTTGCCATTCCATGCAGTTCTGAGGCCCTGGCTATGCACTTTCTAGCTGAGTGTCTTAGTTTCTTTCTTTTTTTTTTTTTTTCAGGTCCCCCACCCCAGGTGTAGAAAAATATAGGCAATGATATTCAGATTTATCGGACTTCTTAAATAAGTGATTGAAAACACAAGTTAATTTAAGTGATTAAGAGTCACAAATAAAATGAAGCTCAGGTCAGGAACATATTAAGACAAGGGAAGGGAGCATGAATACAGCTTTAGGGTGAGTAGAAAATGGAGATCCAAACATGTGGGTAAATGCTATAATCTACAGTAGCCCGAGTATGTTATAGAAAAGCAGAAAAGCCTATGAAATGTAAACAATCAGTTGAAGGGAATTTCTTACACTTTTATCCAAAAGACAGCCAAACATTTCCTTAGTATAGATTGTTCACTGAGTTTGAAATGATATTTGGGCTCAATCAGCAATGCATAATGAGCTGAAATTAAAAATAAATAAATAAATAAATAAAAACAAAACATCAAAAAGTAAGATTTTCACCAACCAACTCCTGTGCTCAAAACTAGCTTGAGTTAAATACAACTTACATGGCAGTCAATGTGTTCAATTCCAACCACAGGGACTCGATCCTTCGGATGAGCTGCAGCACCTCTGAGTCTTAAATTAAATATCATTGTACATAGAAGAGGCTTAGTTTCTTAATCTTCTCCTTTCCTCCTCTCTTCAGTGCTGCTGAGTATTTTTATATTCAAAATGGACAGCATGTATTTAAATCATGCTGTCTGGTGCTTAGACCACGGACCTATTTTTTCTACTTAATGGTCTATCTTGTATTTGCAGTCGTTGTTTCTGACTATTTCCAGAGTGACTCATGTCTAGCTGTTGGAATGAAGGAGAAAAGAGGCCTTCTGGAGCAAACAGTGTGAGTAGAGAGAGTGGAGAAACTCATCCATTAATGCCTGAATCATGTAGCTAGTCCCAGAGTGGAAAGTGAGGCCTTAGGTAGGGGTGGGTGTTCTGCAGGAAGACATTGCCCCTAAAGTAGCCTTTTCTGCAGCTTAGGGTGTGTGTGGCCTCTTTGGGGAAACAGGTTGGGCTGAATGTCCAGTTCTGACTTTCCTGCTGTCTCTCTGCTTGTTGGAGGTCCTCATTTTCCTTTCACAGCACCTCCAGAACACTGACAAGTCAGATTTCTGTATTTGAAACAAAACCATAGCAGAGACTAACAATTCCATGAACTCTCTCTTCTAGACAAAGGGATTGCTTTTCCTTTCTTTCTTTCCCTAGGGCTTCTGTATAGCTGATCTCTTTCTGCAATCTTGATAGATTGCCTAGAGGTCTGGTCTACTCTTCTCTCCTTTCATCTCTTCCCACTTTTTTCTTTCCACTATTTCTCCTGAAGGCTGACCAGAGTGAAGACTATGGCTGCAGTGGGTCCATGATTGGTGGGAGTAGAATTCTCCAGAGATCCTGCCTCCCTACACCTTCACCAGTTTTCTTTGCCACCAGTCAGAGTTCTGCACACAGTAGCCTCTGGGAATAACTGTCTTTAGTCTCCTCTCTGGTGCAGAGAACCTATAAAGATTCTAGTCTCTGCCTCATGGGGACTAAAGTCTCAGGCGGGCTGGCCAGCTCATGACCTCTTCAATAGGTGAAGCACATGGTACTTGGAAGAACCTCTGGCAGTGTGGGTACCAATTTGGGAAATCATGAGGTGCATTTGCTGGCCTGGCCCCTGTGGGCCTTTTCATATCTAGTGGCCTGGGAGGGAGCAAGGGAAAACCCTAAAGAAACTGTAAGTTCAGCAAGGTTACAGGGTATAATGTCAGCACAGAAAAATTAATTCTACTTATATATGGCTATAATAAAAAATTAGAAATAAAGAGTAACAGAATTTGTCACCACTGGATTTGGCCTATAGGAAATGCTTAATAGTACTATATATATAGAACAGAATGATAGACATTCAACAGTGTAGCAACAACCAAAAGCAAAAACTCACAGCCTTTGCAAAACAGTAACACAAGGGAGAAAACAAAGCAACTAGTTAGCAATCAACATTATAACTCATGTAATATCTAACATATCAATATTAACATTGAATGTAAATGGTCCACATGCCCCACTTAAAAGACACAGATTGGTGGAATAGATTAAAAAAAGCACAACCCAAATATACTCTGTCTTCAACAAGCTTGTTTAACTTGTAAAGATTTTCATGGGACTCAAGGTAATGGGGTGGAAAAATATATTCCACACAAATGGAAACCAAAAGCAAGCAAGAGTAGCTACTGTTACACCAGTTGAAACAGACTTTAAATCAACAACAGTAAAAAAAGACAAAAATGGCCATTATACAATGACAAAGGGATCAATTCACCAAGAAGATATAACAATTATAAATGTATATGCACCTAAAGCAGCAGCTCCCAGAGTCATAAAACAAATACCACTAGACTTAAGGAATGAAACAAAAAGCAACATTCTACTATCCAAGGACTTCTACACTCCATTGACAAAACTGGAGCAATCATTGGACTTAAGATATTTACAGAAAATTCTACCCCCAAACTACAAAATGTGCATTCCTCTTATCAGCACATGGAACATAATCCAAGATAGATCACATGTTAGAGCACACACCAAGTCTCAGGAAATTAAAAATAAATTAAATTCATACCGTGTATCTTCTCAGGCCACAGTGGAATGAAAGTAGAAATCAACTCCAAGAGGAACTCTCAAAATTACACAAATACATGGAGATGTAGAAACCTGCTGCTGAAGCATCCTTTGGTTAATGACAAAATCACGATGCAGATCAGAACCTTTTTTGAACTGAATGACAAAAATGACAAAAGCTACCAAAATCGCTGGGCACAGGAAAAGCAGTGCTGAGAGGAAAGTTCACAGCACTAAAAGCCGACATGAAAAAGACATAAAGATCACACATTAACAACCTAATGTCACGCCTCAAGTGACTAGAAAAAGGAGAAGAAACCAAATGCAAAGCTAGCAGAAGGAATGAAATAAAGATCAAAGCAGACCAAACAAAATTGAAACAAAGAAACTGCCAGAGGATCAATGAAATGAAAACTTGGCTCTTTGAAAAGACAAATAAAAGAAATAGGACACTAGATAGCCTAGCCAGTAATAGAAGAGAAAGAGTTCAAATAAGCTCCATTAGAAATAAAGAGAATACATTACAATTCATATCACAGAAATAAAAAAAAATACCATCCAAGTCTACTATGAAAATCTTTACAGACAAACTAGAAAATCTAAAGGAAATGGATACAGTTCTGGAAACACACAACTTCCCAGGCTTGAATCAGAAAGAAATAGAAATCCTTTCCTGACCAATAGCAAGCAGAGAGATTGAAAGACTCATAAAATATCTCCCAATACCAGAAAGCCCAGGACCACTAAAATTCACAGCTGAATTCTACCAGACCTACAAGAAAGAACTGGCATTTATAGTAGTGAAAATATTCCATAGCATTGAGATGGAGGGAATCCTTCCTAACCCATTCTATGAAGCCAGCATCACCCTGATACCAAAGCCAGTAAAAGAAGCAACAACAACAAAAAGAAAATTATAGACCAATATCTCACATGAATATAGATGCAAAAATCCTCAAAAAAATACCAGCAAAGCATATCCAACAGCACATCGAAAAGATAGATACAAATATAGGGGAAACCTCCTTGACATGGGTTTTGGCAATGGCTTTATGCCTATGACTCCAAAAAGGACGGAAAACAAAAGCAAAAACAAACAAGTGGAGCTATATCAAACTAAAGTTTCTGCACAGCAGGGGAATATAATCAATGACATGAAAAGGCAACTTACAGAATGGGAGAAAATACTTGCAAACCCTATATCTGATACGAGGCTTATATTCAAAACCTATAAGTGACTCATACAATTCAACAGCAAAAAACAAAACAACTTAAAAGTAGGCAAAGGATCTGAATAGATGTTTCTCTGAAGAAGACATAAAAGTGACCAACAGGTATATATCAAAGTGCTCAGCATCAATAATCATCAGGGAAATGAAAATCAAAACCACATTGAGATACCACCTCACACTTGTTAGGATGGCTATTATCCAAATTGAAATGATAACAAGCATTGGTGAGTATATGGAGAACAGGAAACCCTTGTACACTGTTGCTGGGAATGTGAATTGGCACAGCCATCATGGAAAATAGCATGAGAATCCCTCAAAAAACCAAAAGTAGAACTATCCTGTGATCCAGCAATCTCAGTTCTGCTTATGTATCCAAAGAAATTGAAATCAGGATCTCAGAGAGATATTTGTACTCCCATGTTCATTGCAATAGTATTGACAATAGTCAACAAATGGAGACAACCTAAGTTTCATCAATAAATGAATGGTTAAAGAAAATGTGAGTGTTATCCAGACATAAGAAAGAATAAAATCCTGCCATTTGTGACAATATCGATGAACCTTAAAAGCACTATGTTAAGAGAAATAAGCTATGCACAGAAAGACAAATACCACATGATCTCACTTACATGTGGAATCTAAATAAGTGAAACTCGTAGAAACAGAGAGTAGAAAGGTGGTTGCCCAGGGCTGGGGTTGGGAGAAATGGGGGAATTTTGGTCAGTGGATACAAACTTTCAGTTAGATGAATACATTCTGGAGATTTAATGTACAACACCATAACTATAGTTAATAGTAATGAACTGTATACTTGAAATTTTCTAGCAGAGTACATCTTAAATGTTCTTGCTACACATAAAAAATAGTAACTATATGAGTCGATGTTAATTGTGCTAATCACTTCACAATGTATACGTATATCAAAACATCAGGTTGTACACCTTAAATATATACAATTTTTATTTGTCAAGAAAAAAATAATTTTCAAAAGTAGAATAAAATTGGAAGACGTATGTTAGACAATTTTTTTAAAATCTTTTTTTCCCATTTATGTTTTATTTGAATCTAAGCATGGGATACAAGTGCAATTACACTATTTAACTTTAAGATAATGCTACAGGAATCAAGATACTATGATATTGGCTCAAGGATAGACACATAGCTAAATGAAATTGATTAGAAATATTGAAATAGACCTACACAAGTACGGCCTGTAGTTTTACAAAGATCTAAGACAATTAAATTTAAAACAGTTGGTCTTTTCTAGAAATACTATTGGAACAGTTAGACAACCATGTGTATGGAATGTATCATATACTTAAATGCTAAATGAAAAAGAATAACACTTTTAAAGAAAGCATGGGAGAAAATCTCATGACCTTCCATAGGCAAAGAGATCTTGAACACGACACCAAAAGCATGATTCCTAAAGTATAAAATTTAAAATAGATTTCCTGAGAATTAACAACTTTTTATCTGAGAAAGACAGAATAAAAGTAAAAAAGGCAAGCTAACAACTGGAAGAAAATATTTGCAGATCATATATCCAATGAACAATTTGTACCTGGAATACATAAAGGGCTCTCAAAACTTGAAAATTAGAAAACAAATGACTCAGTTTTAGTAATGGACAGAATACCTCCATAAGCGCTTTACCAAAGCAGGCACATAATGGCAAATAAGCACATGAAATTGTCTTACATCATTGTCCATTAAAACATTGCAAATTGAAATAAAAATGAGATAACAGGACACACATTTGCAAATGATTAAAATAAAAATGCTGACAGTGCTAACAAGGACAAAGAACAACTTGAAACCTCATGCATTAGTATGAGAAAGTAAAATGTTATAGCCACTGTGGAAAATGATTGGGTAATGTCTTATAAACACACACTTACATATGACTGAGCAATGCCACTCCTGGGAGCAAGAAAACTGTATGATCACGCGAAAACCTACACCTGTATGTTTATGGCAGCCCTATTCATATTTGCCCAAATCTCTAAACAAACCCCTAACCTTCCATGGGTGATGGATAAACAAACTGTGATTCAGCCACACACCTGTACACTCCTCAGCAATAAAAAGGGAGGTATTGATATACACAACAACTTGGATCTAACTGAAAGGCATTTTGATGACAAATGTATTCATAAAAAAATGAGGAACTACTCTTGTAAACTACACTTCTTGTTTATGTAACCAGTCACATAGTGGTAAGTGGTATTTCTAACTGCCTTCTACTGCCCATTCTGTATTCACTTGGCTTTCAGCACCTCAGCTGGATGTGGTTCTTTAGCTGGTGGGGTGACCCAAACTTCATTCTGGTAAGGTTGGCCATTCCTGGTCCTACCTGGATTGGGTTGTTGTAATTTCTCACTGACCTTAATCACAGGACATGGCAATGCTATGGGACCCTCTTAGGGATCTCCTGTATTCCAGACATGCTCTTCCTTGCCTCCATGATGGAGCAGCAGTCCAGTTTCACCTTGCTAGTCCAGATAAGTCACCCCAGCTAACACAGTAACTCTTAGGCTGTTGAGTCATAGGCATGAAGAGCCCAAAGTGACTGGCGGCAGTTGTCACTTCCAGGTGAGTGGAATCACTGTTGTGTCTCCTGGAGGAAGCATTTCTCTACTTGGAACTAAGACTTCGAGGCCAGCAGAGCATAAGGTTTTTGTGAAAACAGTAAGCAAAACTTTTGCTGGTAGGTCACTAGGGGTAAGGTGAGTGGTGTCATGCCCACTTCCACCCCTTAATTCCTGGACCTTTGAGTCCTGGCTAAGACAGAAACCACACCAAATATTGAATGCTGATTCAGAGCACATGTAGCCTTCTAGAGAACTGCAGCCCTGCAAAGTATTGTCACCTACTTGGTGGTGTTAACTATGACTTCAAAAGGCCATTACCCTGTTATATTTCACAAATAAATTTGTTTGTGTATCTATACATATACATATATTTATAGCAAATACCTTTATTTTCTTTCCTCCTTTACTCCCTTGTCATGTAACATAGATGAGTTGTCTTCCTATGAGTATTTGAGTATTATTGATTTTGTAATATTATGTCAGTTATGGGATATCAGCCAAGAAATGCCTCATTGAAGGAACTTACCTACTCTTCTGGGGAAACAATTAGTATTTTTGCTTTTGTGCGCAGCACAGTTGTATTAAGTTAGGCAGAATCACGACCTTGCTATTGTCTTTATTTGGACTGTAAGTATGGTCTAAGCAGCTGCATATGGGTGCCAAGTGGAGACGGATTTGACTGACGATGGTTAACTTTCTGTGCTGAGTTGGTTGGGCTCAGATAGCTGGTCAAACATTGTGCCTGAATGTGTCTGTGAGGGTGTTTTTGAAGGAAGTTGGCATTTCAATCAATAGACTGAGTAAAGAAGATTGACCTCACCAATGTGGCAGCCACTGAGAGTACCCGTAGAACAAAAAAAAGTGGAAGGAGGGTGAATTATCTCAATTTCCAAGCTAGAATATCCATCTTCTGAGACTTGTTCTGAGACCACTGATTTCTGGGTTGTCACACCTGCAGACTCCAGGACTTACACCAGAAGCTTCCCTCTTCCATGCTATCCTTGCATCTATTTCTGTGGAGAACTCAGACTATTACAAGCATGTAGCCCACTATCTACAAAGAACTCTGCTTAACCTAAACCCATGGCCTGAAGCAAACTCTGTTAATGCAGCCAAACATCAGGTCCAGACCTGTCTCCTGTCCACATAGACAGACCCATTTTCACAGTGGACACCTCCACCCTGATGAGTCACAGCACCTACCCATCTGCAGGTCCCCAATGGCCTCCACCTCCCCACTCTTCCTCATACCATCACAACCAACTCTTCCTCCTTCCCCATCACCTTCAGCTAAGTGGAGCGGCTTCCACCTAGTCAGCAATCCCAAAAATCATATCATTAAAGTTTCTCCCGATCATTTAACAGACCCCAACTTCCTAAAACTCTCACATGTGTCTCCACCTCACCCCCAACCCTGCATCAGGCAGACTTAAGTAACTGGTCCCTTCTTTGGTTTACTTGTTGTTTTTCCTCAATACATGTGCAATAATTGTTTGCTGGAACAATGAATGGATGGATCAAAATACCAGAGGTTCCCATTGGCCAATTCAAAGTGTGGAGCCTGCTGCTCACCTGGGCCTTCTGCCATCATGGAAGGCACGTGCCACAACTGCTCATCTCACATCAGAATTCCCCTGGACTGTCCCTGAGTGTACCATCCTGGATGTCTCCTCCCCAGGCCCAATCGCTGTCTTGGAGGTGTGGATGCTGCCAACAGGATGGGGCTGATGCTTCCTGCACTGGGCCCCACACATCCCCATTAGTGTGACAAGGAAGGGTGTCACCTCCTTTGTCACAGCACATCCACAGCCAGCCCCTCATCGGCAGAATCTGGGGTGACTAACCCCAGGTTTCCTTCCTCCAGTTTCCCCTCCAAGCAGCTGCACTGCTGCCTTCCCCCACCCCGTGTTCTTCCAGGCCTGTCTCACCTATCAGTATCAGTCGCCAACCCACCCACCCACTCAGTGGAGTTTGAGGGGGCCCAGGGTACACAGGGGATGGAACCTGATCCCCACAGGTGTCCAGACAGCTCCCAGCCTGGGACCCTGGCCAGGGTGCACTGGACCACTATAGGGGTCAAGGGGATTCAGCGTACTCATGCAGAGTGATCCAGGGTGCCAGCTAAACACTTCCCGACAGAGCTGGGGGCTCCTAAGGGGTCTGCAGTGTCTGCATCCAAGGAACAGTCCTACCCACTCAGATCACACTGCAGCTTCCAGCTTGGGACGAACGGTGGGCCCCCAATTTTCCAATCCCATTCATGGGCCTTGTCCTCCCTCCTCCCTGCCCCTTCCCTCCCTCTGGTCCTTCCCCACTGGGATGAGCTCTGGAGGCAGAGTTCTGAGTGCCAGCCTACCTAGGGCTCTGTGGCCATGGCTTTGCACCTGGTCTCTCTCCTGGACTCTGGCCACCGCTGACCTTGGGATCCCCCCAACGCCCCTCACTCGCCGTGGAGTCCTGTCCACTCTCCTTCCCTGGCTCCTGGTCACTCTGACTAAGTCTTTCCTTCTCTAAAGGAAAAGGTATGTTGGCATTTCAGACGTTTAAACCAAGCCTAGAGGAATGGTCTTACCCAGGACATCACTGCCTGAATCCAGCTTCATCTTCGGAAGGAATTAACCTAATCAGAGACAGTGGAAACGCAAATTCGAATAACAGTAAAATGATATTTCGTTACCAAATTGTATTCATAATTTTCACCAAAATTTAAAAGACTGATAAAATAAGATATTTGTTAACATGTAGGATGTTCACATACATTTCTGAGAAAATAAATTGGTACAGTGTTTTTGGAATAAAATTTTGATGATATTTGTAAAAAGTAAACTATTCATGCCATTTCCACTTTCATCCAATGTCCATGTTAATGTATCTTTCTTATTGGAAAAAAATGCATATTTGCCCAAGAATTTCAGGTTCAGAGATATTATTTAGGTTCTATAAATCACAGCAACTAATGGAAAATGGCTTACGTGTTCATCAGGAGAAAAAAGATTTAGTTAACTGCTACAAACAGCTACTTTACAGTTCTAGGGAGCAGTTACAAAAGTGAGGGTGGGAAGATCCTGCACCCATCTTAATAAGTGGCAAAGGCATGTGATAGGTGAGTATGTACATGATACCTGCAGGTATTTAACACCACTGTATATTTTTGTATTGCACCTATGTCTAAAAACCCTATAATTAGGCTTAAAGTAATACACGCCATATTACTATGAACAATAGTGGTGACCTCTGAAGAGGGGAGTGAACTATAGGTGAACATGGTAAAGATAGGAATTTTGATTTACCTATATTTTTAGAGGTTTTTGTAATGATAATATAGGCACTGTTACCTTTGCAATTGAAATATCTAAATAAGATTGAGACCAAAAATAATAGCTGTGTATTATTTGAAGTAACCTCAAGGCCATGCAACAAACTCTGAAATTTGAATGGCTTAACACAAGAAGAGCTTATTTTTCATGCATATAAATTCTGATGTGGTTCGTTAGGGGCTCTCAAGTGACCCAAGAGCCCAGGCTGCTTCTTCCTTGTGACTCCCCCATCTCACAAGGAGTGGCCTTGCTTGCCATTGAATGGAGAGAGAACGCGAGGAAATGGTGTGCAGGCTCTCCAGTGCCTGGATGGGACCAACAAGGCCTCTGCTCATGATCCAGTGAAAAAGGATAGTCACATGACCCTTCCCCATTGCAAGTGGACTGCTCTGTTCCCATGTGTCCAGGAAGGAAAGGAAGACAAGATGCGTAAGAGCACTTAAAATCCTTGCCACAAACTGTTACATAGTAGGTGCTCAACAAAAAGCAATGGCTACAATGTGTTATGACAACACTCTTCACTGCTGGGAGGAGTTGAGAAGGACAGACTTTGACAAAGCTCTCCTACATTTTAAAGTGCCTACTACATGACAGGTGCTTTCAATTGCAGGATCACATGTAGTTTTCCAAGGATCCTGTAAATGTCAGCAGGAAGGCTTTGCCGTCTTCACTCAATGGCACTTTTCTGCACTATCCTTTGCAGCAACATCTGTCATCCCAGTAGGCTGAGGACTTTCTCTTTCCATTTGACATAGGGGAAAATCTTAACCTGTGAGTCTCTGCTACCCTCTGCATGACTGAAGATCTGCACAGGATGTCCTTAGACACACTGAAAGCTAGGACTCTCCTGTGGGACAGTTACATAGAGCAGAAGCAGTGGAAAGAGGACAGTTATTCCTTCATTTTTAATCTGAGCTGGCATGTCTACTAATGAACCATTTTTTACTTCCTAGGAGAATACCAGAATTTCAGGAATTTAGCTTCAGGAGATATTTGCTTCACAGTGATTTCCATAGTCTTTCCTCATTTACCAATGTAAAGGGGATACTATGAACTGAACTGTGTCCCGTTGCCCCAAATTTATATGTTGAAGCCCTAAGGCCCAATGTGATGTATGTGTAGATTGGGCCTTTCAGAAGTAATTAGGGTCAAATGAGGTCATGAGGATGGGGCCCTGATGATGGGAGTAGTGCCTTTATAAGAAGAAACATCCGAGAGCCTTCCTGCTCTCCCTGTGTCTCTCTGCCATGTGTACACACAGAGAGGGCAGCTGTCCACAAGCCAGGAAGAGAGTCCTCACCAGGGATCAAATCTGCCAGTACCTTGATCTCAGACTTCCCAGCCTCCAAAACTGTGAGGAATAAATATATACTGTTTAAGCCTCACAGTCTATGGTATTTTCTTCTGGCAGTCTAAGCTGATTAATATGAGAGGCTTTGGTTTTTGACCACCACCTCGGAAAGCTCTTTAATCTATGTATGTGCTCGGTGGCCACTTTGAATTAAAACCCTCCATTAAAATCCTACTGTAAATATTGGTGGGGGGGGTGGTTTAAAAACTTTCTATCTAACTTCAGGGTTATATCTCAGGAATTGGTAAATTATGGGCCAAATCAGAATCCACTCAGAAGCTTATTTTGAAAATATTTGGGGAATGTGTTGAAGACATCCAACAGGACGATCAGGTGTCTAAAGTTCAGTATTCAAAGTCAAAGGGACCTTTGCTATCAGAGGGGCTTCAGGGTGAGGGAGGAGGACAACTAAGGGACTTCTGCAGAGAGTAGAAATACTCTATGTCAGGGAAGGAAAGGTGAATATGGGCAGTGCCACTGGCAGCAGGGCACAGACTTTAGAGAATGGAGCCACAGATAGCTGGACATTGGGCCAGATTCCAGAGTTGGATAGGCAGGCCCACAGGGCAAGACTGAAGAAAGGGCACGGTAATGCAGCAAAGTACTGGTATTGCACAAAAATGCTGGCATCTGGGCAGGTTTGCTCTCAAGGAACCACATACAATCCCTAAATTGTTTTTGATTGACATTGCCCCTCTCTTTCTTGCCTTAGTCACTGCAGGCTGCCATAAGGAAATACTATAGACCGGGAGTTCAAACAGTAGACATTTATTTTCTCATAGTTCTAAAGTCTGGGAAGTCTGAGGCCAGGGTGCCAGGGTAGTCGATGTCTGGTGAGGACTTTCTTTCTGCCTTACAGATGGCCACCTTCTCAGTGAGTCCTCATATGGCAGGGAGAAATAGAAAGAGAAAGCTCCTTCTCTGGTGTCTCTTCTTATAAGGGCACTAATCCCATCATGAGGGCTTCACCCTCATGGCCTCAACCATGCTGAATTACCTTCCGAAGGCCCTTTCACCAAAGACCATCACATTGGGGCTTAGGGCTTACACATATGAATTTTGGGAGACACATTTCATTCTGTAGCACATTTCTGGGCCTGCTTTTAGTACCTGGACCACAGTCCTTGTTTTGTTTGCCTGAGAAACATTATGGAATCATGAGAAGAGAAATGAAGCAAGACCAAAGTCTGGTTCAGGTTTGGAGGAGTGGAAATTGTGGGGACTCTAGATGAATTCAGACCATATGTATTAGATTTCCCGGACTACCATGACAACGTGCCATGGACTAGGGGGTTTAAGCAACAGAAATGTATTGTGTCATTGTCCTAGAGGCTAGAAGTCCATGGTCAAAGTGATGGCAGGGTTGGTTTGTTCTGAAGCGCCTTTCCTTGGTTTTGGTGATGGATGTCTTCTCCCTGCATCTCCACAGGTTCTTCCCTCTGAGTGTGTCTGTGTCCTAATCCCCTTTTCTCATAAGGACACCAGTCATTAAATTAGAGGCCACCCTAGTGACCTCATTTTACCTCAATGACCTCTTGAAAGACCGTATCTCCAAATACAGTCACACTCTGAGGTACTTCAGGTTAGGGATTCAGCATATGCATTTTAGGGCAGACACCATTCTGTCCATAACAGTAGGGGATCTAGTCCCAACCGCGTTGCTTACTAGTCACATGGTTATGGGAATCTACCAAGCCCTGTGAGCCTGAGGTTCTTCATCTGTGAAATAAGTTTGATAGGATATGTCTGGTGGGACTGTTGGATTGTGTGCAATGTACATAAAGCACCTGACAGAGTGTCTTGTGTATGTTAGATCTTTCCTGATTGACAGACATTTGCATTACTAGTATATTTGGACCTCAGATCCTACTAAACTTACCTCTGGGAATTTTGTTTTTGCTAGTGTCGTTATTATCTAAGAAACCTCTGAGTATGCAGTGCAATAAGACAGGGAATCCCTATTCAGCCAAAAATGTTGCCCCATGGATAAAACTCAGTAAAAATTCCCTCCTAGATAATTTAGTATTTAATTTGGGGGTGGGGGAGTCTTCCTGAGTTGGGTACAGCTCAAACCTCCTGGCATCTGAGTCAAGGACCAACTCCTTCCCTCCTTCCCAGCTGCTTTTCCAGCCAAACTGCTTTTTTTTTTTTTTTTTTTTAATCTATTTCATCTCCACTAAAATCTAAGCCCTTAAAATTGTCCCAGTTACACTTGAGATAACCTAATTAAAATTCCCCTTTAATAAGGTCTGCTCTGGCTCTCCCAACCAGGCAGATGTGTACCTGGCCAGTGACTTGGGGACGTTACTTCATGAGAGATTAAACCTATCTCTCAGGAAATACCTGCAGAGAATGATTATCGATCACCTGGCTCTTGCACTGTGCTCAGCCGCAGTGGGACAAGAGCACAGGACACCTTCCACACCAGCCCCAGCTGAAGATTCCTCTCTGCTTTGCTGAGCATCCAGAAGGAACTGCTCAGGGTTGTTCTCCCTTCCAGGCTTTGCTCTCAGGGCTAAGTCACGAGTCACATGGTCTGACAGTCTGGCTCTGCCATGACCCAGCTTCATTACAACCAACTCCCACAGAAGGAACTGCAGTTTCCCCAAGCCCCAAATGGACCTGTCTAAGGGCACTCACACCCACCGCTCTCAGCAGAAGCACCACTCTTCAACCCTTCCGTCATTTGTTCTTTAGGGCTCAGAGGACATCTCACCACCTTAATTATATGACTGAAACTCCCAGACTCTCTACTTCTATGGGCAGGGATGGGTCTGGCTTACCCTAGTGTGTCTGTTAAACCAGGGCCTTTCAAAGAGCAGATGCTCAATGAATATTTGGGGAACAAATGTGCCAGCCTGCAGTGGCTCTTACTTATTGAAATTTAATTTCCCCTACGTTCTCAAATAACCCAAGCAAATTCACATACACACATATATTTAATTTTATACAAAAATCACGTTGAAAAGGATAAGATGGGAAGAAGGAAGTGTCTTTAAATTTTATTTCTCTATTTCATAACTCCATGTATTTAAATGCAAAGTTCTTTCACATTTCCAAGAAAATTCCTATTGCAATGACATTCCAATTCCATCTTTTCCGAGCAGCAAAATGAAATGGAATATGACCCCATTTCTTTTACAAAATGGAAAACTCTTACTTTTGATAAGCAAAATTACATGTGTGGTCAATATCATTCTCCAACTTAGTTGGTGAAGCTAATTATATCTTCTATGAGAAAAACAAAATTTGAAAAATTCCAAAAGGAAAACAAAGACCAGTTTCCAAAACACCCAAAAGGAACACAAAATATTATGCACTGCTGCTTTCCCCTAATTACTGCGACCCTCCACTACTATAAACACTGACTGCTCTCTTCAAACACAGAGTAAAAAAAGGACTCATTTCTTTTTATTTATTTATTTATTTATTTTTTTCAATTTAATTTTACAGAATCAAAGAGTCTAACAGTATATCTTGTTAGATACAGTATGTCCTCATAATGTATACATTATTTCTTGTACAATGATATGAAATAATATGGGAAATATTCATGATAAATTATTAAGTGAACAGTGCAAGTTAAAAACAATAGTTTCATATTTTT